>CH003371.1:109567-144604 GCA_000149265.1 Ciona savignyi
AAATATCAAGTATGTATAATAGTGAATCAACGTGATTTTACGTTTCGATGTAAATAAACACGAATATATTATTTAGCACCCATAAAGCGCTAAGTTTTTTTTTTATATATTTACTAGCTGTTCCTTATAATAAAAATATAAGTATTCATATATTCAAACTACTGTGCAATTTTGTTTCAAACTTGCATTCTAAATTATAAACATTGCAAACGCTCCAAATGGTGCGAACATTCAGGTAATAATTGTACTTCTGTCAGGAGTTTCTTATGCCTATTTTTAGTTTTTTTTGTATGTGAACACTCATGCATATTTCCTGTTATTGTAAATATGGTCATTTTGATTTTCCACAAACCTTACCCTATCTGAAAGTAATGGATCACACAACATTACTAAACAACGCTACATTTCGATAATGGTTGGCGAACAACGGATAACTGCACTACCACCTTTTAACGACAGAAGAAACCCTGCTGCTTTGTCATACTACGATTATTGAAAATGGCGCTTTGTATATATTGCCCCTAAGCCTTTTTCTTCCCCTGCCTCGCCAGAAACTAGTTGTCGACGTTGCCTGTTTGGTTTACCTTCAAAAAGTACAATCGGTCACCAGAAAACAAAAAACTGCACAAGAATGATGCATAGACTACATATTGTAGTGTATTATCAGTGCAAATAATTATCTGTTATTGGCATCTTTGTTGCTATCTTTTATACTGACCAGTGATCAAATTCGTAGCTCATTAGATCTTTAACGAATATTTATAGAACCTTCGGGTAATCAGTAGCTTCCTTAAGTATAAAACCCATCAAGCGGCGTTCTCTGATCCCATTGATTTATTATTTTTTATTTTCATTTCACTTGGTACATACCAATCTGACGATTAGTTTATAAATCCCCTACTGTTTTTTTACCTCCAAGAATTATTATAAAACTAACCAGCCAATTCATTTATTCATATTTTATTGAAATAAAGAGACGGACAGTGGGACCAACAAGTTCTGAAATAAAATCCGGTGTGTCCATATGCATGGAAGTCGGTTCGATGTGTCCATATGCATAGAAGTCGCCTAGACACAGCTGAATCAACACTGAAGCAATGTCTTGTGCAACACAAGTGTGTTAAATCGTTTTTCCGCAAATAAATATTTGTAGATTCACGTATATTATTCACGTATATGTAACGATATTCACGTATATTATATTATTATGTATGTGTTTCTGACAGAATTGTGCCTACCAATAACGCCATCGCACATTGTTATTTACAAGGCTATCATAAAGCGACGATAAAGTTGTTAAAGGCCCGTTGTTAAAAAACCGAACCTCTTAAAATAAAACTACAGCGTTTCAACTTGTTGTTTACCACCTCTGGAAATATTTTTTAACGAACATACTTTAACGATTTTCCATCACTTTCTGCAAACACATTTTCATTTTATTCGAGGTATAAATACTTTATTTTTAATTTTAATTTTTATTTGTTGTTTAACCAATAAATAACCTTACTTTCTAAAAGCAATAAACTTTATTGAATATCAAACAAGCTTTACATACCTGTGTGGTTGAACAACAACAGATAGTTGCAAGGTCGACGAACCCATTTCCCAGAAACCAATGAGCTATTAATTTTTTTACGACGAATCCCTCTTTGTTATGAAAAACTGTGCCCCATCATTAAACTTAGATTTAAATGTATTGACATAATTGTATTTGCTGGAAAAGTCGAAGACCGCTTCCCGCTTTTAACCATGTCATTAGGAATATTTACAACAATCCATCTTGGAATATATATTTTGCTAGAGAAATAAAGATATAGAATTAAGTCTTAATTGTTTAATGTCTCTCCGGTATATGCAAGATGTTTAAAACACACCACTTAAAATATCAAAACCTGATATTTTAAAATTAAATAAAACTTGAGAACCTAATCGTTTCTACATAAACTTTTGAAATGTTAGTATTTTTCGTTGTTTCCTCAAAACTAAATCGAACTTTGACCGACATATCTACAAATAGTGGTATGCAGAAACCTCACTAAGGATCTCCGCTAAGCTAAACTATGATTGAATTTAAGCAATATTTTTGTGTGTAATTTTTTCAGAGTATTGATTAACAAAGGTCATTAATCTGCGATGTTGTTTCTGCACCCCAAATGTGTTTACATGAATTTCATTAACGTCGCAGCGTATATTGGGGCAACGCTAAAAGAAGGGAAAGCGGAAAGGAGGGAAGGAGGGTAACTGCTTACTAAAATCACGGAAACTAATTTTAACCCATTCCTAAACACTAATCTCAACCCCAAAACTAACCCTAACTCTAGCCCCATGTTAAAAACTAACCCTAATGTCATAATCTTTATTTTAGCATGCAGTTTCCCTCCTTTCCGCCTTCCCGCATTCCCTCCTTTTAGTTTTCCCCGTATATTGTGCTATTTGGCTTACATTGCGTCAAAGTGAACAAGCACTTTCTTCTTATATTCTTGGGTCTGTCAGGAATTTTGGTAATACAATTTACCCATAATTTTTCCTGCATGTCCCAATCATATTAGCTAACAAACACAAAAAAGTTAAACATAATTGGACATTTTCTTCCTTTTTAAATAAAGCGCAAATAAGATCGATTACCAGTTTCTTGAATTGCAAACTGGGTTAATTAAATTGTAGTTGCATTTATCTGATTTATGTTATATATTATCTTTCTCAGAAGTTGAAAGTAAATAATTTTTTAAAGTAAATATTGTTTCTAGGTCGGAGATGTCGTCGATAACGCCAAAAATGCTGAAAATGGGCCTCCGGTTAATCTTTTTTTCCCTTTGACGAGAATTCCCTTTTAATTTTGTTGGCTTAAATAAAAATCAAGACAAAGATAAACTAACGACATGAAAGATTTCCTAAAGTGTTAATCTATTTGCATTACCCGTACATGCCAATGACCTGACGACCGGACATGCCTGGCACTAGCATTAAAAAAGCAGATTAAAACCAAGTGAAATGAAATGTGTTCCATTCGTACCGAAGGGCAAGTCGTAAATAAACCCACTGACATGGTTATATTTGGGAAATGATCATCGGACTGACCAGTTAACAAACTTAGGTTAGTACATTTAAATCTAAGTTTGATGACGTAGCAGAGTTTTGTATCACAAAGACAAATTCGTCGTAAAAAATTTAAAAGCTGGGTGGTTGGAAAGGGATTCGTCGACCTTGCAAATATCTGTTGTTGTTCCACACATAACAAAAAAGTTATTAATTTTTATGTTTAAATTAAAAGACGTGATTGGAAAAACAATTTATTTAGTTCATTAGAATTTAAATATTTCTGCCGAAACATATAGTAAATGGTAAAAAATGTGTAACACAAATATGCCTAGCGGTGGCTAGAAATTATAAATTAGTTCAATAGAATAAAAGTATTTTTTACAGAAATAAAAAATTGTAAAAATTAGGTAAACAACTGGTTGAAACGTTGTCATTTTATATTAAGAGGGTCGGTATTTACAATCGGGCCGTTAGCAACTTTAACATCGCTTTATGAAAGCCTCGTAATTGACAATGTGCGATGCCGTTGGTATGCGCGATTTTGTCAGAAACACATACTTAATATACGTGAATATCGTTAATTTAGTATGTTTCCAGATTTGAAAAAGGGCGACATTTGTGTTTGTTAGTATAATTTGTTTTGTTTAATAAAAATAATAACCCCTTTGATTTTTCCTGTTGTTGAATTGTGGTGGGGCAAAGTCTTGTTTAAAACCGAGTAATGTCGGGCAGTATTAAACTACGAAATTTAGAATTGGGAAAAACATACATGTGTACAAATCTCTAAGCCACCCTAACGACATTCATTGTGTTTAAAACTATACGAATGTAGAAATTGCTATTAATCACCATTTTATTGCTTATGTTATTTACAAAGCAATTTTAAATAGATTTCTTCATTTTAGTATAAATTTTCTTCATTTTAGTATAAATTTTACAACTACAAAGAAGTGAGATACATAGGTTTGAAAGTGTGGTGTATGGTAATTTTAGTAAAACCTTTTTATATTGTAAATTTGAACTGCTTTGACGAATATAAATAACCAGCGTGAATCTAAACGGTAATTTAGCTCATGCAATACTAATCGGGAGATTATTATCATGTACCTAACGTCACCATACCTTAAAATTAATACTGTAAATTATGTACATATGTTATTATATTTCTAAATGTAACGAGTTAGATGTAGCACATCCAAAAACGATTACACAAATGAATAACTATTTACAACAGTAAAAGTATATTTTGTCGCACCATATAAATTCTTATTAGTAGGCAAGGGCATTTTGAACATTTTTTCCAAAGGTTGTCCTTTACCATATTGCAAATTAAATGATTATCTAATTCAGAATGTTATTTGTCCTTTTATTATTCAATCCGTTTTTATATGGAAGGTTTAATAAGCAGTGACAATTAAAGCATACAGTAGGTGGCGCACGTGAGCCATTACTTTTTAAAACAATATAAGTGTACAAAAAAAAGTGTACACAGAATGTTTGTGTCGTCAAGTGTTAGCATGACCAAGTTAAATTAATTAGTATAGATTATCTAATTTGCAACAAGTTTTAGATCCTTTAAGTAGAGAATAGATTGAAGCTCAGACACATCAATTTCCACATCAACTGTCCTTTCGTTTTTCATTAAACCACCAAAGGCCATTATTTCAACTACCAGTACTAGCACACGAAATATATTTAAAAATGTATTGCCAACTTCAGGAAACCTTGCATTGCTTCTGTTCCAAGAAGTATTACGGGCTTCAACATCCTTAAACTTTGCATCCAAGTTTTCAAAAGCACGAAGCATGGTTTCTTCAAAAATGTCAGCAAAGGGAATCAACGGTATCACTTCCTTAAGTATTGCAGCTAGAAAACTCTCATGCAATTTGTTCAGATTTTTAATGAAAACTTCACGGTTTTTTGTGACCTGTGGATGAAAGTTGTCAGAATACGAAGAACTATGAAGATATTTATTTCCCTTACCTCGAGCATCTTTTCCATGTAATCTTTTACCAATAGTTCGTGAAAAGAAAGAAGTTTATTGCAGATTAATCTCTAGACAGGAAATAATATTAACTAAATGGTATTAATGTCAAATTTGAAATAAATAATTTTATTTTTCTATAAAAAAAATACAATATATTTTAACAAAAGACACTGTTGCATGACAACATACATAAACAAAAATTACATATACCATTGATAGCAGTCGCAACAACGTTCATGTTGAACACTTCTTACCCGATTTTCTGTGTTTCTTTTTTTTACCATTTCAAAAGTCTCCTTTATGTGTTTTTCTAATTCTTTTCGGTTTGTTTTAAGCGCTTTAGGGTATTTAGTTTTTATAAGATAGAGGCCCGCCATGGCCTGGTGAAGACTTTTATCATGTTTTTTTTGTAATTCTTCATCAACAATGTAAGTGTTTTGAAATTCCTATGAAATAAAGTGTTTACTTGTAAAAGTAATTTACTTTCGGGATTTGTTAGTGAGATTTCAGATTTACCCACATTTTAATGCATTTTGCTTTACCAACGATTGTACCTTTAAAACAATGTTTAATCACAGTTTTTTAATATTGAAGTGGCACCGTTAATTTATGTATACATAATCTTTTATAAACATATATCATAAACATTTTACGCTATGTATGGTCGCCCATTCAATTTGCCTGTTATCTACGAACTACACAGTCTTAGAATATACAAATCTTACTGTAAATTCGGATTTGTACTGATTTTCCAAACTTTTTCTTTCACCAATTATTCGGTTTTCTTCATTTATCTAAAGAAAACAAATAATACGACATTTTTTTAAAATTTTGTTTTAAATATTTATCACTAAATTCGATTGACAAAACATTTTATTTTAAAAAGTAATAGGGTTTAGTTTATCTTATCAAATTTCAAAGAAAATCTGTAAATATTTTAAACATTGCTACTTTGTAACAAACACTAATGTTTAACAATTCGTTACGCCATATCCAATTTTGTTTTAAAATCTATTATTTTGGCAACTTTGTCTTTGCACTTTTGTACAAAACCGTCACCACGATATGAAACCCTGTTTACCAATTCCATTGCCATTATCTCAGCTTCAACTTGCAAGAATTCCAGTTCTCTTGCTGCCACATACTGGTTCATCTTTGCCATATGAAATATAAAAATATAAACGACACAGGTAAAAAGCAATAAGACTTGGTCAGAAAACGCGATATTGCAGCTGAAGCTAGTAAAAATAAATGACTTGGTACGTTTGATGTACTTCGTGACTTGGTACGTTTTAAGTTATAAAGTACGTTTCTAAATGACTTGGTACGTTCTAAGTACTTCGCACAAACCCACTAACCTATTCCGTCAAAAATGTGTAGTGACATTCGCGGCTTTTGTAATATTTTTTGACTATTACATTAAGTTATGTTAAAATTGTAAACGCTTTAAATGCGCCCACGGCTGTTCCTCATGTCAATAATTTTCCTGTAAACCGGCTATAATCACCAAAACAGCACTTTCTTTATAATCCTCCTCACGTTGCGACATAACGTGGCAAGCTGACGTTTTGGTGTATTAACTCTTTGTATTATTATCAGAAACGCGTTCTGAAATGCAGACCAAAGCACTGCCTGCTTTGGGGCCGATATCTCCAAGCATGTATTACGAACCAGATTAACTGTATGCATTATATTGTATCAGCTTGCAATATAACAATAAAGAAATTTTTCGTATGGAGTGGGATTGCTAGCTATTTTAGTCTCGGCTGAGGTCTGTTAGTTTGGGAACCTCATGCCAGATTTAGTTCCAGCAGTAGGCGCAAACCCAAGCCTGAATAAAGCAATAAGAAGATCTCGACAAATGTTCAAAATTTTTAATACATCGCGTATTTTATACTTTTGTAGTGTATGTTGCGTAGCTCTGTTTTAAATTAGATTAAACTATACGTGGTATTACAAATTACTGATAATATCAGTATATATTTGCAAGTATTGCCCTTACCGCCTGAATATGCTGCAAGTATTTTTTCTTTGCATTTTCTCGTAAATTTGCTAAGTCATCATCCATGGATTTCTAGATGTAAAATGTGTTTGTTAGAATAAAGGGGTTGACAAAAACAGTAAAATTTATGTTTTTATTTAGTAATTTACCAACCGATAGACAATAAATCTTTTAAAAGGTTTAAAATGGTTAAAATTTACCCAGCTGTGTCAACACTACATAGACATGCTAAAATGCAAAATTCAATGTATTTTACGGGGACTTGAAAATTAATGTAATTTAGCAGAATTTAACTAATAAATCAAGAGATAACTGTAACATGATCTATTTACTTCATATAGTTTTTGGTATTTTTTTAACTCTTCCAACAATTTGAATTTTAACTCTAATTCTTTTTGGTTTTTGTAATTCGTATCTTTTCCTATGTTTGATTCATTGAAAAACGCTAGTGCACACGACTTGCTCTTCTCATGCTCCTTTTCCAATTCATGATTTCTTTGCTGCAAGGCCTACAGAAGATTCATTTAACAGTACATCAAGTTGTTTTTGTGTGGGAAATGCGACCACTGACTTTTGTAAAACACAATATTTAGGGTATCATAAATGGATGTTGTATATCGTTTCTGCACGCAGAAAATAATGGGTACCAAGTCAAAATTTTAAGCTTGTTGTCCATTAAACTTTTAGGTGTAAATATTTGGAAAAATATTGTCGTTTCTAGCTAGATTAAAGTAATTTTCAATTCCTTCATGCAGGGAAACTACATTAAATCTTCACTTACCACTTCCATGCCGTCCTGATATATGTGTATTGCCTGCATAGATAGTTGGGACATATGTACATGAAGCTCTCCCTACATTAAATAAATAATAAGTAAAGGTAATGATGTACTAAAATAGGATTAAAGGTAAGTTATACATTACCTGTATTAAAATCAAGCAGGAAGAGTAGAATAACGCCTAAACTAGACCCTAACAGTTTAACCCAGAATCAATAAACATATTAATTTACGGATTTTACACTGTATCGTATTACCTTTCGTGTAGCATTTATTTTTTCAAACTGCTCCTGCTTTGATTCAAATTTCATCTGCAGATCCTTACGTTTATTCTCATCGAACCATTGCCTTTCAAGGTCGGACATACGTGTTTGAAACCAAGCATTCGCCTTTTCCGTTGCAAGGTATTTAGCTTTCCATGTATCTTCAACCCAGCAGCCTGCAGCAAACTATAGAAAACAGTTTAATAGGTAGTGCAGAATATTGTTATCAAATAAATACCACTTATTCACTAAAATTATAAAACAAGATGCAATACCATAGGGAAACCAATTTGATTTTACTTCGTTTTTTCCTTTTATTTTTTTTCTTTTTATTATTTTTTTGCGCCACTCTGGTGAACGGGCAATTCCATCGGTTAAAACTTTTAGAAATACCAAATGACATTCCCATAATTTGCTTCGAATCCAGTTCGAAAATTTCCCTTATCAAGCAAAATGTAAAAATCCCTCATTGTTCACCATTTTCAGCAATATTTTCGATATATATGGCAGTTCTTTACCCAAATTGGGTCCTCACCTTTTCCAAACTTTCATAATAGACTCTTCCAGCAAAAATAATATGATCGTTAATTATCATCATAATTCGTACCTGATAAATAAATTAAATGATTGTGTTATCAATAACTGCTAAAATCACAAGAGAATTTAAGCCTTTTTGTCCTTATAAACACAAATGTATTAACCCGGTGTTACGAATGAAAAAAATGTTATGTAGCTTGCAGCAATACGGTATAATAGTTAAATATTAATTGTTTCAACGCGTATGGGATTAGTATTACGCTATTTAAACGCGGTTGCATTTATCAAGACATACTATCTTTGCTTCATTATTCTTTGATATGGATTGACATATTATCCAGATATTTTGTTCCATCTCATCTAGATATTTTAGACGCTCTCCTTCGTCTTCGAGTAAATTATGCTGGTGAAAGAGATCCTTCGCCTCATTTAAGCATTGAATATGCATTGCTTTAAATTCTGCTGGAACTAAAGGCATTTCGCCCATCTGCGAATTGTAGCATGAATATCATAGGACCATAGGTTACTAGACTATCAGCAGCATTATTTATTAACTAACTTAATATATTTATTAAATCAATTATCTGTTAAATAAAAGCAAATTGATCTTCATTTTTAATAAATTATTAATAAAATAAAATAGTTTAAATTTTGTAGGGTAGACGATATTCGGAATAAGATATGAAATGAGTAAATCAAATAACCTTCGCCTGCATGCTTGTCTTGTAGTTAGATTCAATATCTTTCACTTTAAGAAGAAACTGCACCTTTTCATTGCTCTGAAATGGTTTACATATACTAACAAGGTAACAATACCGCTTTTGTTTAGTTCAATAATGTCATAGCCGTAATTTAACAATTCGAACAAACAATTTATTTTTAAAATTAGCAATAAAAAATAACATGGGTCCATTTTATTTTTTTGTCATATGCCTCGACATCTGTTGAACTCATCATATTTCTTTTATTTTTCATGAATATAATTTTGTAGGTAGCGGTCGGCTGCGGTCCGTCATATCATAGGGCGACTAAACTACATGGCGAGCTGTGTAATGGGCAAACGTTGGCTATGCTTTAACAGGAGCCACTGCGTTCTATCCGTCTGACTAATACATACACATCTCAGCGTTCTGTTAAAAAGTTAGCATCTTGTTAAGTTGATTGGTTAGTTCGATATCGTTAGTTTGTTTATTGTCCTAAGACAACCAGTAAAAAATTAAATAAGGAAGCTGTGGCCCCGTCGTTAACAGGTTTATCGAGTGCTGTAGAAAGTTTATGCAATTCATTGCTACACGCATTTACCATTATTAAATAGCTTTCAAATTTTCATATTTCCCGTTTTAAACAATTCTTAAAGTTTTGTAGCGATTCGATAACTATTTCTGGTAGGTACTTCAGCAACATGACATGTTTGTCGAGTGTTTGGGAAAAATGAAGCCACATTGATGAAGATGACCGAAACTTTTAAATATAAAGCCTTATGGAATTTGAGGAATCGTAAAAAGTAATGTCGGATAATCACGGATGTAAGTTTATTATTTTGATCATATACCACTTACGATTATACTTTTTTGGAAGATATTTTGTGTTTGAAACTTTTTTTGAAAGATATTACGAATATAACGCATATTTAAGGATAAAAGAGTGCGGTTTTGCTAATAGTTTTTAACCATTGTTCAGAAAGGATGGCGTTAAAACTTTCAGGCTCTTAATATCTGTAAGTGGACGGTAATCTGCAGTAGTTTATCACTCTCAATTATACCTTTACTATTATTTCAATTTTGGGCATTTCACCGTTCACGAAAATTCTTTCATATTCTCTTGCCAGATCGATAAGCCCTTCTCCGGTAAGTTCACGTCCATTCAGCTTCTTAGCGACAAGGTGTTCTTTACCGAACAAGTGCTTGGCTAAATCTTCGACTTCGGCTATAAAATCTTCGTCCATATCTGAATTATTAACAGAAAATTTATACTTGGTTTGACGTATTTTGTTCTAAAACTATAACTAGGGATTATAACATTTTATTATTTGGCAATATGTAACTAGTATCAAACTGGATGATAAATACCCGAAAAGCAAATGGGCTTGGGATCTTTAAACTTTCGGGTAGAGATTGCTTTTTCTGGGCGTGGTATGAGCGAGCAGCAAACATTTGAAAATGATTTTTTAAGGCGCAGTCGAACCAATTTGTTTTCTTCATTGTCAACTCCCATAACTTCTTTTACATACTTTAACCCTCCTTTAAGTCCTATATCATAATCTGGATACTCCCAGTTGCGACAAAGAAACAAAAGTTCCTGTTAAAAGTTAGCATTATGTTATACCATATCGTGAATTTATTGCATAATACTGACTTGAAACGGTTGGTTCACTGGGATGTCCTTTGACGATGTACTGACATTACGCTTTCTTTTGGATACGCAATGTGCATAATCGGTGCATATCTAAAAATTCGTTTGTTACATCATTGTTGCAAATATTGTTCATTCTTTGTAAATTCACCTGTAAGTGCTGAAGATCGTTTTCCTTGATTATCCCTGGGATGTTGTAGATCTGAACTGAGCTAAGCAGAGTGCTCCAAGCAAATATTATTGAATTATTATGTGTGCAAAATTTCTTATCCAACATTTCTTGAGTGTCCATCAAAAACACTGCAACTTCCTGTCAATATTTTATACAATCTATGATACAGACCTTTGTAAAGTTTTTTACATTCTAACACAATGTAACAAAACCACAAACTTTTTCGTTTTTACTTCTAAGCATAAATGGCTTCGGAGTAACATAAATTCCATCGGTGTGCCCAGGTATACAACATCTATGTTCAAACACTTTCGTTAGTTTCTTCTGTTTTTCATTGCCCCATGCTTCGGTCTACATAACAAATGCAATGTGTGTTAATACAGATCACAATTGCTCAGTAAATCGCTTTAGCTCACCGAATTATTCAACAAATAGTCAGCGAGCAAGGTCATCATAAATGACTTTCCACTTCGACGTTCCCCGGCAATGCTTATAATAGCCACCGGTACATCACGAACAGCATCAAAAATGTTCTCAAATTCATTAAATTTTAGCTGATACTTTAGTTGTTCCTTTTTGTCTTTTACAATTCCCACTAAACACACCGCTTTAAGTGGCAACCCACGGTCCATTGCGCCCTTTTTTTCTGTAGCTCGGATAAAATGAGATTATTAAAGACTTAATATATAGTTATTACGAGTCTAAATAAAATATGTTTTAATATAAAAAATACTTCAATTTTGCAAATTAGAAAGGAAAATGTTGTTTAAAATAAACTTAATCAGTGTCTGCACATCCAACTTCTACTAATATTTAAGATATATTTTTTACTTTAAAAATGCGTTAGTGTGATTAATAAAAAAATGGACCTTAAGTGCGAGATACATCCAAGTATATCTGTCTTCCCAAGAGATTTGAGGTTTGCCAATTCAAATACGGAACAAGGACTATGTTCCTTAACAATCAAAAACACATGGTTGCTCTTTCGTTAAAAATCAAGGACCCAAAAGTTACCAAATAAGACAGAAACCCCTTCTTATTAGGAAGTAAAAACAGAATGTCGTTTGTGATTAGAACATTGCCGTTTTAGTGTATTTTATCCTACTAACGGAAGTTTAATTTGAATTAATCTGTTGCTAATAGAAAGTTATTATAACATTAATTTAACGTGATATTTTAGGTTTCATATATATAATAATTACTAATCTCTGCTTGCTAAACCATTGCAACCCTGAATACAAACTGTATTAGGCCAAAGTTCAGGTGATGTCCGACCGAGCGTAGGTTAATGTATAAAAAATGGTGTTTATTGATTTTTACTAACTTTCTTCCATTTGCTAGTAATGAATAATATCACATTGTTAAACATCGCTAGATTACAATAAATATTGAAGAACAACAGCTACCTGAACTGATACATGTAACTGGTAACAGTAGGCATATTTTTTTGACCTGATGGGAATATTGAAAACGGAGCTGGCTATGTATTGCCTGGTGGCCTTTTTCGCCAATTGTCTCGTCAGAAACTAGTTCTCGACGTGTCCTGTTTGTCTTTACTTGTGTGTTATGTATGATTCGCACTTTCCTTTAATTTAGTAGAAACCATTAGGTCACTGAAAGTCCATGAAGCGCCTTGCCCAATGTCACAACCGAATACTACCTAAAAAGCGCCTTGCCCAATGTCACAACCAAATACTAAGCTAAACGGTCGGAAAAACGGAACACATCGTAACGTCATATTATAAAGGAGACAAATTGTGATGCTAAGATCAAGTGGAAAACAATTAAGCACAGAGTAAATGTTTTTTATGGAAATTATTGCAAATCTTTTTTTTAGTAAACAAAACAAATTATACTAACAATTCCACATGTCACCCTTTTTCAAAAAACATTTACGAGTGTAATTTTTTATTGTTCGTTAATTCAATTGATAGCTCAGCAGATTTATAACCGAATGGTTATCCTTCTTTTAGCTTATCAGTTGCATACTTGTGTAAAGTTGTTGTCAAACCGCGTCACCTAAACCTACATATTTAAGATTGCAAATTCCAGTTGTTTGTTTGTCCGATGTGTGCAAGTCGCCTGAACCGAGCTGAATTAACACTGTAGCAATGTCTTATGCAACACTAGTTTGGCGACTCACTGTTTCGCACATAAATATTTGTTCATTAAACTTTATTCACGTATATTAAGTATGTGTTTCTGACAAAACTTTGCTTACCAACGGCATTGCACATTGTCATTTACGAGGCTATCATAGAGCGAGCGATGTTAAAGTTGCTTGTTAAAATACACAACGGCCCGTTGTTAAAATACCGATTCTCTTAAAACAAAACTAGAGCGTTTCAACTAGTTGTTTACCACCACTGGAACTATTTATATAACACATTTTAACGATTCCCATATATTTCAAAAGCTTCTTTCTTTTACTCGACTAAGTTATAAATTCTTTATTTTTAATTTTAATTTGTTGTTGAACCAATGAATTACCTTATTTTCTAAAAGCAATAAACTTTATTAAATATCAAACAAGCTTTACATACTCTTGTGGTTGAACAACAACAGATAGTTGCAAGGTCGACGAACCCTTTTCCCGGAAACCAACCAGCTATTAAATTTATTCACGACGGACCAGTCTTTGTTGTGCAAAACTGTGCTCCATTATTATGGATCCCATTTGGAAAAATGGTACACATATTGTTTTTGACCGGCATGGGATGTCGCCCGACATCTACATGAAGAAATAGAATCGTAATGAAACTTGGCCATTCGTTAGATAACATGGTCTAGATATCCAAAAACCAAATTTTTTGGTGATAAATCAGAGGGAATTCCCCTGGGACGTTAAAAACCAAAACGGTATTTTTTATGAAAAAATTAGCTTTTTGTTGAATACCGCTTGAACAATTGGTCTAATTTAAATCAGATTTGTGACAGGCATGCCATGTCGCCCCTACATCTACCAAAAGGAATAATGAAATTGCAATGAAACTTCGTCGTCTGTTAGACAACGTGGTATAGATATACAGAAAACAAAATATTGGGCAATAAATCGAGGGGAATTCCCCTGTGACATTAAAATCCAAAACGGTCTGACTGCCCTTCTTGTAAACTCATTCATTTCTTCGGGCAAAGCTGGATCAGTACGTGACCGAAACACATCTGGAGTCCTTAAATGGTGAAGCAGTTAAAATGGCAACGAAAGAAGTGAATACAGTTCTACATCGTGGTGACGATGTCGTATGAAAATGCAACAAAAAAGTTGCCGAAATATTGGAAGTGCATAAACAACAGCTGATTAATCAAAACAAATTATTGAAAGTGAGTGTTAGAAAGAAACAAATGTTTAATTAATCTGATTTGGTAATATTTTTATAACAAAATTCTGAAACAATTAGTCTAAATTGTTGTTTTGTTCTACAGTTACAGGAAGAAAATCGGTTAATTCGTAAACGGAAATGTTTGGAAGATCAGTATAAATCAGAATATTCGGTAAGATTTTTATACTTATTCTGTGGCACAATAGTACACAGATAATAGGCAAATTAGATGGTTAACTATACGAGAGATTATGTTTAAATAAATAAAGATTTAACGGTGCTTTTTTAAAATTGATAAATGTTGTTTTGAATGTGCAATCGTAAATTTAAATGGCAAATTTTTTTATAGGATTTTAAAGAAATTTATGTCGATAAAGCAATACTACAAAAAAGGCATGCTGAAGCTCTTGAAAGTGCCACAACGGGCCTCTTCTTTGATGAATCAAAACACGCGGAAGCGTTACAAAAACCAGGGGGGAAAATCTTGAAAAAAAAACATAGAGAATACTTTTCAAATGGTTAAGCAAACGAACGCTGAGAATCGGGTAATGAGTGTTCAACATGCCTGTTGTAGCACAGGCCAACAACAGTATGCAATTGTGTTTATATCATGAATGCTGGTTCTTTTGTTACAATATATTGTATTTCCTTTCTATGTTAAAGTGAAAAATTTTAATTCAATTTGAACTCGCATACCTCTCAGTTAATAATATGTTTGTGCAGAAATTAATCTGCGATAAACTTCTCCCTTTTCAAACACAATTGGAAGCAGATCATTGGAGAAAAATGTGCGAGGTAAGATGCTTAAAGAATCAGCATAACTGTTTGTATTTTGACAACTCCAAACCACAGATGACAAGAAAACGTTACGAGAACATTGACGCTCTGAATAAACTACATGCGAGTTTTAAAGCTGCAGGGAAAAAGAAAGTTGAACCGTTGATTCCCTATGCTGATATTTTAAAAGAAACCATTGAACTTTCTTATATGAAATTGGATGAACATTTTATAAGGGTTGAAGCGGGTAATACATCTTGGAACGCATTCTCCGACACCGTAACTGATTTCCTGACTTTCGGTGCTGTTGCCGGTGCAGCGCTGTTAGGCATTCCTGGTGTATTAGCTGCAGCACCGGTAGCTGGAATAGTGGGAGCCGTTGGTGGTGTAATAAATTTAGCAAGGTCTATTGATGAGGAAATTTATGTGTCTGAACTAAAATCTATCCGCTACTTACAAAAACTAAAACTTGTTGCAAATAAGTTAAACTAAAATTGTACGTCATAATCACCTTATTTAAACCTATTAATCCCTGATCACAATACTTGTCATATTTTTTACTATTATTTTGTAAAGTAAACCCAACTTTAGTTGTATGCTAATAACATTTTGGGTATGTTTATCGAGTTAGATCTCGGTCGTTTTTACCTTATAAATTTCAAAATGTTAGGCATACCTGGCGGGATTGCTGCTGCGGTAGCCGTGGGTGGTTTAATAAATTTGGAAAGGTCTGTTGATGGGAAAATTTATGTTTCTGAATTTCAACCTATCCTCCACTTAAAAGAATTAAAACTTGTTGCAAATTAGATAATCTAAATTGTAAATTTGCTTAATTAGTTTGCCTAATTTTAACATATTATGCACTGATCACAATACTTGTCATCTTTAATTATTTTTTTGTAAAGTAAATTAAACTTTATTTGTATGCTGATAATACTTTTGGCTGTGTTTACCAGGCTAGATCTCGCTAAAATTTTTCCTTATAATAAATTTTCTCGGTTGTTTTTACCTTATATTAAAACCACTTATTTTTGGGCTTACAACCTAGTAGTATTTTAAGGTAAACCTTATAACTTGTTAATGCTAACCATTTGACGATACAAACGTTCTGTGAGCACTTAAGTTGTTTTGAAACGTGATGACTCGCGTGCGCCACCTACTGTAACAGTGGTTAATAAAACTTAAATGTAAAAAGGGGTTGAATATTAAAGTGTCAAATAATATTTTGAATTGGATAATTATTTAATTTTGGTTTTGGTAAAGGATATTTAAAAAAAAAGAAAATTGTTATAAATGCTATTAATAACTATTCATTGGAGTTATATGTTGAGTCACAAATTGCTTTGTAAATAGTTTTGCGATCGTTTTAAGATACATATTGTGTATAACAGTGATTTAAAAATAAAATGTTATATGTATATACCAAGTGGAGTTTAGTTTCAGGATGCATTTAAAGGTATGGTGAAGTAAGGGTTATAATAATATTCTCTCCTGATTAGGTATGCAAGAGCAAAAATTACGTTAAGACTCGTGCTGGCTGTTACATTATTCCGTCGTCGCCGCGAGTTAGAGAAGGTCGTGGCAATCATTCTTTTTTGGTACTCTTGGCACTAAATGTTATTTGGTTGAGCTGAGCGTTTAGGAAAAAAACAGAAATTATTCTCCTATTTAGTTGTTCTGATGTTTTAAGTTTTTGGTAATTTGTAGTGTTTTTTTTTTTGCGGATATTGTCGAAATTAGACGAATTTCACACAGGGTGTTTACTTTTGTCGATAAAGCAATCACTGGTTGCGCTAAAGCAGTGGTTCCCAACCTTTTTGTCTTGGTGACCCTCTTAAAAATGTTCGAAGATTCCGTGACCCACACTTATATTCTATCCTAAATGCAAAATTAGAAAGTTAGCACAAAAATGTTTTACTTGCATTTATTAACAAATCAGTGCGATCGTTGACCTTGTAGGTCTGCAGCTAAACGTATATGATGCTCCCCCTTAACTATCTTTACCAATTACAAGTCTTGACTGATTTTTGTTGTATAATATACTAGGCTACTTCCCTAATAGAGTTCCAATTTGCAGCTATTACACGTTTACAGGCAAGTAGTCATAGTTTATGACATCACAGTGGACGATATGACATAACAGTGGACGCATACTGATGCAATAATATTGTGCTACAAAGCAATCCGAATGAAATGTCTCAAAGAAAAATTATGCACAGGAATAGCACATACTACTAGCGTACCGGTGCACCTAGTTCTATTGACATTTACCCCTGTTCTTACATTAGCAACAGCTTCGCCACCCACTTTACCATGCTTTGCGACCCCCAGGTTGGGAACCACTGCGCTAAAGCTTGATCTTTGTGAACTCAGTGTTAGCACGTAAAACAAGGGTTTGTTTAAGTTGAGTTCTACATAGATTTCTAGGTTCGTTTCTGGTGTTCATACATTGATTTCCGAATATTTCCGTAACACTAATTTCTGGTGTTCATCAACCTAATTTCCGGACCACGTTAGCATCATATATATCGGTATTCCAGTCCATTGATTTATCTTCATTTCGAGATGGCAACCGCTAAAAACACAGCACTTAAGATTCTCTGACTGGCATTACTTTTATTGGCGCAAAGGGCGTGCGTACAACTGCATTGAGCTGAATGACAAGGTTTGAAAATAAGCTACAGAAGCTGAGGAAGCATCTCATTTGAGGTTTCTAAAGTTAAAGATCGTCGCGAATATGCCTGCGACGAGTGCTTGCGAGTTTGCAGTTATGAAGGCTGACATGACCAGTGAGGAGTAAATGTTACTCTGGTTTTATTAAACTAAAAAGTGACATGTCTGTAATAGAATAAAACATAAACATGGGCGATCGCTTAACCAACTGTTGTAACCAATACAAAAGTAATATAAACAACGGAAGTTAAATGAATACACATCCGGAACAGAATAGCGGGAACGGCGGACACGTGCGTGTAACATAGATATCACCACAATCTCCCCATGAAAATAAAACTAAATATTACAGTTAAGTGGCACGTTACGTTTTTACAATTAAACGAGTGTAGTTATCCACTCTCCGAACCGATTGGAGCTTTCCGAGTTCGAGTTGATCTGCGTAGTTCAGCAGGTGACGAATTCGTCAGCGAGTTATGTGATGCTGTCTTCGGAATTTTCAAGTCTAACTTGATCGGCGGTACTACGATCGGGAGAGTCTGGCGTCGTCTCATAACTAGTGCTAGGCGATGATTGCGGTGTTTCCATCGGAGACGATGTAACAACTTCCATCGAAGGTTCTGGGTACGGTGCAAGATCACTAGTAGAGACTGTATCTTCTCTACCGTTATGTTAGCGTACGAAGTGTTTGCATCTAAAAGCAGCACTTCATCACAAAGCGGGTCGCCTTTGTTACTAACATGTCGACGTAACAGAACAGGACCTTGGATCAATAACCAAGATGGCATCAATGTGCCCATCATAACTCTTCTTTGAAATCGAAACATTCTTTCGTATGGTGTCTCGTTGATACTCGTACATAACAAGAATCGAATCGAATGCAGGGCGTCATACAGTACGTCCTCCCATCGTCCTTCTGGCCAACCTCGATTGCGCAGGAGAAGCTTGATCGTCCTCCAAATCGTTTGATTTGCACGCTCACATTAAGAGTTTCCTTGAGGGTGATACGGAGTTGAATGACTTGAAGCTATGCCGCGATCTGATAAAACACCTTGAGTTCACGACTGATAAAGGAAGTACCTCGATCACTGTGTAAGTACGCGGGAAATCCGAAAATGGAAAATAGCTCATAAGCAAAAAGCCCACTTACCCTCTTTAGCTCCTTTGCTGTGGATGGAGGTTTCATATCCAGCAGTGGTTGAAGGCGAGAGGGATCAGGTCGAACTTCACCGGATGAAACTTGATAACCGAGCAGGTTTATACGTCCGATGTTTGACTTTTCCGAATTAAAGGTCAGCCCATCTGCCTCTGCAGCCTTAAGCAATTCCTGTAAGTTATGATTATGTTCCTCTTCCGTGGCACCAGTGACAGTCAAGTCGTCTAAATATGCATACACGTTATTGAGGCCATGGCGTCTAATGAACTGATCCATGACTCTTTGGAAAGCCGCTACGCCGTTAGTCACGCCAAAAGGAAGTCTACAGTATTGGAAGAGCTGCCCATCTGCTTCAAACGCAGTCATTGGCCTTTCTTCTGGGTGAAGAGGTATCTGGTGGTGACAGACTTTATGTCAAGTGAGCTGTATATAACATCCTGTGCAATTTTGTTCACTAGATCGTCAATGCGGTAAGGGGTAAGCATCCAGATAAGTAAATTTGTTAATGGTCACCGAGTAATCAATACAAAGTCTCTTTTTCCCACCATGCTGATTTACAACCAGAGCTTGGGCTCTCCAAGGAGATTTAGCCGGTTCAATGATGCCTTCATTTTTTAAACGTTTTGTCTCTGACCTGATAAATGCGCGATCTTCATGACTGTATCGACGTGATTTAGATGCTATGGGCCTGCATTCTGAATGCAGAAATTCAAAGATGCGCGGCGCTGGCAGTTTGGCAGCAGAAACGTTCAGAACATGTTGTGTTGGATGACAAGAAATATTCAACTGGGGTTCGGCGCCACCATACCTAAAATTTACCCCCGAATGACGACTGATGAATTTTTGTCCAAGAATGACATCCGCACAGAGGTCGGACATCACACCCAGTTTGAGACCCACATATTGTCTCCCTAAAAGACCAATATCGGCTTTGGCCCTTCCGTCAATCATGGTTTCCATTTCGCTGGTAGCGAGAGATATGTTCTCAGAACCCTTTTCTACTTTTAGCAGTAGCTGCTGGGCAGTACGATTATTGACAAAATTATCTGACGCACCTGTATCGATTAGAACATCAACTTTCCGTCCTTTTAGTGTAGCGTTTATTACCGCGGGTCCAAGGCCTCGAGGAGCAGCTGCTATAATGTTAGATGTCCCGTCGTTGGTGCTTGAAGCAAAACCTCCTGCCGCCAAAGCTAAAGATTCCCGATATTCGGCCGTCTTTGATTAACAGACTTTTGCAAAATGTCCACGTTTATTGCAAGAGTGGCACAATGCATCACGAGCTGGACACATGCGTCGGTTGATATGAAGACTTCCACCACAGAAGTAGCATTTCTTCCTTAGCCTTCCAACAGATTTGGCAACTGCCAACCTCTGAGATTCACCTTCGGAAGCTTTTAACAGCGCGTCAGGTTGCGCAGCGGCAACAGTTAAGGAGCCTCGCCCCATTACCGCAGCTTGTTTTTGTGCCCTATACAGGCTGTCAGCAAGTTCAATAGCTCGTACGAGATTAAAGTCATCTTTTTCAAGAATCCTCTGTCGAATAAAAGGCGACGCTAGGCCATTAATGAATGCGTTCCTTGTGAGCTGATCTCGGTATTCTTGAGCTGTCACGGCCTCAAAGGTACAATCTTTAGCCAAAGACTTTAAAGTCTGTCTGCAATGGATTCACCGACTTGTTGGTGGTGGCATCTGTGTCTTATTATGTTCAAGTCGTTTGCTGTATGGATTTTTGTTTTGAGCGACATCCATTGTTTACCCCTGATGCTAGACCTTCCTCGTAATATTTCAAAGTTGTTTGTGACTTCAGAAGAACTTGCCTTATTTATCATACTACCACGTGTCATTGTATTTTCTATTTAAACTAGACAGTGTCAACCCCGTGTTTAAGCACCACTATTCGTAAAACACTTTTGTTTAAGCTCTTTTCAAGCGATGTAGTAAAATGAATCTAAATTCCCAAAATACCCCGATTAGGTTTTCGTGGTTTCAGGGAATTACTGGGTTTAGTAGATAAGTTTTTGTTTTTACATATGTGAGTCATGTTATGTAACAATTCTTAAAGTTTTATTTTAATTTGTCGATTTCTTGTCTGTTTTGTCGATCTCTTAGTTGGAGAGTCAGTGCGATATGGCATACCTGTCACAATCATAATTCTGAAACATATCTACGTTTTTAAGGGAATTACCCTAAGTAATGTTTTCTTTCTTTTAATTGGCACATAGTGTCTAATGGTCTAACATTTCACCAAATCGAATCAAAATTACAGCAGCCATTCAAGCGGTATACCACAAAAAATCTAATTTATTAGAAAAAAAACGTTTTGGTTTTTAACGTCTCAGGTGAATTCCGGGATTCATTACCCAAACTTTTGGTTTCTCCATATCTAGACCATGTTGTCTAAAAACTGTCAAATTTTTATTACGATTCCATTACTTATTCTGTTATATGTCGGTCATGCTTGTCACAATCATGATTTGAGAAAAAAATCGTATTTTTTAGGGTATTTCCCAACTTAATTTTTTTATTTGTTCCAAGTGTTAAATCAGTGCCTAGTGCACTTACATTCCACCAAATCTGATTCAAATTGTAGCAGCCGTTCAAGAGCTATACCACAAAAAGCTAATATTTTCATAAAAAATACCGTTTTGGTTTTTAACCTCCCAGGGGAATTCCCCTGGATTTATCACCCAAATTTTGGTGTTTGCATATCTAGACCATGTTGTCTAACAAATGGCCAAGTTTCAATTCGATTCCATTATTTCTTCTGGTGGATGTCGGGCCGACATGCCATGACTGTCAAACCTTTGACGAAAAAAAACGGAGAAAAACAATATGTGTCCCAATTAAAAAAATTTAACATGGAGAAAAAGTTTAGTTTGATAAATAGAGACCCACGAAATTATGCTTTTAAACTATACACGACGTGTATGAAAATTGCTTTTGTAATTAAGGACCGTGCTTCCATAAGTAAATAGCAAGGAGTAAAAATGTATTTCCATGTATATGTGGTTGACACTTGGTCGGGACTCTCTACTGTACCCTTACTAATATTTTAATTTTGGGTATTTCACCGCTGTGGAGAATTCCTACATAATCCATTGCCAGATTGATAAAATCCTCTCCGGTCAGTTCGCGTCCTTTCAGCTTCTTAGCAACAAAGTGATCTTTACCAAACAAGTGCTTGGCCAAAGCGTCGACTTCGGAGATAAAGTCTTCGTCCATATCTGAAATAAGGTTGTCGACACTTAGTTCGAGATGCTTGTTCTAAAAATATATAAGTATGCAATATTAGTTTTAATTTCTTATCAAACATTCCTTGAGTGTCCATCAAAACACTGCAACGTCTTGTCAATTTGTTACAACCTATGATACTGACCTGTATAAAAAAAATTTTACACAATGTAGCAAAATCACAACTTTTTTGTCTTTACTTACAAGCATAAATGCCTTCTGTGTAACATAAATTCCATCGCTGTGCCCAGGTATACCACATCTATGGTCAAACATTTCCATTAGTTTGTTTTGTTTTTTATTACCCCATGCTTCGTTCTACGTAAAAAGGCAGTTTTTTTATGCACATATTATATTTACTTAGTAAATTTGTTTTAGCTTATAAAAAAATTCAACAAATAGTCAGCGAGTAAGGTCATCATAAATGACTTTCCACTTTGACGTTCTCGCGCAATGTTATGATAGCCACTCCTACATTTCGAACAAAAATCTTTTAAGTTGATAGTTAACTTGTTGCTTTACGTATATTACAATTTCCACTATACGCACGGCTTCATATGTCGAACCACGGTCCATTAGACCCTTTTGTTTTCCTGTAGCCCGGATAAAAGGAAATTATGACAGACTTATATATATAGTTTGTATGAGTTTTATTAGCATATGATTTAATATAAAGGTATTCCGGTCCAGAGAGTTTGTAGAGACAAGTCTTGTTTTTTTTTTTTTTAAAAACTACTTTTCGAAAAAATATTATAAAAAATGATCATTACGTGCACGTTAATGACAAAAATATATACAACATACTGAATATGGGTAATAAGATTAGTTTGTTTCCGAACCCATCAGTTTCTGCCTACTTCAATAAAATACATACTCGCTGTGCAAAACATACTAATTGTGGTTAGGGCTTACATAAACATATTGCTATTTTTTAATTTCTAAAGTAAATATCAAGTGGGTATAATGGTGAATGGTGGCGATTTGACGTTTTGATGTAAATAATGAAAGAACACACCATTCTACGACTTATATAAAATTTCTCAGTTTCTGTACATATATTTGCTGCCATTTAAAACAAAAATTATTATTGATATAAATCATTATACGGTTTTGGTTCAAACTTTGCTTGCTAAAGTAAAAACTGTGCAAACGCGGTTTCCAAACTGTGTTGGCCAACATTTAATGCCATGGTTACCTTTTATCTGGCCATCAGTGTAATAATTCTCAAGCTATTTTCATCGACCTAAACTCGGGTCAAAAATGCTAACTGTCAGTACGACTCATTATAGCATATTAAAGTAGGCGCCGCTTAATATGACCACAGTGTGACCAGACGATTTGGTCATAATATCCAAATCGTCATAAAAGCCGATGTCGCAATAACCATGCCTGAATCGACGCCGTAAACCACATGAAGTTCAAATAAAAATTCATCGTTTAACCAAAGTAACAGTGTGATATTGGCAATAAACAAAGTGCAGTATTGTAAACAGTACAAGTAACGATAAAACTAAGTAATGTATAGTACGACTGTGTTAATAAATCTACGGCTTAGATTCTACGCCAAAGCGATTTGACTGTTTCGTTATTAAGACAGTATACAGAGTGCACACGCTGCATGCATGCGTGTGTGGGGCAATCAAAATACTGTACTGTACTGTAATAAGAGAGACAAAGAAAATATTGGTCATATTATCCGAAATTTGGTCCTACTAAACGGAAAATTTGTAATGGAGAAATTCCGGACCTTACCGAATTCCGGACCTTACCGGTCATCATAAGCGGCGTCTGCTGTATAAGAATATATATTTTATGAAACACAATGAAAATAAGTCGAACGTATCTATAATCTCACTTCTTAGAATTTTCTAACAATTTTCTAACATAGGTGGTAAGCATTGTGTTTTTTGTACTGGCTAATTTGTTCCGTGTGTATATTGACAAAAAACTTTTTGATTATAGCAACCGCTATGCTACATCACCTTAATCTTTCAAACAACAAAATTAAAGTTTCGTGACAATCTTGGTGTGAAGCAAGCGCGTTACTGTAATGACAAGTTAATTCTAATAAATATTTTACGTCACTCCGGACGACCACTCAGACCCGTCAATAGGTGGCGTAACAATTAGTAATTTCGCTCTTTGCAAAACAAGTCGGGAGAGAATATTATTACAAATCCAATTTTACCATACCTTAAAATGAATCCTAAAACTAATAACAATTGCTAAGGTATCTAACACACCTGCTTTTTCCACTTTTCGTGATGGCGGATTTACTGTGCTGTGGGCAGTCGATGAGTCAAAAGTACACCTTAGGGCTTAGACTGTCATTCCTAATTCAATAATTGGTGGTTTACTATACTGGTTTCTGACATGGAGTACTCGAATCGGTCGCACCTTGGTTTTTGTCATTTTTGTACGTTAGGTAATTTTTTATGTATATGTGTGAACTGGATTGTGTATGTAAAAATAAGGGGCCGATATAGCAGCAATTAAATCGCTTTAATAAAATGTAAATTATTTACCACTGGTATATACATAATTTTATTTCAAAACACTGTGATGAACAAGATTTAGTACATCTCAAAACGATGACATAAAAAACTAATTATTTACAATGGTAAAAGCGATAGCATTTTGAACTATTCTTTAAAAAGGTCAGTTAGCATAACCCAAGTTAAATAGTTATCTAATTCACAAACTTATTTGGCCCTTTAATATTTAACCTCTTTTTTATAAGGTTGTATCAACAGCTGCCAATATACCAAACAGTAGGTGTCGTACGTGGGCCGCCGACCATCAAAACAATATCCGTGTACGCAGTAGGGTACGGACTGGCAAAAAAGTTAACGCGACTAATACATATATACAGGATTATATAAAACAAAAACCAGTTTTTACAACGGACCTATTATGAATTCGAAACTCAGCTCAGTTGAAAATATTAAGTTGTTGAGACCAAAACTTAGTAGATACGATTCTGAAAAACGTACAGTGTATACTAAGTTTAAATTAGACGAATATGATATACAATTTTACAAGTTTAATTCTTTTAGGTAGAGGATAGATTTTAGTTTAGACACATCAATTTCCTCGTTAGATGAAGTTAAAACTCTCATAACTTTTCCACAAAAACTCGCCACTCCCTCCACCGCTGGTGCAAGTATTGACCAATTTAAACTTAAGTTGTCTGAATATTCCTTCCAAATTTCTTTATATTCTCTCTCAACCTTTTGATATTGTGCATCCACCCTTTCAAAAGAAAGTTTAATGGTTTCCTTATAAATGTCAGAAAAGGGAATTAACGATTTAACTTCCCTTTTCACTGCAGATTTAAAACCTGTATGCACATTTTCCAGATCGTCTATTTGCGCGTAACGTTTTCTTGAGACCTGTAAATGGGAGTTATCAGAAAACAAATTAATGTGCGAATTTTTAATTTTCTTCTTACCTCGTATAATTTGTCCGAGTAATCTGCTTCCAATTGTGTTTGAAAAGTGAGAAGTTTATCGCAGATTAATTTCTGCACAGAAAATATTATTAACTGAGATGAGTTAATGTGAATTATATATTTTTATTCTATTATAACAATACAATATATATAACAAAAACAGTTACATGACAGCATACATAAACAAAATACAATTGCATACCATTTTTAGCATACGCAACAAAGGCAATGATAAACACTCCTTACCCGATTCTTTACGTTTGTTTGCTTTACCATTTGGAACGTATCCAATATACGTTTTTCTAGTTCTTCCCTGTTTGTTTCAAGCGCTTCAGTGTGTTTAGTTTTATAATGAGAGAGGCCAGTTATGGCCCTTTGAAGTGCTTTATCGTGGATTTTTTGTAGTTTTGCATCATCAACATAAGTTTCTTGAAAATCCTATAAAATTAAGAATTTTCACTTAAAACTGACTTACTTTATAGATTTGTTGGCAAGATTTGAGATTTAACCTCATTTTGCATTTGATTTGACAAGGATTGCACCTTTTAATTAATGTTTATTTAGAGACTTTTCTACATATTAAAATGGCACCTTTAAACTTTCATATACCCAATCTTTTATACAAAGTTGTATCACTATTTTACGCTATGCAGACTAGACCATCCAACTTTTCTATTGGTCAAGAAATATTTAGTAATACAGTAAGTATACTAATCTTACTTTATATTTTGATTCGTATTGTTCTTCCAAACTTATCCTTTTACGAGTTAACCGATCTGCTTCATTTTTCTGTAGAAAAAAAAACATGTTTTATGAAGAAGATTTTCGGAATTTTGTTTAAAAAAATAAAATATTTTACCATGTTCGACTAAACATGACCAAACATTACTTAATAAAAGTTATGAGCCTACTCACTTTACTACCATAAAGTAATAAGAGTCTGGCATGTTTTAAAAAATTAAACATTTTAGTTACTGTTTCAATAAAAATTGAATTATTTAAATGAAAATGGGATCCTTCAAATAAAAATTTAATCACTTAAACACTCACCTTCAATAATTCGTTACGCGATACCCAATGTTGTTTTTCAAAAAGTATTAATTCGGCAACTTTCTCTTTGCATTTTTGTACGAATCCGTCACCACGATCTGAAACTGCAATCACAACTTCCATTGCCATGTTCACTGCTTTAACATGCAAGGATTCCAGTTCTGTTTCCACCACATACTGGTCCATCTTTACCTTTTAAAATATGAAAGTATAAATACGGAATGTTGACAGCAGTTACACGTAGAAGAGAAAGGTAATGAATATTTTAGCTGTACTCAGTAAAAATTAACCCACTTGGTTTGGCCAATGTTCGCTAAGTGCCTTGCCCAAATTCACCTACGACTAGCCAGCGACCTCTTCAACTAAAAAGCAACCTACCAACCCACTAGGTTATTAAAAAAATATTCCAACATTCTAGCAGGTTTTAATATCCCTTGTGGTTTTAATACTCTTAAATCATATGAAGGTGTTTCACAGTTCTGTGTTTACATTGGATCAATCAATATCATTATTACAATCCGAGTTAACTGACAGGATCAGTCGTGTTTTTCATGCAAGTCGCAAAATATACTCAACAGGGTTTTAAAACCTCCTGGAAATGCTGCAAATATTTTTTCTTTGCTTGTTTAAGTACCTTTTTTACCTCATCATCCATGGTTTTCTAGAAACAAAATGTGTTTGTTTTATTAAAGAGATAAGAAAACAGTTACCACAATAGCCTCTACAAAACCTACATGAAAACCAACTTTTATTTATTAATTTACCAACTAATAGCAAAACTGTTGATTTAAAAGATTGTTCTGTCTATAATGTGCACAAATCAAAAGTTCAATCATGTTAAAATTGTAATTTAATATGTTTTTTACGAATTCCTGGAAGGTAATGCAAAATTCACAGATTAAAAAAAATTATTTAAATGATCTAGTTACTTCATATAGTTTTTGGTATTTTTTTAACTCTTCTAATAATTCTTGATTCAACTCTATTTCTTTTTCGTTTTTGTAATTTGTATCTTTTCCTGTGTTTAAATCATTGAACCACGCCAGTACACGCGACAAGCTCTGCTCATGCGCCTTCTCCAAATCAGTATTTCTTTGTTGCACCGCCTATATAAGAAACAGTCGACATTTTATGGCGAAATGTTTAAACTAAAGATGAGAGTAAAAATTAAACTGTAACAAATATGACCATTCTTAACGAGGATTTTCGGGTATCATGAGTGGTAAATCCTATATATGTTGTACATTATTAGTGTCTGCAAGCAGAAAATAATGTGTACCTAATTATCAATCTAGATATAGTGCGCATGTTCAATTACAACTAGATTGGACAACTAGTTCACTGACATCCGTACCATAAAAAATATAAAAGGGAAAAACTTAAAAGCAATATTCGTCCGATTCGTAAAAAAGAAAACATTAACGATAAATTTTTACTTACAACTTCCATATCGTCCTGATATTTATGTTTTGCCTCCATAAATAGTCGAGATATATTCCTGTCAAGCTCTTCCTGAATTAAATAAATGTGATAGGATGGAATATTCATGTTTAAACGCGTGAATGTGAAAACGTAAGGGTCGTTAATACCATTGAATCACCGGGTTTAAGCAATTTTTGTTAAGTGCCTTGCTCAAGAACCTTGCGACCAGAAAATCTTTTACTGGAAGACGAGCCACTAATCCAGCAAGCTAGTTAGTAGGATGCAAATAATTTAATAATAATTTTAATGATGCTCTGTTATAGGTTTAAAGGTAAGTGAGTCATTGCTTGAATTAGTATTAGGGCCTAAGCTGCTAGCGGAAGAGTAGAACGGTCTAATAGTGGAAAAGTAGAACAACCTAGACATTTTAAATCACAATCAAGAAACATATTGATTCACTGATATAAAATTGTATTACCTTTCGTAAAGCATTTTTGTCTTCAAACTGCTTTTGCTGTGATTTAAATTTTGATTGGAGAGCCTTACATTCATTCTCGCCGAACCATTGCCTTTCAATGTCGTTTATGCGTGCGTTGAAAGTTTCATTCGCCGTTTGAATTGCGTGGTCTTCGGCTTTCCGTATGTCTTCAACCCAGCAGTCTGCAGCAAGCTATAGAAAACTGGTTAATATGTGGTGGACAATATTGTTAAACTTTCTAGTCCATACAAATCAGCTATTAAATAAAATGTAATAACGAAATTTAATACTATAATTATGGGTACTCTTCGAATCCGAAGGGAACACATATACATTTTACTCGTGTCGCCAGATTATTAGCATTAAGGAGTTATCTAATAAGGTTACATTAATTTTAAGTGCCATGCTCTTGTTTCGCAACGACCTTTAATTTTCCAAAAACCCAAAGGGAAATTCCCGCTTTGAAAAAATGTGAAAAAGAGGGCTTTTTTAGAGTATTTTGGGCTTTATCTGCGATATTGTACAGAAATATTTACTTTACTTTTCTGAAAACTTTATAGATGTACAACACGAATCAGAAAAAAATAAAACATAACTAGATTTAAATTACTCTTTATACCTCGAAATCCCCTAAAATAGAATATGACTAATTAAGAATAAGTACAATGTTATTAAGCGTATGAATGAGGTGGAAATGCAATGTACGTAAGTGTAATTACAAACGTAAAATATGCGTTTGTCACAAACCTATCCTTTAACCCTTTTGTCGGAAATATTAAACCCTATACAATTTCACGGAAAATAGTGATCAGCCATATTTACGTTTAAAGTCGTACTTACTTTAAATACATTATTACCACATATATAAATCAGCTAAACACGTAAAACTCAAACTACTGATTAGTATGCTTTAACTTTCCATATAACATTTAGTTAAATGTATAAGATATGCAGTGACTAATTGTGAAAAATCACGCTTATCAAACCCAAGAATATCAGCACATCCATCACTTTCTCGCATTTTAGGCATTTTCTTATGGTAGATCTTAGCCCGCAATTTTATAAAAATAATTAACTTTCTTTTTTGGATTAGTTACTCGGGATTCAACTAGTTATTTAACAAGGATTTTAAAAATAGTGCTGGATATCACGTAGTTGACACTCTCTAGTTTTTTTTTTTATATATTTGGCTATTAATGCCAAACAAAAATAAATGATAAATATCCTAAAAATAGGCAGTTTGTGGCCTAAATTGAATTCTCACCTGTTCTAAACTTTCATAATACACTCTCCCAGCATAAATAATATGGTCGTCAATTATCCTCATAATACGTGTCTGTTGAAAAAAATGGTGATTGTTTGTGTCAATAATAACAGCTAAAACCAAATTACAATCGAACTAGACCATAAACGGGTTACAATCAAACTAGACCCTGAATTCAAACGTTTCGGATTAGTGCTAAACTGTCTATATACTAAATTGTTTCAAAAACGGCTTTGTTTTTAAGATAATCACAATAATGTTCTTACACCCTAATTCATATATATTCAAGACATACTATTTTGGCTTCATTATCCTTTGATACGGCTTCACATATTATCCCAATATTTCTTTCCATCTCCCATTGGTATTTTTTACGCTCTGCTTCGTCTTCGAGTATATCATGCATTTGAAAAAGATCCTTCGCCTCACTTAAACATTGAAGATGCAATGCTTCTAACTCTTCTGGAACAAGAGGCATTTCGCCCATCTGCGCATTGTAGTATAAATACCCAAGGTCAATACGTTATTGGCAGTACTTTTTTTTCTTTAACCCAATATATTTATCAACATACTTGTCTGTGTAATAAACGTGCATGACATTTTATTAATTTACAATAGTAATTTACAATAAAATATCCGATATTTAGGTATTGTATTGATTAACGATTTCGTACATTTATATAACAAGTAAATCAATTAACCTTCGCCTGCATGCTTTTCTTGTAATTAGATTCAATATCTTTGACTCTAAGAAGAAACTCCACTTTTTCATTGCTCTGAAATGGTTTAAATATATTGAAACAGAAACAATAACGCTCGTGCTTAGTTAAATCATATCATAATAATAATAGGACAAATTAAACAACTAATTTTTTCTTGAAAAATCCATTATTATGAGTCCGCCCCTAGTGTTGGTACTATAATACCCATAATGTCTGTCTGTGACGCCGTGGTGAACTCGGCCCCTTTAGATTACAAAAGAAAAATCAATGTCCAAAAAAAAGGTCGTAAAACCGACGGAATTCCATAAAAAACAGCTTCTACCATTTTCAGTATTGGATAAATTCAAGTATAACCACCATTATAAGTGTTGTAACATAAACATATTCTTAAGTCTGTACCATCAATAACACCAATAACCCTTATTAAGGAAGGGTATTAAAGTATTATATTACAAGGCCTCCTTTGACAAGTTTTTTTTTTCTATTTTATATCAACCAACATGCCATTTAGTTCAGACATTTATCAGAAAGGCCTTATCGAATCGCTTAAAAACTTTTCCCCTGCGTCGTTAAGAGCGAAATCTGATTTTTCCATGGATTTAGATTACTTCAAGAACAGCTTTTGAAAAGCATCTTCAATTCAATAAAATTTGGCAGAATGATAGTACAATGTTATTTCCCTATCTAAATATAAAGAAAAATAATATTTTTCAAATAAAACTATTGAAGTATTAAAAGTTCTGAACCAGATGTGCAGTTATAAATTGTAGGGAAATATTAAAATCCAACAGACACACGAATACAAATAGAACGCCATATTTGTTATTTTTTCGCCATTTTTGTTATTTTGGCGATATTGTTTGTTTGCCGATAATTTTGGTATTATGAATGAAAGAGAGCACCAGTATTCTAGAGCTACATCAAATATATGCTTGTATAATATACACATCGAAATGAATATTCCAGAAAAAAAATGGGTTTAGCATATAGTAAAAATTAAAAATGGGTTTTTCATGTAGTGGTGGTTGACACTTAGTCGGAACTCTTTAGTTTACCTTTACTAATGTTTCAATTTGGGGTATTTCACCGCTGTGGAGAATTCCTACATAATCCATTGCCAGATTGATAAAATCCTCTCCGGTCAGTTCGCGTCCATTTAGCTTCTTAGCGACAAGGTGATCTTTACCAAACAAGTGCTTGGCCAAAGCGTCGACTCCGGAGATAAAATCTTCGTCCATATCTAAAAGATTTACAAGAAAGTAATACTTAGTTTAAAATATTAGTTCAAAATACATATTAATGCAATATTAGCTTTAATAGATTTGCTAATATGTAATAAGTATCAAACTTAAACCATGAATACTCGAAAAACAAACGCCCTTGGAATCTTTTGATCCTCGTTTTGCTATTGATTTTCCTGGATGTGGCATGAGCGAGCAGCAAACATTTGAAAACGATTCTGCCAAGCGTTGTCGAACCAATTTATTTTCTTCATTATCAACTTCCATAACATCTCTTAGATACTCTGACCCTCCTTGAAAGCCATCGTCATAATCTGGTTGTTCCCAGTTGCGACAAAGAAACAAAAGTTCCTGTTAAATACTAGAGAGTGTCAACCACGTGTTAACCACCACTATTTGTAAAACACATGTTGTATACCCTATATTCATGCTACAGGGTTCCTAACCACAATTTGTATTTTATACACTGAGTACGTAGTTTGTTTCTGCAAGCATAAACGCATGGGTCCCATAGTAAACAGACCAAACTTAATTTACATTTTTAGTTGAATAAAGAATAAACGTTTTAAATTTACGAACATTTTACCACAAATGTTTTAAATTATAGCTTGTTTTCAAGCGCTGTAGTAAAATAAAGCTAAATTTCCAAAACGGCCCGATTTAGTTTTTCATGATTTCAGGAAATTCCCCTGGGTTTGGTAGATAAGTTTCTGTTTTTACATAAGTCAGTCATGTTAAGTAACAATTCTTAAAGTTTTAATCTGATTTGTCGACTTCTTGTTGAAGATGTCATTGCGATATGGCATGTCTGCCACAATCAAAATTTAGGAACATATCTTTGTTTTCATGTAAATTAACCTAATTAAATGTTTTCTTTTTTTAATTGGCACAAAGTGTCTAATGTTTTAACATTTTACCGAATTTTATTAAAATTACAGCAGCCGTTCAAGTGCTATGCCCAAAAAATCTAATTTTTTAGAAAAAAAATGTTTTGGTTTTTAACGTCTCAGGGGAATTTCCCTAGATTCATTACCCAAAATTTTGGTTTCTGCTTATCTACATTATGTTCTGTTACAAATGTCAAATTTTTATTGCGATTTTATTACTCCTTTTGCTAGATTTCGGGGCAACATGGCATGCTTGTCACAATTATAATTAGAGAGACAAAGTTTAATTTTTAGGGTATTTCCCTAGATAATTTTTTTATTTATTTTAAGTGTTAAATCAGTGACTAATGCACTAACATTCCACCAAATCTGATTCAAATTGTAGCAGCCGTTCAAGTGCTATGGCCTAAAAAGCTAATTTTTTAGAAAAAAATGGCCGTTTTGGTTTTTAACGTCCAAGGGGAATTCCCCTAAATTTATTACCCAAAATTTTGGTTTCTGCATATTTAGGCCATGTTGTCTAAAAAATCACCAAGTTTCATTGCGATTCCATTATTTCTTTTGGTAGATGTCGGGGCGCCATGCCATGCCTGTCAAGTGTTTGACGAAAAAAAAAAAAAGAAAAAAAAAACGGACAAAAACAATATGTGTCCCATTTTTTCAAATGGGACCCATAATTAGCATTATGGTTTACCAAATCTTAAATTCTTTGCACAATACATACTTGAAACGGATTATCAGATGGGTTATTCCTTGACGATGCACTGACATTGCCTTTCTTATTGGTCACGCAGTGTGCATAATCGGCAAATAGCTAAAAATCCCCCTTTGTTACATCATTGTTGCAAATAAGTTCGTTAGTATTAAATTTACCTGTAAGTGTTGAAGATCGTTTTCCTTGATTATCCCTGAGATGTTGTAGATCTGAACCGAGCTTAGTAGAGTGCTCAGAGCGAATATTACTGAATTATCATTTGCGCTTGACTGCTTATCAAACATTCCTTGAGTGTCCATCAAAAACACTGCAACTTCCTGTCAATATTTTGCAAACCATGTTAAATACATATGTTACATTTTCTGATACAGTGTAACAAACGACAAACTTTTTCTTCTTTAGTTTTCATCATAAATGGATGCCGTATAACATAAATTCCATTCGTGTTTCCATCTATACCCCCTCTATGGTCAAACACTTTGGTTAGTTTCTTCTTTTTGTCACTACCCCATGCTTCCAACTGTATAAAGAAATGCATTATATCATTTTTAGTAAACATATTTATCGGTCAATTTGTCTATGACTCACCGGGTCTTTCAACAAATAGTCAGCGAGCAAGGTCAGCATAAATGACTTTCCACCTCGATATGCTCCCGCAATGCTAATGATTGCCACCGGTACATCACGAACTGCATCAAAGATTTTTTTTAATTCATTAAATTTAAGCTGATACTTAAGTTGTTCCCTTTCGTCTTTTACAACTTCCACTATACGCACGGCTTCATATGACGCCATTAAGTCCTTGTATTTTCCTGTATCCGGGAGATAATGAGATTATTATAGAATAAATATATATTTTCTACGATTCCAAAAAGCATATGTTCCAACATAAGGATATTCTGGTTCTAAAAGCATGCGTTTATATAAATTAGTCTCTATCCATCTAACTTGCTCAATATAAACGGAATCGTTATCATTTGTTTTAAATTAAAGCTTGAAAGGTATGTCATGCCGCCCCCATTTTATATACCTCAAACAAAAACTGTTACCGTAAACGTAATACTCTCAGGAATGTTATATATTATATTACATGATCCTGACGTACAGGTATCTGACGAGAATTGTATAGTGAACATGGATAACAAGATTGGTTTAGGAACACATTAGTTTCGGTCTGCAGAAAGAAATAACACGCCGGGTGTATACAATATGGCCTATCTTAAATATTTAACATATCAATCTTTATTAACAAAAAAACCTATTATAGTTAATTAACTAGAGAGTGTCAACCACATGTTTAACCACCACTATTTGTAAATCACATGTTGTATGCCATATATACATGCTACAGGGTCCCTAACCACAATTTGTCTTTTATACACTCTGAGTATGTAGTTTGTTTCTGCAAGCATAAACGCATGGGTCCCATAGTTAACAGAGCAAACTTATTTTCCATGTTTAGTTAAAAAAGAAACACGTTTTAAATTTACGAACATTTCACCACAAATGTTTTAAGA
>CH003371.1:146195-216256 GCA_000149265.1 Ciona savignyi
GAATATCCCAACGTATTGTAGAAGTAAAGTGAAGCAAATTGCTTTATTATCCAGCTAGCCAATGCACGTTATAGCAGCCCACCCTATTATTCAGCTAAAATTGATTTTTTAGCTAATAAAGATTGATATGTTAGAAGTTTAAGAAAGTGTCATGTTCGATACACCGAGCATGTAAATTGTTTCTGCAAGCAGAAACTAATGCGTTCCCAAACCAATCTTGTTATCCATGTTCACTATACAATTCTCGTCAGATACCTGTTGGTCAGGAGGATCATCGCCATAAATTAAAATAAGAAAATATTTTTACCGAGTAATCATAATCTTCGTTTAAAGGGTTCGAGGTCCGCAATGTAAATAATCGCAATTCATTTATGTTTATAATAAAACAACCCGAGAACACTTTATAGCTCAGAGTCCTTGTGAGTCGTCAAAGGTTTGACCTTTATTATTGCGTATTCGATACGTGTATTAACAAAGTCCAATCAAATTAGCAACCACTGTTACACCAAGACTTCGTCATGTCAACATGACTTTTGCCCTTTCCCTCTCATTGTGCCACATGTTTATTGAGAATCCAAAATAAACTGTCATTGTTAACTTGAATTGAAGTAATATGAAATTACATCGGGTATAGTAATTGAATATCCCAACGTATTGTAGCAGTAGAGTGAAGCAGATTGCTTTATTATCCAGCTAGCCAATGCACGTTATAGCAGCCAGCTCTATTAACCAGCTATATTAGGATTTTTAGCCAATAAAGATTGGTTTGTTAGAAGTTTAAGAAAGTGTCATGTTCTATACACCAAGCATGTAATTTGTTCCTGCAGGCAGAAACTGATGGGTTCCCAAACCAATCTTGTTATCCACGTTCAGTATACAATTTCCGTCAGATACGTGTACATCAGGATGTTATATAACAATTCTGAAAGTTTTACGTTGACTGTAACCGTTTTTTATGTATATATTGGGGGCGGCATAACATACCTTTTAAGCCTTTGAAAAAACAAAAGATAAACGAGTGCCATTTATATTAAGCAAGATAGATGGATAGACAATTCACTTATTTATATAAACGCATGCTTCCACAACCAAAATATCCTTATATTGGAACATTTGCTATTAAGACTCGTACAAACTATTTATTTAGTCTATAATAATCTCAATATATCCCGGATACAGGAAAACACAAGGACTCAATGGCGTCATATGAAGCCGTTCGCATTGTGGAAGTTGTAAAAGACGAAAGGAAACAACTTAAGTATCAGCTTAAATTTGATGAACTTAAGAAAATCTTTGATGCTGTTCGTGATGTGCCGGTGGCAATCATTAGCATTGCGGGAGCATATCGATACGGAAAGTCATTTATGATGACCTTACTCGCTGACTATTTGTTGAAAGACCCGGTGAGCCATAGACAAGTTGCCCGATGAATATGTTTACTAACAAAAAACATAATGCATTTCTTTATATAGTTGGAAGTATGGGGTAATGACAAAAAGAAGCAACTAACCAAAGTGTTTGACCATAGAGGGGGTATAGATGGAAACACGAATGGAATTTATGTGATACGGGAGCCATTTATAATGAAAACTAAAGAAGAAAAAGTTTGTCGTTTTTTACACTGTATTAGAAAATATTACACATGTATTTATCATGGTTTTCAAAAAATTGACAGGAAGTTGCAGTGTTTTTGATGGACACTCAAGGAATGTTTGATAAGCAATCAAGCGCAAATGACAATTCAGTAATATTCGCTCTGAGCACTCTACTAAGCTCAGTTCAGATCTACAACATCTCAGGGATAATCAAGGAAAACGATCTTCAGCACTTGCAGGTGAATTTGATACGAACGAGCTTAAATGCAACAATGATGTAAAAATGCGCATATTTAGTTTTTCACCGATTATGCACACTGCGTGAACAATAAGAAAGGTAATGTCAGTGCATCGTCAAGGAATAATCCATTAGATCACCCGTTTCAAGTGAGTATTATGCAAAGAATTTAAGATTCGGTAAAACATAGTGCTAATATTTGACAGGAACTTTTGTTTCTTTGTCGCAACTGGGAACAACCAGATTATGACGATGGCTTTCAAGGAGGGTCAAAGTATTTAAGCGATGTTATGGAAGTTGATAATGAAGAAAATAAACTGGTTCGACAACGCTTGGCAGACTCGTTTTCAAATGTTTGCTGCTCGCTCATACCACATCCAGGAAAATCAATTGCAAAACGAGGATTAAAAGATTCCAAGGCCGTTTGTTTTTCGGGTATTCATGATCTAAGTTTGATTTTTAATATATATTAACAAATCTATTAAAGCTAATATTGCATAAATATGTATGTTGTTAGAATAAACTAAGTATCACTTTCTTGTAAATCTTTTAGATATGGACGTAGATTTTATCTCCGAAGTCGTCGCTTTGGCCAAGCACTTGTTTGGTAAAGATCACCTTGTCGCTAAAAAGCTAAATGGACGCGAACTGACCGGAGAGGATTTTATCAATCTGGCAATGGATTATGTAGGAATTCTCCACAGCGGCGAAATACCCCAAATTGAAACATTAGTAAAGGTAAACTGAAGAGTCCCGACTAAGTGTCAACCACCACTACATGAAAAACTCATTTTTAATTTTTACTATATGCTAAACCCATTTTTCCCTTTTTCTGGAATATTTATTCCGATGTATATATTATACAAGCATATATTTGATGTAGCTCTAGAACACGGGTGCTCTTTTTCATTCATAATACTAAAATTATCGGCAAACAAACAATATCGCCAAAATAACAAAAATGGCGAAAAAATAACGAATATGGCGTTCTATTTGTATTCTTGTGTTTGTTGGGTTTTAATATTCCCCAACAAATTATAACTGTACATCTGGTTAAATACTTTTAAAATTTTAATACTGTTTATTTTAAAAATTATTTTTCTTTATATTTACACTGGTAAATAACATTGTACTATCATTCTACCAAATTAAAAAAAAAACTTTTTAAAGGAGGACTTGTAATATAAAACTTTAACAACCTTCCTTAATAAGATTTATTGGTGGTATTGATGGTACAGAGTCAAGCATATGTTTACGTTACAACATTTTTAAGGGTGTTTATACTTAAATTTATCCAATACTAAAAATGACGTTTTGGTAGAAGCTGTTTTTATGGAATTTCGTCCGTTTCATGACCTTTTTTCAGTTTTTGGACATTGATTCTCTTTTTGTAAACTGGAGTGGGCCCGAGTGCACCACGGCGTCACAGACAGACATTATATATTATAGTACCAACACTAGGGGCGGACTCATAATAATGGATTTTACAGGAAAAATTTAGTTGTTTAATTTGTCCCATTATTACTATGATATGATTTAACTAAGCACGAGCAATATTGTTACTGTTTCAATATATTTAAACCATTTCAGAGCAATAAAAAAGTGGAGTTTCTTCTTAGAGTCAAAGATATTGAATCTAATTACAAGAAAAGCATGCAGGCGAAGGTTATTTGATTTACTTGTTATATCAATGTACAAAATCGTTAATCAATACAGTACCTGAAATTCTGATATTTTATTGTAAATTACTATTGTAAATTAATTAAATGTCATGCACGTTTATTACACAGACAAGTATGTTAAGAAATATATTGGGTTAAAGAAAAAAATAGTACTGCCACTAACGTATTGATCTTGGGTATTTATACTACAATACGCAGATGGGCGAAATGCCTCTTGTTCCAGAAGAGTTAGAAGCATTGCATCTTCAATGTTTAAGTGAGGCGAAGAATCTCTTTCAAATGCATGATATACTCGAAGACGAAGCAGAGCGTAAAAAATACCAATGGGAGATGGAAAGAAATATCGGGATAATATGTGAAGCCGTATCAAAGGATAATGAAGCCAAAATAGTATGTCTTGAATATATATGAATTAGGGTGTAAGAACATTATTGTGATTATCTTAGAACAAAGTCGTTGTTGAAACAATGTAGTATATAGACATTTTAGCACTAATCCGAAACGTTTGAATTCAGGGTCTAGTTTAATTCTTACCCGTTTAGTGTCTAGTTCGATCGTAATTTGGTTTCAGCTTTTAATAATAACACAAACAATCACCTTTTTTTCAACAGACACGTATTATGAGGATAATTGACGAACATATTATTTATGCTGGGAGAGCGTACTATGATAGTTTAGAACAGGTGAGAATTCAATTTAGGCCACAAACTGCCTATATTTAGGGTATTTATCATTTATTTTTGTTTGGCATTAATAGCCGATTGTATAAAAAAAACTAGAGAGTGTCAACCACGCGATATCCAGCACTATTTTAAAATCCCTGTTAAATAACCAGTTAAATCCCGAGTCACCAATCCAAAAAAGAAAGTTAATTGTTTTTATAAAATTGCGGGCTAAGATCTACCATAATAAAATTCCTTAAATACGAGAAAGTGATTGATTGAATTTAATATACCGTAAATATGACTGACTGATCACTATTTTACGTGAATTTTAATATGAAGGTTTTCTAGAAAAGGGTTAAAGGATAGGTTTGTGACAAACGCATCTTTTTCGTTTGTAATTACGCTTTATACGTACATTGTATTTCCATCTCATTTATACGCTTAATAACATTGTACTTATTATTAGTTAGTCATATTCTATTTGGGGGATTGCCCAAAGTACAAAGAGTAATTTAAATTCTAGTTATGTTTTATTTCTGATTCGTGTTGTACATCTATAAAGTTTTCAGAAAAGTAAAGTAAATATCGCAGATAAAGTCAAAAATGCTCCAAAATAGCCATTTTTTCACAATTTTTTAAAAGCGGCAATTTCCCTTTGGGTTTTTGTAAAATTAAAGGTCGTTGCGAAACAAGAGCATGGCACTTAAAATTCATGTAAGTTTTAACCTTATTGGATAACTCCTTAATGCCAATATTCTGGCGACATGGCATGTCTGTCACAAGGGTAACGCATGAAAAATAAAAATAAAACGAGTAAAATGTATATGTGTTCCCTTCGGATTCAAGAGAACCCATAATTATAATATTAAATTTCGTTATTCAATTTTATTTAATAGGTGATTTGTATGGACTAGAAAGTTTAACAATATTGTCCACCACATATTAACCAGTTTTCTATAGTTTGCTGGAGACTGCTGGGTTGAAGACATACGGAAAGCCGAAGACTGTGCAATTCAAAAGGCGAATAAAACTTTCAACACACGCATGAACGATATGGAAAGGCAATGGTTCGGCGAGAATGAATGTAAGGCCCTCCAATCGAAATTTGAATCAAAGCAAAAGCAGTTTGAAAACAAAAATGCTGCACGAAAGGTAATACTTTTATATCAGTGAATAAATGTGTGTCTTGAATCTGGTTTAAAATGTTTAGTTTGGGCAGTGTTCTACACTTCCACTATTAGACCGTTCTACTCTTACTACTAGTTTAATAATAATAGGAGCAATGTATCACTTACCTTTTTTAATGACGTGATTTAACGACTGTTTGTTTTGCCGTCCTTTTTCGTTTCTGTGTCGTGATTATTATCGTTTGCCATTTTTAAAACTGGGGAAAAAATTAATAAACTAACCTAAACTAACATAAATATCCCATCCTATCATATTCATTTAATACAGGAAGAGCTTTACAGGAATATATCTCGACTATTTATGGAGGCAAAACATAAATATCAGGACGGTATGGAAGTGGTAAGTAAGAATTTATCGATAATGTTTTCTTTATTATAAAGCGGACCAATATTGATTTTAAATTTTTCTCTTTTATATTGTTTATGGTACGGTTGTCAATAAACGAGTTGTCGTATCTGGTAATTGAACATGGACAACAGACTTATATTGATAATTAGGTACAATTTATTTTATGCTTGCGGACACAAAGAATGTACAACATATATAAGATATAGCACTTATGGTACCTAAAAAACTTCGTTAGGCGTGATCGTATTTGTCACTGTTCAAAAATATCGCCTTCAAATGTCGCCTGTTTCTTCTGTAGGCGGTGCAGCAAAGAAATCATGATTTGGAGAAGGCGCATGAAAAGAGCCTGTCGTGTGCACTGGCGTGGTTCAATGAATCAAACACAGGAAGATATACAAATTACAAAAACGAAAAAGAATTAGAGTTGAAACAAGAATTATCAGAGGAGTTAAAAAAATACCAAAAACTATATGAAGTAACTAAGACCATTTGAGTGATTTATTTTAATCTGTGAATTTTACAAAACATTCGAGGAATTCGTGATATACATAATAAATTACAATTTCAACATGATTGAACTATTGATTTTGCACATAGACAGAACACTCTTTAAATCAGCAGTTTTGCTATTAGTTGGTAAATTACAAAATAATTAGTGGTTTTGATTGTAGGTTTTGTAGAGGCTAATAGGGTAACTGTTTGTTTCTTCTTTCTTAAAACAAACACATTTTGTTTCTAGAAAACCATGGATGATGACTTAAAAAAAGTTCTTAAACAAGCAAAGAAAAAATACTTGCAGCATTTCCAGGGGGTAAGGACAATTATAAACACAATACTAGAGATTGTCAAATACATTAGAAACATTATTATTTTTAAAAGCCTTGTTGAGTATATTTTGCGGCTTGCGACTTGCATGAAAAACACCCCCGATCTTGTCAGATTATATTAATGATATTGATTGATCCAAGACAAACACAAAACTGTGAAACACCTTCAAAATGCTTTAAGAGTATTAAAACCGCAACGGCTATTAAAACCTGCTAGAAATATAGAAAAAATTCTAACTAATAAACTAGTGAGTTGATATGTTGCTTTTTAGTCACAGTGGTCTCTGGCTAGTCGTATGTGTCCTTGAGCAAGGCACTTAGCTAACATTGTCCAAACCAAGTGGATTATTTTTTACTGAGTACAGCTACAATGTCCATTACGTTTTTCTACTACGTGCAACTGCTGTCAACCTTCCGTATTTATACTGTATTATTTTAAATGGTAAAGATGGACCAGTACGTGACAGAAACAGAACTGGAATCCTCGCATGCTAAAGCAGAGAAAATGGCAATGGAAGTATTGAACGCCGTTTCAGATCGTGGTGACCATTTCGTGAGGAAGTGCAAAGAGAAAGTTGCTGAATTAATACATTTTGAAAAACAACATTGGGTATCGCGTAACGAATTATTGAAGGTGAGTGTTTAAATGATTCAATTTTTATTTAAATGATCCAATTTTCATTGAAACATTAACTGACATATTTAATTTTCTAGAATATACTAGACTCTTTATTACTGCATAGTAAAGTGAGTACGGCTCATAACTTTTATTAAGTAATGTTTGGTCATGGTTAGTCGAAAGTGGTAACATATTTTAAATTTTAAACAAAATTCTGAAACTCTTCGTCATAAAGCATGTTTGTTCTACAGAAAAATGAAGCAGATCGGTTAACTCGTAAACGGATATGTTTGGAAGATCAGTACGAATCAGAATATACAGTAAGATTTTTATACTTACTGTATTACTTAATGTTTCATGACCAAAAGAAAAATTGGATGGTCTAGTGTGCATAGCGTAAAATAGTGACATAACTTTATAAGAGATTGTGTAGATGGAATTTTAACGGTGCCATTTTAATATGTAGAAAATTCTCTAAATAAACATTGGTTTAAAGGTGCAATCGTTTTCAAATCAAATGCAAAATAAGGTTAAATTTCAAATCTTGCAACAAATCTATAAAGTAATTCAGTTTTAAATTAAAATTATTAATTAGGATTTTCAAGAAACTTATGTTGATGATGCAAAACTACAAAAAATCCACGATAAAGCACTCCAAAGGGCCATAACTGGCCTCTCTCATTATGAAACTAAACACACTGAAGCGCTTGAAACAAACAAGGAAGAACTAGAAAAACGCATATTGGATACGTTCCAAATCGTAAAGCAAACAAACGTAAAGAATCGGGTAAGGAGTGTTTATCATTGCCTTTGTTGCGTATGCTAAAAATGGTATGCAATTATATTTCGATTATGTATGCTGTCATGTAGCTGGTTTTGTTAAACTATATATTGTATTGTTTTGTTATAATATATTAGAAATATATAATTCACATTAATCTTCTCAGTTAATAATATTTTCTGCGCAGAAATTAATCTGCAATAAACTTCTCACTTTTCAAACGCTATTGGAAGCAGATTTCTTGCAAAAGTTATACGAGGTAAGAGAATAATTAAAAATTTGCACATTTATTTGTTTTCTGATAACTCCCATTTACAGGTTTCAAGAAAACGTTACGCGAAAATAGACGACCTGGAAATTGTGTATACGACATTTAAAGCTGCAGTGAAAAGAGAAGTTGAATCGTTAATTCCTTTTCCTGACATTTATGAGGAAACCATTCAACTTTCTTTTGAAAACGTGGATAAACAATTTCAAAAGTTTGTGAGAGAATATAGAGAATTTTGGAAGGAATATTCAGACAACTTAACCTCTGCAGCCATGCGTGTAGCATTGATGTTAGGCAAAAATTATCCATTACTTGCACTAGCGGTAGAGGGAGTGACCACTTTTTGTGGAATAGTTATGACAAGTTTAACATCTTTTAACGAGGATATTGATGTGTCTAAACTAAAATCTATCATCTACCTAAAAGAATTAAACTTGTAAAATTGTATATCATATTCGCCTAATTTAAACTTAGTATACACTCTTAACAATATTTCTTTTCTTTATTTTTTCTTTTCTGAGTACATTTTACTTTTAGGTGTATGCTGACAATATTTTTTTATTGTTTTTACCAGGCTAGGTCGTTTTTTACATTATACGTTTTAGAATCATATCTAGTAAGTTTTGGTCTCAACAACTTGGCCTACTATTTTCAACTGGGCTGAGTTTCGAATTCATAATGGGTTCGTTGTAAAAACCGGTTTTTGTTATATATAATCCTGTATAAATATGTAACAGTCGCGTTAACCATTTTGCCACACGTACCCTACTGTATACACGGATATTGTTTTGATGGTCGGCGGCCCACGTACGACAATGGTCGGCGACCCACGTACAGAATAGTTCAAAATGCTATCGCTTTTACCATTGTAAATAATCAGTTTTGTATGTAATCGTTTTGATATGTACTAAATCTTGTTTACCACAGTGCTCTGAAATAAAATTATGTTTATACCTGTGTAAATAATTTACACTTTATTAAAGCGACGTGATTGCTGCTATATCTGCCCTTTTTTACAAACACAATCCAGTTCACACATATACATAAAAAAATTACCTAACGTACCAAAATGAAAAAAACAAGGTGCAGCCGATTCGAATAGTCCATGTCAGAAACCAGTATAGTAAACCACCAATTATTGAATTAGGAATGACAGTCTAAGCCCTAAGGTGAACTTTTGACCCATTGACGAGCAGCCTGCCCACAACACAGTAAATCCACAATCACGAATGTTATAAAAGACAGGTGTGTTAGATACCTTAGCAATTGTGATTTAGTTTAAGAATTCATTTTAAGGTATGGTAAAGTTAGATTTGTAATAATATTCTGTCCCGACTTGTTTTGCAAGAGCGAAATTACTAATTGTTACGCCACCCTTCGACGGGCCTGACTGGTCGTCCGGAGGACGTAACATGTTTATTAGAATTAACTTGTCATTAGAGTAATGCGCTTGCTTTACACCAAGATTGTCACGAATCTTTATTTTTGTTGTTTGAAAGGTTGTGGTGATGTAGCGTAGCAATTGCTACAAACAAATAGTTTTTGTCAATATACACGCGGAACAAATTAGGTAGTACAAATATAACAATACTTACCGCCTATGTTGAACCCAGTCAGATATAGCAACTAATTCCCAGTTCTAAGGCCGCAGCAACATTAAGCAAACTTTTATTTTATTTTTTTTTATTTTTTTTTTATTTTTTTTTTGCGGTAGTTTATTGCAAAGGGCGTTAGACTAATACAAAACGGCGGCAAAGTACAGATATGGCAAAAACAGCAGGGAAAATATATGAACATAATACTTCACATGAGCCCAGACCATTTTGAATTGTGTTTCCATAGGGTGTTGTTACTAATAGCGGCCATTTTTTCCGAAAGTTTTACATTTGCCACAAAATCAATAAATGCATTTACAAAGGGACTTATTTTTTGGATTTTACTACGATAGATAATATATCTTGCACATAAAATAAGGCAATTCAGCAGATTACTGTTATTTTCGGGGGCTCCGAATATCATGTTCGTGTGGCTCAGTGAAAGCGGTATTCTTAAATTAGCAGCAATCCAATTTTCGGTTTCGTTCCAAAACTTGACGGTGTGTATGCAGGTACAAAATAGATGGGTAAGTGTTTCCGGCTCAGTGAGGCACATTTCACATTTATCTGAATCAATTATCTTTAATTTATGTAGTTGCGAGTTTGTTACAATGGCTCTGAGATTCAGTTTAATTTGGAATGAGCGAAGGCGTGTTTCGATAGTTGATTTGTAAGTATTGATGTATATATTACTCCAGAAGGAGCCGTCAACATCTTTAAAGTTGCACTCCAGTTCCCATTGCAATTGGTATTTTCGAGGCTTCGTTACAACATGTTCGAGGGCTGCGTTGTAGAAGTCTTTACTTGTTGATTTTGTTTCAAACCATTGGCGGCTGGTTTCTGGTGCATCGCCGGGAGGAAGAGATGATTCCCGCCAGTTAACTGGCAAGGCCGAGATTATCTGGGCGTACCGCATTTTTTCATTTTCCGTTTCCGAAAGATGATACCTTTGCATTAAAGTTTCGAAGCTGTGAATTTGGCCGGTTTCCGAAAGGATGTCTCCGAACACGCAGATCCTGGACTTTGCCCAATTCGTAAAAAGTACAGGTTTTCGTTTAACCTGAATGTTTTTGTTTAGCCAGAGTGGTTGGTCATTGGTTGTCATTTGACCTTTTCTTCTAATCATCTTCATCCAGCTCATTACGTTGCTGTGTAAGGTGCGTAGCGGTAGAAGAGTCTTGTAAATTTTGTTGTGTAATGCTAAATTGGAAGAAAGAATTATGTTTAGCGTATCTTGTGAGGTTAGATAAGTTTCTATATCTTTCCATGGAGCGCTATAGTCAGGGTTCATGAATTGTTTTATAAATTTACAGCGGAGACCAGTAATATACGACCGTATGTCAATCATGTTAGTTCCACCTTCTGCAATATTATTTATTAATATAGATCTCTTTGCCCTTTCCCAACCGGAGCCCCAAATAAATCGAAACAGCTCTTTGTTTAAACGACGTACGAATGGTTCTGGTATGTCTGTTGGCACCATGCTAATTCTGTAAAGTAATGTTGGAATTACAAGGCTTTTAATTACGGTAACTCTTCCTAAAAGTGTTAGCCCGCGAGATGACCAGATGTTTAAAATCCTATTAATGTTGTCAATACAAGTATCAAAGTTCAAGTTGAAAATGGATTGCTTTTTTCCCCGAGATTGGTATTACCACACCGAGATATTTTAGGGTGTCTGATGGCCATGTTAGTGTTTTCCCCTCCAGCGGTTTAAGTATACAGCCTTTTTTAGTTCCGATATAAAAAGCACATGATTTGTTGGTATTTAGCTTGCATCCTGATAAATGACCATAAAGATCCAAAATGTTCATGCTTGTTTCGATGTCTTCTCGTGAACCGTTCGTAATTATGAGAGAGTCGTCTGCGTACATCGACACTTTAAACCTTAAGCTTCCAATTGATATTCCCTGTAAGTTTTGGCATTGTTGAATTGCAAGACCCAATGTTTCGATAGCAAATAAAAATAGTGTTGGAGAGAGAGGATCACCCTGCCTCACGCCACGTTTAATCGGAAATGGATTCGATAAGTTGTTATTATTTATTATTACTCCATTTGCTTGATTGTACAGTGTCTTGATCATGTGTATTAGGTTTGGTCCAATTCCGAAGTGTTCCAGTGTGGTGAAGAGATATTCCCAGCGTACCGAATCAAATGCCTTTTTTAAGTCCAGTGCAAGCAGTGCTCCGGGCACACGGGCTGTATCTGCATAATCCATTATATCGAATAGAAGTCTTATGCTGTTGGCTATTTGCCGATTCTTTATGAAGCCATTTTGCGTTGGACCGATGACATCTGGAACTAACTTTTTGAGCCGTAGGTTAATCACACTAGACAAAAGTTTGTAATCCACATTAAGCAGAGTAATAGGGCGGTAACTGTCTGTAGAGGCTGCTTCTTTTCCCGGTTTTAAAATCAGAGTTATAACCCCAGTATTTGACGAATCTGGCAATTTCGCTTGCGCAAATGACCACCTTACAGTTTTCATAAAAATGTCTTTTATGTCTTTCCAGAAAGTTTTGTAAAATTCAGCTGTATAGCCATCAAGACCAGGCGATTTATTGTTCTTCATGTTGCGTAGTGCTGTGTAACATTCAGTTTCAGTTATTTCGTTTTCGCATTGTTCTTTTTTGTCCGAAGCAATCTTAGGAATCCTTAGAACTTTAAGGAACTTATCAAAATCCACTTTCGTTATGTTATCAGTAGTAGGTGCATAAAGGTCACGGAAGAAATTGTGCAATGACTCCAATATCCTCGATGGTTCCGATATTGATTCCTGTTCCGTGTTGAGACAGCGTATTACTTTTTTGCTAGTGTTGGTTTTTTCTAGTCCTAAGAAATACTTCGTGTTTTTCTCCCCTTGCTCGGCCCACCTTGCACGGCTTCGGACCATTGCCCCCTTGCTGTTTAGGTCGGCAAGTTCGTCGAGTTGCATTTGAGTTGCTCTTAGCGTTGCAGCCAGTGTAACCGCTTCGCTGGTATTTGCATTTGCTATCTCACTTGACGTTAACGAAAGGGCGTTTTCTAGTTGTTGTTGTTTTTTCCCTGTTCTTTCGTTTTTTAATTGCGCTATATTGAATGCAATGGCCCCTTAGAACAGCCTTCAACGTGTTCCACAGAGTCCCTGGGTGAAACCCCACAATTCTCATTGTGTAATTTAAAATCTGAGATTTTGTCTTTAATCAGGTTGACGAAATTTTCGTCATGAAGCAACATGTTGTTGAATTTCCAGTAACCACGACCTCGGTCTCGTTCATCAGTTTGAATTTCTGCTGTGACAATCTGATGATCGGAATGAACACTGGGTACAATGCTTGCCGAAATTGTTCTACCGGATAGACTTTGGGACAATAAAATAAAGTCTATTCGGCTTCCGACTACTGGAGACTTTGATAATCTTGTGAATTGTTTTTTGTCTGGGTGAAGTATTCTAAATATATCAAGTAACTGAAAATGGCACATTATCTCAGATAGATGTCTTCTTGCTTGTGAATTATGGTGTAGCGCGCTTCCACCGACTTTATCTAATTCATCGGAGATTATTGTGTTGAAGTCTCCAGCGGCAATTATGTCAGTATTTTTATATTTGTTTAGGTTGTTCGTGAGAGTTTTCCAAAATTTCGCTTCAAATTTATTTGGTGCATAAATACATACCCCAGTAAAGGTGATGTTGTTTAAAGTGACGTTGGCTAACAACGTCCTTCCTTCGGGATCGAGTGTTGTGTCATTAATATTAACCTTTTGATTTTTAGGTACTAATAGAGCCACCCCAGCGGATCTATTTGTACCATTTGCGAAAATTATTTCACCTCCCCATTCCATTTTCCACTGTTTTTCACATTCTTTTGTACAATGTGTTTCTTGTAACAAAATCATATTGTATTTCTTACCTTTAAGGTAATGGAATATCGCTCTTCGTTTTTTCTTATTCCTAATTCCTGCCACATTGAACGAAGCAATTTGTAAACGGCTCGCCATTAATATCCTTTAAGATGTAGCATTTCTTCCCGAGTCTATCCAGTTGAATACGGCTCCGCAGCGACATTTCGTGGATGATTTTTATGGGTCCCATTTGGAAAAATGGGACACATATTGTTTTTGTCCGTTTTTTTTTTTTCTTTTTTTTTTTTTTTCGTCAAAGGTTTGACAGGCAAGGCTTGTGGCTCCGACATCTACCAGAAGGGGTAATGCAATCGTAATGAAACTTTGACATTTGTTAGCGCACATGGTCTAGATATGCAGAAACCAAAATTTTAGGTAATTTATTGACGGGGATTCCCCCGAGAGGTAAAAAACCAAAACGGTATTTTTTTCTAAAAAAATAGCTTTTTTGAGCATAGCGCTTGAACGGCTACTCCAATTTTAATTAGATTAGGTAAAATGTAACCAACATTAGCCAATGATATAACTCTTTGAAGAAATAAAAAAATTACCTAGGGAAATACCCTAAAAAATAAGATTTTGTTCTCAAATCATGATTGTGACATGCATGGCTTGTGGCTCCGACATCTATCAGAAGGGGTAATGGAATTGAAATGAATCTTTGACATTTCTTAGCGCACATGGTCTAGATATGCAGAAACTAAAATTTTAGGCAATTTATCGAGAGGGATTCCCCTGGGAGGTGAAAAACCAAAACGGTATTTTTTTTTTTAAATTAGCCTTTTTGGGCATAGCGCTTGAACGGCTACTCCCATTTAATTAGATTTGGTAAAATGTAACCAACATTAGCCAATGATATAACACTTTGAAGAAATAAAAATTTACCCAGGGAAATACCCTAAAAATAAGATTTTGTTCTCAAATCATGATTGTGACATGCATGGCTTGTGGCTCCGACATCTACCAGAAGGGATAATGGAATCGCAATGAATCTTTGACATTTGTTAGCGCACATTGTCTAGATATGCAGAAACCAAAATTTTAGGTAATTTATTGAGGGGGATTCCCCAGGGAGGTAAAAAACCTAAACGGTATTTTTTTCTAAAAATTTAGCTTTTTTGGGCATAGCGCATGAACGACTGTTCCAATGTTGCATCAGATTTGGTAAGATGTGTGTGTACTAGCCATTGCTTTACGAATGAGAAGAAACAAATTATTTACTCGGAGAAATACCCTAAAAGTAAAGATATGTTCCTAAATCCCGATTGTAACAGTTATGGCCTGTGGCTTCACAATCTACCAGAAGGGTTTAGGAAATCGTAATGAAACTTTGTCATTTGTTAGACAATATGGTCAAGAAATGCAAAAACCAAAATTTTGGGTAATACATCCAGGGGAATTCCCCTAGTACGTAAAAAATCAAAACGTTTTTTTCCTAAATAAATAGCTTTTTCGGGCATAGCGCTTGAACGGCTTCTCAAATTTAAATCAGTTTTAGTGGAATGTAAGTGCATTAGCAACTGATTCAACACTTTAAAGAAATACTAAAAATACCTAGGGAAATAATCTAAAAAATAAGATTTTGTCCTTAAATCATGATTGCGACAGGCATGGCATGGCGCGCCGACATCTCCAACAATGAGTCGTTAAATCGGATTAAAATTTTAAGAATTGTTGGATAACATGACCCAGATTTTAATCTAAAAACAAAAAATTTACCAAACCCAGGGGAATTCCCCCGAAGCCATGAAATACTAAATCGGGCTGTTTTGGAATTTAGCTTCATTTTACTACAGCGCTTGACATAAGTCTTTTTAATTTAAAATATTTGTGGTGAAATGTTCGTAAATCTAACATGATTACTTTTTTTACAACACATGGAAAAGAAGATTGGTTTGATAACTATGGGACCCATACGTTTATGCTTGCAGAAACAAAACTATGGCAGCCCGGTTAAAACTTTCTGGAATATTGGATAACATGGACCTGGCGTCCACGTATCTAAAATAACATATATTGCGTAATAAACATTAATAACAAGATTGGATTGTTACCCCAGGGACCCATGCGTTTATGCTTGCAGAAACAAACTATATACTCGGTGTATAAAATACAAAATGTGGTAAGGGACCCTGCTCGCATAAATATATAGCATACATCATATGTTTTACAAATAGTGGTGGTTAAACACGTGGTTGACACTCTCTAGTTTATTTTTTGTTTCCACGATGAAAACAAATCAGGATTATTTAAAAAAAAAATTGGAAAACTGGAAAAAACGGCAAAACGACAGTCGTTAGAACACGTCTAAAAACAAGCATTATTTTAATAAAATTTGAAAAAATTAGACGTGGCCGCTAAACCCAAATAAAGAAAGAAAAAAATGTAATAAATTAAAAAATAAATAATTGTTTTAAAAGAAAAATTATACCAAGCCTCGAAGAAAAGTGTGCGGTAAAGAGACCCGTGTCCATTAATCAAAGATTTTAACTCGAATTGAAAATGACCACAAATTTTTTAATTGTTTTTTTCACGAAACACAATTGTCAAGGATTTTTTAAATCGGAATAGAATTTATGTAAAAAGTATGGTAGGCCCTGTGGTTCTTGCACAATGTGTGTGGGGTAAAATACCATGCTCGTCTTAATTGTCAATTATACTTATATGTATAGCGATTCGCATGGAGGATCGTTAGTCTTTCTGCTGAAGGTATATTTGTCAACGTGCAACTGAAACTAGAGAGTGTCGATCACTTGTTAACCACCAATGTTTTTAAACCCAATATTGAGTGTACGATATATTTTTTTCTAGCAGAAACTATCGGATTCCGTAATCTGTGGGCTCGCGCTTTTCGTGGCTGAATGCTGGAGCGTTGGCTAAGCTTGCTGCAAAGGGCTGCATCGCGGTCTCTTGTAAGATGAGCGGAAAGCCCATATGTTTAGTCCCCACAGTACGCCTACTTATTATGGGTCCCATTTGGAAAAATGGCACACATATTGTTTTTGGCCGTTTTTTATTTTTCGTCCAAGACTTGACTTGACAGGCATAGCTTGTGGCTCGAACTTTTACCAAGAAATGTAATGGAATCGGAATGAAAGTTGGTCATTTGTTAGACGACATGGTCTAGATATGCAGAAACCAAAATTTGGGTAATATATCCAAGGGAATTCCCCTGGGAGGCAAAAATAGCTTTTTGTTTAAAATATAACCGGTTCTCTAATTTCAATTAGACTTGGAAAAATGTAATTGCATTAGCCACTCATATAACACTTAAAAGAATTAAAAAAATCACCTAGGGAAATACCCTAAAAATAAGATTTTGTTTTAAATCATGGTTGTGACAGGCATGGCTTGTGGCTCCGACATCTATGAGAAGGGGTGATGAAATTGCCAAAAAAATTTGTCATTTGTTAGACAACATGGCCTAGATATGCAGAAACCAAACTTTTAGGTAATATACCTAGGGGAATTCCCTTGGGAGGTGAAAAAACAAAACATTATTTATTTTTTTTGGGGGGGGGCATATCGCTTAAACGGCTAAAATGTTAGTTTACTATCCGCCGTTGTACCATTGAGCAAAAAGAAATAAAATACCCCAAAAATTACGACTTGTTTCTGGACCATGATTGTAATAGGCATTTTGTTCGATTATCTAACAAACATCTAACTTTGATAACATAACTTAGATTTGCATTCGCTCCCGGCATATCCACAAACACAAGAGAATATAACATTTTTACATTCTGGGTTGCTGCAATCTTTATAATTTCCAGGTGACGTTTCAATACTGAGTGTGCCACAGGCGCAGATGATTGAGTCGGCATCACAGGTTAAACAACTGACTATACGTGTTGATTTCTTCAGCTCGGGTTGGAACTCTTTACAGCAGGGCAATATTAGCATACGCTCCCTGCAGACTGCACAATTGGTTGTGGTTTGGGACGTGTCGACTAAAAAGCGAGCGTCATTATTGCAACATGGTTTGGCAACTTTGTATTCTGATGCGCAGTTAAAACAATGAAATTTGTTGTTTTCTTCTTGTATTAGACCTTCTCGGTTACATTTAGGACATCGGACCTCCATGTTATTGACGTTGAGGCTCATTGATTTTGTTGCCGGCAAGGGAACCGCTTCAGGGCTGCTAAGAGCGCGTTTATTTCCTCTGTTTTCCTGCGATATTTTAATTTCTTTCAGGCCAGAATTGGCGTCTTTTTTGGCATGATTGTGTTGGAATTGAGTGCCTTCAGCAAGGCTTGCTTCTTTAACAAGTTTGCCATCAGTCTGTGCAGCACCGACACGTGCTCGAGGGCTGTTCTCGGGGATCGTTGTGCTGGCTTCGACTGCTTTGCTCTCCAGTTTAGGAAAATCCAATTCGGGCATTTTACATTCGGATTGTTTATGTCCTGGCTCCTGACAATATTTACATGTGCGAACTTGGCCGGTATATGTCACATACAATTCAAAATCGTTGATGCTAATATAGCTCGGTATGGGGTTTAAATTTAAATCTTCTTTTGACACCGATAATATTCTCATACCAGATATGAGCCCTAGCTTGTTGAGTTTGCTTTGTACGTTGTGAACAGGAAGGTAGTTCTTTTCAAAATAGGCCTTAATTTCGTCGTTTTTTAGTGGCACTGGTACCCATCCAATAGCTATATTGATTTTTGAGCTTTCATACAATCGCACAAATTTGATCTTTTCGTTTCTTTGTAGCATATCCGCCAATTTCATTACACTTTCTCGGTCTGTACAGGTGAAATCCACTAGATTCCCCTTTCTTTCGGCTATTCCCTTCAGCTTTTCCACCGGAAAATTCACTTCTTTAATAAGGTCACATAATTCCGACCCTGACATCAGTTTAAACGTTCTTGCTGCTAAGCAGTTAGGCCTCTTTAACTCTGAGACCTTGTGTGCAATCGATGCATACGTTTTCTCCGCCATTTTTCGCACCCGCACGCTAGCCGTGCAAATCGTGAATGTTAAGCAAACTTCAATAACTAATTTCCCACATGTGATGGTAATTTCCCCAAAAACATGGAAATATTAAACGAAATTTCGACAGTGGACAATTTTAGAACATAATGCTACAACCCAAAATAAATAATGAAAACAACATGTGGTGAAGTTACGCTAGTATTTGCTATGTTGATAGCTCTTATAGGAATCAGAATAAACAACTACTCTCAGATGTATGTATGTCACTTGGCTCTTTGTAATAGAATTGGTTTATACTAAAAGGGAGAAAGCTAATCAACCACCCAACACAACGAGCATTTTATATAAAATGGTAGGAAAAAGTAAATACTATAACGATCTTATTTCCTCGTGACATCGATATAAATATTTTCAATAATGGTGACAATAAATCTTAAAACCCTTGTAAAACTCCATTTGATGAGTGATGAGGAACAATTTTTATATTTCCATATTTTTAAACTCAATGCCGTTAGGGTGGGTTAGAGAGCGGTTATTATGCCTCTAAAAAGGTTGTGGAGCACTGGATTACACGTTGGTATACATTTTTGTGTTTCAGTAATTCCGTATTTTATCACTATCTGACATTACTTATTCGTTTGGGTTTTATATTTTTATATTAGGTTTTATATTTTTATATTATTTATACTATTTAAAAAAAACGTAATGGGTTTGTTGAAAATATATAACATTTGGGGGATTTTCCAAAGTAATTAAAGAACTGACTACGTTTTTAACATCTTCGATATAAGTTAAAAAACATAATTTACAATTTTGTTTAAATTCGAAAAATAAGGTTTGGCGCTACACTCCCAAGTAAATTAATGTTTTACGATTCTTTGAAATTCTTGTCGCGAAATCGAAGCGAACCGTTTCGTTTACACCCAAGCCGTCAACTAAACGAGTGGTGTCTGTCGAGTGGTGTGCGAACTACATCAACTTCCGCCAAAAACCTTCTACAAAGTATTTTTCTTACCTGCACAGATGTCAGATGAAACGGTTCAACCGTTCTTTACTACAACAGGACTCTCTATATACCCAGCTGCGGTTATAACTGTTTATTTTGTTTATTTAGTCTGGGCCAATTATCCAAGGCCTGCAACCTAAGGTGTGCAATGCAATACGATTTACATCAAGAAAATTAAGCAGCGCCACACTGTTTGGTTTGATCGGAAATCTATTAGTTTCCGCTTTCAAAATAACTTTGCCCTAGCTATTTTCTATTTAACAAGCCTTCATATTTACGAAATACAGTTGTTTTAATACGTTTCAGTTATTCGAATATAGATAAACTTCCTTACCAGGTATAGTTCATGTATGCACTTATTGGTAAAATCGCTAATCAACTACATGTTGCATCAGTAAGTTTATAGTTACGTATTACATATTTTTGTTGTGTTTATTAAATATAAATTAGATTTTTAGGCCCTCTGTAAATAGCCTTTGTGGGAATTTGGACCGCATTTTGGTAGTGTTAAAGATGTCTTAAATTTTCCCGTCTCAATCAAAGATTGAAGTAATTAATTTTACTTCTAACTCAGGTAAAAGACGATTTTAAACTAGCGTAACTATCAAAGAAAAACGCTGTGTAGCCGACTAAAAAAATAGGAGAATAGGGTCCTCGGTTGGGTTAAGGCGAAAAGGACATGAACAATGTTGACTTGAATTAAGAATTAATTTCGATGATAACCTTATAAAGAAATGTGACAGTGATGGCCATCACGCTGATAAATTACAACCGCATGATCAACAATTTGTCACCTTTTTTAACAGGTGTTACCAGTTTGCTGCTAAATTGAGCATATATACCTAAATTAACAGCGCTCTGTTTTTAGTGAATTACAAAACTGCGGGGCAACAACTTCATGAAGGCCACAAATGACAACCTTTAGTAAATACAGCGCGATCGATACGTGCACTCCAAACATTTCAAAGTTCACTGTTGCAAAATAATTAATCATTAATAAGTCGCCTCTAATGTTTTCCAGGTTACATAATTAATCATTATTGATAAGGGAATGCTCAGTGTACATGCACATGTTTCTTATATCTTAAGTATAAGATTGCTTGAAATTGTTAGAAGTGAGATTATAGATACGTTTAACATATTTTTATTGTGTTTATTAAAAATATATATTCTTATACAGCAGACGCCGCCTATTATGATCGCGGATAATATGATCAGCCGCTTATTATGACCAATTTGGTAAGGTACGGAATTTCTCCATTAAAATTTTTTCGTTTAATAGGACCAAATTTCAGATATGACCAATATTTTCTTTGTCTATCTTATTACAGTACAGCATGCATGTAGCGTGTGCACTCTGTACTGGGCCTTAATGACGAAACAGTCACATCGCTTTGGCGTATAATCTAAGCCGTAGATTTATTAACACAGTTGTACTATACGTCACTTGTACTGTTACGATACTGCACTTTGTTTATTGCCAATATCACACTGTTACTTTGGTTAAACGATGAATTTTTATTTGAACTTCATGTGGTTTACGGCGTCGATTCAGGCGCGGTTATTGCGACGGTTTTTATAACGATTTGGATATTATGACCAAATCGTCTGGTCCCACTGTGGTCATATTAAGCGGCGCCTACTTTACTATGCTATAATGAGCCGTATTGGCTGTCAGCATTTTTGTCTCGAGTTTAAGTCGATAAAAATAGCTTGAGAATTATTACACAGATGGACAGATAAAAGGTAACCATGGCATTGAATGTTGGCCAACACAGTTTGGAATCCGCGTTTGCACACTTTTTACTTTAGCAAGCAAAGTTTGAACCAAAACCGTATTAGGATTTTTATAAATAATTATTTTTGTTATAATTAAGGACAGCAAATATATGTATAGAAACTAAGAATTTTTATTATTGCTAAGTCGTATAATGGTATATTTTTTTACATTAAAACGTAAAATCGCCTCGATTCACCATTATATCCACCCTAACCACAATTGGAATGTTTTGTAGAGCGAATATGTAGTTTGTTATATAGGCAGATACTAATGGGTTCCTAAACAAACTATTCTTGTTACCCATGTTCAGTATGACGTATATATTTGTCAGAGATGTGTACGTCATGATCATGTTTTTATGATATTTTTTGGAAAAGTAGTTTTTTAAAACAAGACTTGTCTCTACAAATTATTTGGACCGGAATACATATATATATATTAAATTATATGCTAATTAAACTCGTACAAACTATATGTTAAGTCTGTAACAATCTCCCTATATCCGGGCTACAGGAAAACAAAAGAGCGTAATGGACCGTGGTTCGCCACATAAAGCCGTGTGTATAGTGGAAATTATAAAAGGTGAAAATGAACATATTAAGTATCAGCTGAAATTTAATGAATTTGAGAAAATCTTTGATGCTGTTCGAGATGTACCGGTGGCTATCATAAGCATTGCGGGAGCATGTCGAAGTGGAAAGTCGTTCATAATGACTTTACTCGCTGACTATTTGTTGAAAAACTCGGTAAGCTAAAACAAATTTACTGAGCAATTATGAACTCTACATAAAAAATATTGCATTTCTTATGTAGACCGAAGCATGGGGTATTGAAAAACAGAAAAAATTAACGAAAGTGTTTGACCATAGAGGTGGTATACATGGGCACACCAATGGAATTTATGTTACACGGATGCCATTTATGTTTAGAAGTAAAGACGAAAAAGTTTGTGGTTTTGTTACATTGTGTTAGAACGCTACACACATATTTATCATAGTTTGTAAAATATTAACAGGAAGTTGCAGTGTTTTTAATGGACACTCAAGGAATGTTTGATAACAAAACAACTGCGAATGATAATTCAATAATATTTGCTTGGAGTACCCTGCTAAGCTCTGTTCAGATCTACAACATCAAGGGGCTAATCCAGGAAGACAATCTTCAGCACTTACAGGTAAGTATATGTAGGGATAGGGTATTCATGCTTATCTCCGTGAATGGGAAAACCAAGGGGGTTATCACACGGGCAATCGTCAGATCACCGCCCATCGTCGGGTTACCGGAGCTATTGCAGTGTGTTGTATATGATAGACACGTTCCTTCAATTTGGTAGAACCCATTTATCCGCTGGGTTCAGGCAATGTCCGTAAAGTGCCTTGCCCAAGGACACAACCGACTAGCTAGCGACCAGTTTCGCACCTGCAACCTTTCGATTGAAAGGCGACGCACTTAACCGCTAGACCACCGGGCCGGACGTAAATTTTAAACGATCATACGATATTTTAAACTTTGATGTAAAAAACGCAATTTTTAGCTGTTCACCGATTATGCACGCTGCGTATCCAATAAGAAGCATAATGTTAGTACATCGTTAAGGGATAACCCAGTGAAGCATCCGTTTCAAGTAAGATGTATGCAATAAATTAACGATATGGTATAACATAATGCAAACATTTGACAGGAACTTTTGTTTCTTTGTCGCAACTGGGAGGAACCAGATTATCCTATTGGATTTAAAGGAGGATTAGAGTATCTAAAAGTAGTTATGGAAGCTGATAATACAGAAAACAAATTGGTTCGACAGCGCCTTAAAGACTCGTTTTCAAATGTTTGCTGCTCGCTTATACCACGCCCAGGAGAATCAATAGCACAACGAGGGTCTAAACAAAACAAGCCCATTTGCTTTTCGGGTATTCTTATTCTAAGTGTGATACTTGTTATATATAAGCAAATATTAAAGCTAATATTGTATAATTATAAATTTTTAAACAATCTTTCCGAACTAGGTATCGATTTCTTGAAACTCTTCCAGATATGAAAAAAGTCTTTATCTCCGAAGTCGACGCTTTGGCCAAGCACTTGTTTGGTAAAGAATACCTTGTCGCTAAGAAGCTGAATGGACTCGAAGTGACCGGAGAAGGGCTTATCGATCTCGCAAGAGAATATGAAAGAATTTTCGTGAGCGGTGAAATGCCCAAAATTGAAATAATAGTAAAGGTATATAATTAAGAGAGATAATCTACTAGAGATTTCGGTACACCAAGAGATCATAAGTGCCTGTAAGTTAAATTCGTAATATCTTCCAAAAAAAGTGTCGAACAAAAGATATATCTTCACCAAAGTATAATCTTAAGCAGGCCCGGTGCGAGGAACCGCGGGGCCAAATTAGAAATGTGATGGCGGGGCCCCTACTCTCATAGCAAAATTTATGGGTGTTTATATATCATAAAATACATACCAGTACATACAAACTACAAAAATATATATTTAATACTTGCTATAAAACAAATTAAAGGTAATGTGGATGCTTTTTTACGATATATTGTTTTACTTCCAAACATATATATTGTTTAGCAACCATATTTATTATGACGTAACAGGCAGACATAGAAATATAAATTTGACTTATTTACGATGCATAACAAATTGATATTATGAGAAAGAATATTATTTCACTTTTTATTTTACGTTTCAGTAGTATTTTAAAAGCTTGTAATACAGAAAGACCCCCGATAGCGCGGGGCCCCTTCAAGGTGCGGGGCCCAATTTGATCTAATCGGTCAAATCGGCCTAAAACCGGCCCTGATCTTAAGTGTTCAAAAGAATAAATATATATCCATGATTATCCGACAAGCATGCCATGTCGCCCAGATACACACTAAAAAATAATTATTAAATCGCTTTGAAGCATCAAGAATTGTTTAAAAAAGAAAATAGGGAAACTTTGAAAGCTACTCAATAATGGTAGATGTGTAACAATGTATCACATTCAATTTCTAAAGCAATCGTCAAACCTGTTAAACGACGGGGCCACAGCTTCCTTATTTAATTTTTTTTATTGGTTGTCTCAGGAGAATAACCAATTGTCGTGTATGTTAACTAACGATACCGAACTAACTAATCAACTTTTTTTTACCGGGACAATTTTTAATACCATGATGGGCTCGTTACGCAGTCCGTTTTTATATCTAATTGGTATATGAGTAGTTATGTCTACGCTACCGACTAAATTATATCTAAGAATAAAAAAAGAAATATGGCGAGTTTAACAGATGTCCAGGGACATCGCATGCTGATCAAGTGTATAAAAGAAAATATCAAAATTGACCCATAAAATTGTTTTATTGCTATTTTTAGAAATGATTTGATTGTTTAAAATGTTAAATTATGACATTATTGAACTACGCAGGACCGTTAATGTTACCTTGTCTGTATTTTTAAACCATTTCAGAGCAATGAAAAGGTGGAGTTTCTTTTTAGAGTCAAAGATATTGAATCTAACTACAAGAAAAGCATGCAGGCGAAGGTTATTTGTATTACTTTTCTCATATCATTTTGACAATATCGTCCATGCTACAAAATATCGACCATTTTATTTTCATAATAATTTATTTAAAATATGGATCAATTTAGTTTTATTCAAAAATATAGACTAATTTACTAAACGATAAATGAATAATGCTGCTGATAGTCTCTTAACCTATGGTTATCATGCTACTATACGCAGATGGGCGAAATGCCTTTAGTTCCAGCAGAATTTAAAGCATTGCATCTTCAATGCTTACATGAGGCGAAGAATTTCTTTCAAATGCATGATATACTCGAAGACGAAGCAGAGCGTCAAAAATATCTAGCGGAGATGGAAAGAAATATAGAGATATTATATCAATCCATATCAAAGGATAATGAAGCAAATATGGTATGTCTTGATAAATGCAGCGGCTTTCAAATAGCATAATACTAATCCTACACGTGTTATGTTAAAACAATAAGAATAACTATTATAGCGTATTGCTGCAAGCTACATAATTTTTTTTCATTTATAACACCGGGTTTATACATTGGTGGTTATTAGGACGAATACACTTACATTCTAACCTGGAATTACTCTAGGGCGTAGTTTAATTGTTGTGACGTGATATTAACGGTTATTAATAACACACTCATTTTTTAACAGGTACAAATTATGACAATAATTGACGAACATATTATTTTTGCTGAAAGAGTGTATTTTAAAAGTTTGGAACAGGTGAGAATCCAATTTAGGCTACCAATTGCATGCCAATATATTGGAAATATTGCAAAAAATACTAAACAATGGGTCTCTTTTTACATTTTCCTTGACGAGAAATTTTAAGTGGGATCGAAACAAATTATGGACATGTAATTAAGAATTCCTAAAAGTTTTTGCCGGATTGAATAACCCGTTTGACTCATTGACCTGGCGACCGAACACGCATTTCACCAGCTTTACGCAGAAAAAAATATAAAAAATAAAAACGGAGTAAAATAAAATTGTTTTCTTCGGTATCGCACGAAACCCACAATTGCACCTCGTTTTATAATTTTAGTGAACCTGTGGTATTTATTTTCTAACAATATTCTGCACCGCCTAAAAACCTGTTTTCTATAGTTTGCTGCAGGCTGTTGGGTGGAAGACATACTGAAAGCCAAAGAATGTGCATTGAAAAATGCGAATGCAAGTTTTCAAGCACGTATGTCCGACCTTGAAAGGCAATGGTTCGATGAGAGTAAACGTAAGGAACTGCAGATGAAATTAGAATCAAAGCAGAAGCAGTTTGAAAAAGAAAATGCTGCACGAAAGGTTGTACGATACAGTTTAATATCAGTAAATTAATATGTTTCATTATTTTGGGTTAAACTCTTAAGGTGAAGTTAACGCATTATTTTATACTTCTTGCTTAATTCTAATACAAGTAATGTATAACTTCTTTTTACTCATATTCCAGAACATCCCTAAAAATATTTGTTTAATGTAGGGTGAGCTTCACATGCATATGTATCAGCTATCAATACAGTCAATAAACATATATCAGGACCGCATGGAAGTGGTGAGTAAAAATTTAATGTAGATAATTCCCTGCATGAAGGAATCGAACATTGTTTTAATCTTGCTGGAAGCGACAATATTTTTCCAAATATTTACAACTAAAATACTTAAATGGACAACAAGATTTTTTTTTCTGCATGCATAAACATTTTTTGCTTGTTTCCCACCCAAAATCGAAAAAAATATGGAATCGTCTGTAGGGGCTGCAGCAAAGAAATTATGATTTGGAAAAGGCGCATGAGAAGAGCTTGTCCTGTGCACTGGCGTTCTTTAATGAATCAAACACAGGAAAAGATACGAAGTACAAAGAAGGAAAAGAATTAGAGTTGAAACTAAAATTTTCGGAAGAGTTTAAGAAATACCAAAAACGTTATGAAGTAACTAGATCAGATTATAGTTATCTCTTGATTTGTTAGTTAACTTCCGCCTGTAACGGCCAAGGAAGAATTTTTTTTATAATTTTACATTAATGTTCCATGAAATACATTGGATCTTGCATTTTAGCATATCTCTGTAGTATTGATCAGTGCTCACGGATATTAAACTTTTAACTGTTTAAAACTTATAAAACATTAATTGTGGATTGGTGGTAAATTACTAAATAAAAAAAATTATTTTGGGTTTTCAGAGCTATCGCAACTGTTTTTGTTTACCTCATTATTCTAACAAACACATTTTGTTTCTAGAAAACCATGGATGATGAGTTAGAAAATATACTTGAAAAATCAAAGAAAAAATACTTGCAGCATATTCAGTCGGTAAGGGCAATGTTTGCAAATCTATACCCATTTTATCAGTAAATTGTATTATCGCGTATTGTTAAATCTAATAAAATAGAACTTCGCAACACCTTTATACACTTCAAAGGTATAAAAATACGCATTACAAAATTTTAAACATTTTTGACCGAATAGGGTAGTTTTTTTGTGCGTAGTACGTAAAGAACATCAAACGTACCAAGTCATTTTTACTGGCTTCAGCTGCAATATCGCGTTTTCCCACCAAGTCTAACTGCTTTTCACCTGCGTTTGTATTTCATATATTTCATATGGCAAAGATGGACCATTATGTGGTTGAAACAGAACTGGAGTCCTCGCATGTTGAAGCAGAGAAAATGGCAATGGAAGTATTAAATGCGGTTTTAGATCAAGGTCGTGATTTCGTACGGAAATGCAAAAAGAAAGTCGCTGAGTTATTACAATTAGAAAAACAACGTTGGATAGTTAATAACACATTGTTGAAAGTGAGTGTTCGTTACAAAGTAGCCATATTTAAAATATTTATAGCTTTCCTTTAAAATTTGATAAGATAAACTAGACCCTATTACTTTTTTTTTAAATGAAATGTTTGGTCAATCGAATTTAGTTATAAATATTTGAAAGAAAATTCTAAAAAAATTAGTCGTAAAATTTGTTTTTCTACAGATAAATGAAGAAACTCGTTTAATTGGTGAAAGGCAAAGTTTGGAAAATCAGTACAAATCCGAATTTACAGTAGGATTTGTTTACTTTTTCTAAGACCATGTAGTTAGTGGATAATAGACCAATTTAATGAGAAACTATGCATAGGGTAAAATAGTCATAGTAATTGTTTTAAGATATAATGTATATATAAAGTCTACGGTGCCACTTTAAAATATATATATCTATATATAGATATATATATAAAATTCCGATTAAACATTGTTTTGAATGTACAGTCGTTGTTAAAGCAAAATGCATCAAAAGTTGGTTTAAAATTAATTTTTGCAAACAAATCCCGTATGTAAGTTGGTTTTACATGAAAATACTTAATTTCATAGGATTTTAAAGAAACTTATGTTGATGATGCAAAACTACAAAAAATGCACGATAAAGCACTCCAAAGGGCCATAACTGGCCTTTCTCATTATGAAACTAAACACACTGAAGCGCTTAAAACAAACAGGGAAGAACTAGAAAAAAACATAAAGGAGACTTTTCAAATGGTAAAGAAGACAAACACAGAAAATCGGGTAAGGAGTGTTTATCATGGTTTGTGTGACTTGGTCAACAATAGTATAAGCAATTGTCTTTTGTTTATGTATGTTGTTATGCAGCTGTTTTTGTTACAATATATATATATTGCATTTATATGATATACCAAAAACTTGGTTAATATTATTTTCTATGCAGAGTTTAATCTGCAAAAAACTTATTCCTTTTCAAACACGATTGGAAGCAGATTATTCAGAAAAGGTGTACGAGGTAGGATATATATATATATATATATACAGTCCCTACAATTCTTTGTATTCTGACAATTTCCATGTACAGGTCACAAGAAAACGTTACGCGGATATTAACCATCTGAAAAAAATGCATGAGAGTTTTAAAGTTGCAGTGATGAGGGAAGTTAAACCGTTGATTCCCTTTCCTGACATTTTCAAAGAAACCATTCAAAGTTCTTTAAGGAAGTTGGATGCAAAGTTTGAAAAGGTCAAAGAGGGTAATAGTGCTTGGAATGCGTTTAAAGACAGTGCAAATGATATTTTTGTAGCTGGAGTAGATGCCGGCCAAACTGTGTTAGGTATACCTGGTATGGTAGTTGCAGCACCGATAGCTGGGTTGGTAGGAGGCGTTGGTGGTTTAATAAATTTAGCAAGGTATGTTGGGGATATTGATGTGTCTGAACTTAAATCCATTCGCAAGCTTAAAAGGCTAAAACTAGTTGCAAATTAAATAATATAAGTTGCACAATTCTATAATTTGTTTGCATATTTTAAAAATATTATACACTGATCAATATTTTTCATCTTTAATTAATATTTTATAAAGAAAACTTAACTTAAGGTGTACAATGATAACACTTTTTGGTTGTTTTTACCATGATAGATTTCGTTCGTTGTTTATCTTATAAGTTTCAGAATATTACTAATTTTTAGCCTTACAACTCGATGCGTTATTTTAAGGTAAACCATATAAATTAGGCACGATACCTATTTGGCTACACAAGCGTTGTACGGTCGTGTGGCCGAATGGTAAGCTTGGCCGATAAAAATACCTACTTAAACAAAAACAGTTTAAGTTATGAACTCATCCTTAATTTGAACTTGGCCCGGTAAAAAAACTTAAAAAGAAACGTTTTTTATACACTTTTGTTTTAAAACGTTACGCCTCACGTGCGTAACCTACTTTTTGGTGTAATTTACAGTGGTTATCAAAATTTCGATATAAAAAGCGATTGAATATTCAGGTGGAAAATTATATTTTAAATTGGATAATTATTTAATTTGTGTTATGTTTAAGGTTAACTTTTTTAAAAATAAGAATTTTTATAAATGCCATCATATTAATTGGAGTTATATGTTCGGTCAAAAATTACTTTTTAAATAGTTTTGCGATCGTTTTATAATATGCTAAACATCATAACAGTGATTTGACAATAAAATTTGATATGTATATTCCAATTGGGGTTTAATTTCAGGATTTATTTTAAGATATAGTAAAGTTAGGTATATAATAAAATATATAACGGAGCTATTGCAGTGCGTTTAATATAAATACGATAGTACAGCGTCAGTTTAACCTAAAAAAACATTTTATGTAATTTCCCTATACATTAACAACAAATAGATGACTGGTCATAGACTTTGGATTAATCATGCAGCCATTAGCCAACTACAAACAACTTGCAGCGTATTCGAAGTTAGGCGTCTATGTTTAAATATGGGGTGCATAGATACAATAGAAAAAAGAATACCATGGGTATTGTTACTCCCGTGGGTAAAACAACGGGTTCTTAGTTTAAAAAATGACACGTATCGGTGTAAATAACATTGTTTTTGTCCTATGGTTATAATTGGAGGTAAGAGTTGATACGGAAGGATACGATGATAAGATACGATTAAAAATGGTTCTTACGACGATACGATACGGCTGATATGGCAATACGGTTTGAGAGCAATATGTCGATACGGTTGTCTGTAATAAATAAATTAGTCGACTTTACGAGTCCAGTATAAATCTTATGTAGCACACACTTACCAAACTTTGTGCTTTTGACGGTTTTAACGGTAAAGGCGAGGAAAAAATCATACACTACTGCTTGTACAGTAACTAAATCGAAAAGAAAAAAATAGATGCCATGTGGTCTAGTATAGCCTGTATTACCACAATTACACATTATTACATAAACGATTATGACGTGATTACAAAACATAGACATTTTAAAAACTGTAATTTAAGTGTGCTTGTCTTCAAACAAACTAAACTCGTTGATGGATGCATGTGTAATTTCTATTGTGTCAGATGAGAAAATTACTGTGCAGGTTTTATTCTGCGATTTAATCCGGACAGGAATTTAATCACAACGCTCGAAATAAAACTGATCGAATTAATACAGGTATAGAAATTAACTCTCACATGGTAGTTGATGCATTGCTATAAGATGTAACCGATATATTTTTACAGTATGTTAATTATTTAATTTAACTTAATTTTCATCGGATTTAAATGTCGTCTCATGAAGAAGTTTTAAATAAATTGATAGCGCAATTAAAAAGGACAGCCACGAAAAACGCAGGAAAGAATGTTAAAAAAAGAATTAAAATGAAGTACTAATTATGGTTTTACAAAGAGAGTGTATTTATGAGTGGTAATGAATTATGGTATTACGATGTTGTTTTCTTTGCTTCTTTAAAACTTGGGCGAATAAAAACAATCACTTTAAAACATTACAACATCAGTACTATTTTATTAAAAAGAAAACCTTAAATAATACAATGCTCACACTATTTCGACCTTTAATTCAAAATAATGTCTCTGTTATTTATTATCTAAACCAGGGATGTCCAACCTGTGGCCCTTTTTTAAAGATGAAATTACTGGCTTTTAATTGTTTCTTTATGTACCCATTCAGGGTTGGAATTAAGGGATCGCGAATCGCTATTTAGTTTAGTTTAGTTTATTCATTTTTGCCCCAGTTTTTAAAAATGGCAAACGAATATAATCACGACACAGGAACAGGAAAAGACGGCAAAACGAACAGTCGTTTAAAAGTCATTAAAACAAAAGGATATAAAGTAATAAATATAGCGGACGTGGCCGCCAAACCTATGCAAAAGAACAATATTAAGCGATCCAAATTTAATTAAGACAAAACGATATAAAGACTATCGTTTCTATTCGCGAACTGTTTTCTAAAGATCGCGAATTACAAAATTTAACAAAATCGCGAAAATGTAAATTACCGGTACTGATTACGTTTATTGCAATTTATCATTACTGTAGTAACTGTACTACTAAATAACGGTACTGTCTGGTTTTTGAAGAAATATCTTTCTGGTCGTTTAAGGCAATTTATCCTAACCAAAATTTGTTTTCGCGCGCTCCTCATCCGCGCATTTCACAAATCATTTCAAAACCATTAATTTTAACCCTGCCATTTTTATTGAAATTTAATAGGTTCTGCGGCCCATTACAATACAAGGTTGGACATCCCTGATCTAAACATTTGTTTGGATATTTCGGAACAAGTAATTAGTAAACTTGAAATGTGTTTATCAACGTGAATAGCAAAACATAAGAGGCGTTATTTTAGGAAAAATCGTCAGATTACCTCTTCTCCAGAGTTAAGTTACGAGGTCTATTAACTTCGAGCGGGAAACCCTTAGGTGTTTTTCTCATGAAGAGTTATTGCAGTGTAATATACTAGAGAGTGCCAACCACGTGTTTAACCACCACTATTTGTAAAACACATGTTGTATGCCATATATTTATACTAGAGGGTCCCTAACCACAATTTGTATTTTATACACTGAGTACGTAGTTTGTTTCTGCAAGCATAAACGGTCCCATAGTTATCCAACCAAACTTCTTTTTCCATGTGTAGTTAAAAAAAGAATAAATGTCCTAAATTTACGAACATTTCACCACATATGTTTTAAATTTAAACCTTCTTTTCAAGCACAGCAGTGAAATGAAACTAAATTCCCAAAACAGCCCGATTTAGTTTTTTTTATAGTTTCTGGGAATTCTCCTAGGTTTAGTGGATAAGTTTCTATTTTTTACATATGTGGGTCATGTTATGTAACTATTCCTAATGTTTTAATCTGATTTGTCGACTTCTTGTTGGAGATGTCAGTGCGATATGGCATGCCTGTCACAATCAAAATTCAGGAACATATCTTTGTTTTTAAAGGAATTACCCCAAGTAAATGTTTTTTTTTACTTTTAATTGGCACAAAGTGTCCAATGGTCTTACATTTTACCAAATATGATCAAAATTAGAGCAGCCGTTCCAGCGCTATGCCTCAAAAAGCTAAGTTATTAAAAAAAAATTGGTTTTTAACGTCTCAGCGGAATTCCCCTTGATTCATTACCCAAAATTTTGGTTTCTGCATATCTAGCCCATGTTCCCTTATAAATGTCAAATTTTTATTGCGATTTCATTACTCCTTTTGGTAGATGTCGGGGCGAATTTGCATGCTTGTCACAATCATGATTTGAGAACAAAATCCTATTTTTAGGGGATTTCCCTAGGTAATTTTTTATTTTTTTAGTGTTAAATTAGTGACTAATGCATTTACATTCCACCAAATCTGATTCAAATTGTAACTTCCGTTTAAGCGCTATGCCCAAAAAAGGCTATGTTTTTAGAAAAAAATAGCGTTTTGATTTTTAACGTTCCAGGGGAATTTCCCTGGATTTATCACCCAAAATTTTGGTTTCTACATATCTAAACCATGTTGTCTAAAAAATGTACAATTATCATTGCGATTCCATTACTCCTTCTGGTGAATGTCGGGGCGACATGGCATGCCTGTCACAATCATGATTTTAGTATAAAATCGATTTTTTTAGGGTATTTCCTTAGATAAATTTGTTATTTCTTCCAACTGTTAATTCAGTGAGTAATAAACTTACTTTTCACCAAATCTTATTTAAATTGGAGCAGCCGTTCAATCGCAATGCCACAAAAAGCTAAATTTTTCATAAAAAATACTGTTTTGGTTTTTAACCTCCCAGGGAAATTCCCCTTGATTTATTACCCAAAATTTTGGTTTCTGCATATCTAGACCATGTTGTCTAACAAATGGCTAAGTTTCATTACGATTCCATTATTCCTTCTGGTAGATGTCGGGGCGCCATGCCATGCCAGTCAAACCTTTGACGAAAAAAAAAGAAGAAAAAAAAACGGACAAAAACAATATATGTCCCATTTTTCCAAATGGGACCCATATTTAAACTGGTGTGCTGTTTTAGCTAAACTAATAACCTACTGTTTTAGATCAACCCAACTATCTGTTGTGTCGATGTAAATTTTCCTTTGTTACTTTCAGGGATAATCAGAACTTTTGTCTGGAAAAACTTCCGCTTTGAAAACGGAAGCGACTTAGATTTTATAAACTTTGCGTCAGCTATCCAAACGCGAACCTTTACGACCGTCTTCCGAAGTCAGATTACGATTCTGTAGAATATAGAGGGTAAAACACTAATTAAAGCGTGATTTAAAAGTGATTCGAATAAAACGAAGAATTGCTACCGTGGACCTGTTGAAGGGTTGTTTAAACTTGAAAATCGCGTTGGGAACTTCCAGCGCATCCCAAGTGTAGCAATTCTGGAGAAGGCAGGTTCGCTGACACAAAGAATCTACAAACGGTTTTAAAGTTCTTAGGGCCTTTAATCACACAATTTCACCAACGTATTTTTTGCTTGTAAAAACTTCAACGACCTTAAATTTTACAATAAAACAAGGGGTATTCCCGCTCTCGGTAAAAATTTGAAAGGGTCCTATTTTTGAGCATTTTGGCCTTATCGCTGATATTTTCGGGTTAGAAAGGAATTCAAAGATAAACAATACAAATCAAAAAACAAAACTAAAATGCAAATGACCCAATGTACACCGGGAAATTTCCCAAAGAAATATATGCCTAGAAAATAATAAATACTATCTTTTTTAACGTATAAATGAGGTGAAAACACAAAATTAAGCTAAATACATACAGAATGTAATATGTCCCAAATCTATATTTATCCCTTTTTTCGGAAAATCCCGTTTAATAAAATTCATGAAAACTAGTGATCAGTTACATTAACGCTTTATGTATAATGGAAGAAAATTTCAAATTAAGTTAAATACTATGATGGTGTTAGCTACTATTGTTTGGATCTACAGTGCCAATTTCTAGGTAAATTGCGTCAGGGAAATTTCCGAGAAATCCAAGAATATAGGCACGACTGCCGTTTTGAGAATGTTCGACACCGGTTATTCTATAACAACAGTTGATATTTCGAAACTGTTAAGGATAATATGAGATAAACTTGTTAGAAGTGTTAGTAAAAATATATTAGATATGCAGTGACAACTAGTGCATTAAATCACGCCAGGGAAACTCCTACCAGGCCCAAGAATATTAGCACAACCACCATTTTCTTTTATTTAAGTCATTTTATTGTGGTAGAATTATTAGGTTACAATAAAAAATCATTAATTAAAGTATCCCTGAAAAGACCGCAGTAATATAATACAAGGATGATGAGGTAGCCATGGAACCCTATCGTCTATGCATGCAGAAAAACTTTGTGCTCTCTATTTACAACCTTTACTTGTTATGCTCCCTTTTAAATGAGTAATGTATGTATTTAATTCATATACATCGGTAATAACTGATTTAAGCGATTTCATTGTTCAAAGGAACTGCGTGTCAAATTGCGGCGTATCCAAAGTGAACATTTGACATATTAGCAATTAGTGCCCATCATAGATGAAATTAAACATTAATTTACGCAATTTCTATTTGTTTTATATTCTACACAGCTGTGCTGTAAGCTTATAAATAATATGCTGTGCAAAATAGTTTGTTTTTTAGTTAATTTTTTGGCCAAAACCTCGGTGGCAATTGCTATCCCAGCGATGATTGTGACGCAACCAGTTTCAGAGGAATCCCGCGATTACATTGCATAACAATAAACGCCGCCAGCCTTATTTTACGACTTACGCAAATGGTAAAAATATATTTCTTGTCCCAATAGTAACTCCAATATCCATACTTTCCATGTACAAATTCAAGCTAAGGCAGAATGCGAGCTTGGTGGTCAGTGCGACGCCTTTTAGTCGAAGGGTTGTAGGTTCAAAACTGGTCGCTAGCTAGTCGGTTGTGTTTTTAGACAAAGCACTTAATGCTCATTGCCTAAACCTAGCGGTTTAATAAATAAAATAAAGGAACTCGTTTATCATACACAACAACCTGCAATAAACTCTCGAGAGTTTTGATTTATCAAACTTGCCAATTCGTGTATGCGATGATGATTAAAGTAAATAATCAAAACAATGTTACTCATCACATAAATATATTTTGTTTGTCGATAACATTTTGCAAAACCTTTTATCTAAACTTATGTATTGCTACCTCGTTCGTAATTACGCCATACCGTGCTGCAATCAAACCGTACGCATCTCTCAACCAAACCGTACCTTCGCTGATCTGTGAAACAGCCTGTATGATTCGACACTTTTGCGTAAAAATCAATAATCTTACTGTTTTGATATGTCATTAAAGATTGTTCGGAAACACAATGGTTTAAAGTTATATAATATGGAAAAACTAACAACTTGTCACGAGAGGAAAATATGGTTTAGAAAATTAATAACCAAGCTAGTTATTCATGAGTTTAACAACTATTTTTCGGGTGGTTTATAATACAAGATAACCTTCTGCTGGGAAGAGACCTAAAATTAACCCGCTCGGTTTTTCCTTAGTGTTAGTCTGGTGGAGGCAACTATTATCTTAAAAAAACATATTACTCCATAAGCAGGTGAAAAACAAAAGCATTGTGCACACTTTAACTCAAATATTCTAGCAATGATTTTAACGTAAAACATATTGCAATTGCCTGACCGTTGGGACGAGGCATTCTGACGATTACTTTTGGTAACATATGTTTGATACAAAACTTATTGTGTGGTAACCTATGATATAGATAACAGAAAACAGAACAATAAAATTAAAAAGTCACTGATTTTTAATGGCAAATATATTTTGTTTACAACTCTGGACATATGTAGTGTATTATTCAAATCGCCTGCTTGTTTTATTGGTATGTTAGTAATCATCCGTGGTATTAATCCCATTTTTGAACATCCTATCCTAAGATGCCATTATGTTTAAACATAATAATTTGCCTAAATTATTGGTTTCATGATTTGCAAACTAAATTTAATGTTGTTTATTTTGTTCACTGCTAAGGTTGTTTAAGCCATTATTACAAAAAAGTGTCTTCGTTGTGGGAGAGTTTAAGACTGCGTTTGTTAAGGGTATTTCTCGCATAATTATGCACAAAATAACATTCCCATAATAATTAATAATCTTCATGAAAACTAAACATAAACAATTAGGTACATTTGTTGGACTGTATTATATTAATTATAGAAAATAACGTATCCTGAGTTTAAACAACGTCAAAATATAAGTTTGTTGTCCATTGTCCAACGTGATGAAAAAAAATTCGAAACGGTACAAAAAGAAATACTCGAACTAAAATATTTGATAGATGCAAAATAAACTGAAAATTAATATGTACAGCGTGACTTAGTTTTTTCACAAATAAAAAAATTAATGGTTTGAAGATACGAAAAAGAGAATTAAAAATTGACAAACTTAGCCCCGGCAAAAAAAGTTTAATATTTAAACATTGGTATTTGTAAGAATATTTTTTAAGAAACAATAGAGAAATTTAATATGAAATAGAAAAACATTAAAATGATAAATAAGAAACATTATCTGACTGTCTGTAGCTGGGTTACATTAGCCTACAGTGTTTAAAGCAATTAAACTTATTTGAAAAGGGCAATATTTGAGAAGGAGACTATTTCCATTGTGATTATTGTAACATCACTATATAGTGATCACTAGTTAAAGAAGAATGGCATGGTGCATGGTGATATAATAATAAACATTATGCCAAGCTAGGGAAGTATTACAAAAATCGACAGATTTTGTACAATAACGGTCTTAACTACAAAAGTCCTTAATGAGTTCGAAATTTAGCCTTCTAAAAAAGCCTTCTAAAAAACTTCTAAAAAAAACAAATTAAGCCAAGAATATTGAATAAAACATAAGGGAAAAATACAATGGAAACCGGATTTTCAGGTTTCAACAAAATCAATGGAAGGCGGTTGACTGAACCACAGGTGCCCAGCATAGTCAGTGGTGTAAGGACATTAATCATAATAACATGAATCATATATCATATTGACTAAATGAATATTAGTTTTACACTGGTTATAACCGTGTGGTTTAAGGGAAAACTAGAATCCATCACATATGTCCGTCGTATCGACGTGGATTCGTACGTATATCGTATCTTCTTTTACGTAAGAACTGCCTTTTATGACGCTGTGAGCCACGAACAATGGACAACCGGAAGCGATGTTCATATCGGAAGACGGTTGCTTGAACGATGATGACGTAGGATCCGGTCTGAATGTGTCGGAAAGGTGACGTCGGTCAACTCCTTGATCCAGAAGCATCAGCGTTACCTAGTGAGCGAAGATTAGCTACATAGAAACAATATATAATGTAACTACCTTTTGACGAAATGGCCAGGGAAGCAAAGCGTCGTATTCTCCCTTCATGACGACAAAAAACAGAGACATGTGTGTTCCTTTTCCTGGGTGGATTAGACTGAATTGATTTTCTTTTTATTTAACAGAGCATCAAAGCAATTCGATAAGTGATTATAGTTTTAAATTATATTCGAGGAGAGTAAATGTAAACTAATCTTACTAATCTCATATACGCATTTGATGTCAAATAATTGAGATAAAAAAGTAGTTTTATTTATTCGTTACACCATACCCATTCCGTCGCCATTGGGATAAATTCGCGCGCACATCTTGTAACCATAGCGACTCGTATAAAATGGTTGACTGTAGATGGACAACACCCGACCACTCTCTGCCTCCCTTTTGTGACGTTGATAGTTCTGAATAATCCACGTCATAACCCCAGTGTAGTTTGTGCTTTTAAGAACCTGGAATTTAAAAATGTTCATGATGTGCATGGTGTGTATGATGTAAATGATGTTCATGATATGCAAGATGTGCACGATGAGCATAATGTGCATGATGTACATGATGTACATGATGTACATGATGTGCATGATGTGCATGATGTACATGATGTTCATGATGTTCAAGATGTGCATGCTGTACATCATGTACATGATGTGCATAATGTACATGATGTACATAAAGTGCATAAAGTGCATGATGTGCATGATGTGCATGATGTGCATGATGTGCATGATGTGCATGATGTGCATGATGTGCATGATGTGCATGATGTGCATGGGGTGCATGGTGTACATTATGTGCATGTATGATATGCATGAGGTCCAAGTTGAGCATGATGTGCATATACTTTCAAAGCTTACTTGAACCCGAAGGTCAACGTCAGCAATTTTGACATCATATAAACCGAGTTGCCGCTCCAATGCTTCTATCATTTGTGATAAAACGTCTAGAATTTAACATAATTTTACAAACTGTATTCAGTAAACAGGGAAACATTTTAAATAACAAACATTGCTTTACCTAGTGAAATGGTAGGTTCTATCAAATTGCACAACATACTGCAAAATTTCAGGCAACCCGACGGTGAGCGAGAAATAATCTGACGTGTGCCAATGCCCAATGTGTTTTCTCAGGGGATAAACATAAATACCCTATCCTCTCTTATTCCAAAATAGGTAGGATACTTAATCATTTTACATTGTAACCGCTGCCGGATAAGTGATTACTCAAGAACCTAACAGAATACAATGCCCAGTGAGCTGTTACAAGACGCGCTATAGTGAACTATTAACCAAGTATTAACAAATTCCATTTTATCACGGAAAATAAAAGAACAATCATACCTGGTGTTATAGCATTCTGATCACCACTACAAGTGCTGGACTCAAACTTCTGTTCAAGGTCGGTGTGTATTCGTTTAATCTCGGAAATTTCCCGAATGACTTCTCTTAATTTGAGGTCAAAGTTAGTAAAACTAGTCTTGTTGGCGGTTTCATTGTCACCGACTTCCTTTTTCAGAGCCAGACTTCGGTCAGTTTGTTGCGCTGACATTCTCTGTGGACAAGCTGTAATAACAAACGTGGAACCTTAGAATAAAGTGCTACATTTGCAGAACCAAGAAACATTTACAAGTCGCATGGCATGGGTTTCAGGTTGGTAGTTAAATATAACTGCGCAGTTTGGGAATCTTAGTACACTGGTACAAACCAATATTACAGAATGAGCACTCTGCATTAAAAGTTATTTTTAGAAAAGGGGAAATATCATGTTGTTTTTTTAAAGGAAAGCTTTTATACACTGGTTATTACGAGATTAATCGTCACTTTATTCTTTGTAAACCTGTCTGGTTACCGGTGCTCTGTGTGCTGTCTATGATTAATAGACTTTTTGAAATTTTGGTGAATATAATGCACTGGATTGATACAATCTTCGTCGGGTGCCTTGCCCTCGAACCGACAAACTATCGAAGAGTTTCGAGGCGTAAATCCTTCGGCTACGGGACAACGCACTAACCGACAAGTTATTCGGTGTGGATCCTTACACATTTCAATTGCAAGTAATTGCTCGGGAGCTATTAAAGCGTATTGATTATGATCCAATCGTTACTTTAATTAGGCAGAACCCAATATTCTGCTTAATTCATGCAATTTCCGCTAAGTGCTTTGCCAAGACACACAATCGACAAACTAGCGACCTGTTTCGGGCCTGCAGCTCTAAGGTTGAAGGGCGTTAAACTAACACACCAGACTGAACAGTAGATTGCAATAACCAAGTGGTACCTAAGTGGAACTTCAATGTAAGTCATTTGTAAACCGCTGAGAATGTATGCCAAACTGAAAAATGTTAACAAAAATACAATTAACCAGTAAAGCTGTAAGCATCTGTTCAAGTCTGGTATATTTGGTCCTCAATGACGAAGCTTCTCTTTCAGTTTCACATTTTCTGAATTCCAATTCAACAGCGTTCTTCAATTCTTGAATCTGGCTTTGCAGATTTCTATGCGAATCCTCGCAATGCGCCTGCTGGATGCAAAAAGTATTGGTTCCCAAAATTGATATTTAAAAAATGTTATCTTGCCGTATGCTTTTAACCTTTTTTAAAATATGTGTTGAATTCAAATCTTTAAACGACGATATAAATACCAAACGTTTAAATGTATTGAGATTTATTAAAACATGCAATTGATTTTCAGACGAGGGCTAAACAGACGAAGTCGTCACCTGGATAGATGAATAGCTACCCGTGGTCACTGAACTCGTAAGACTAGCAAGTTGATGATCATTCTCCTGGATGCATTAAAATGTTAATTTAATTTTCAGAAATCATTTAATTAATGTTATGGCAAGAGAAAGCTATGCTCTTAATTGGCCTAATCGTATATCGCTTGTTCTATCTGATTTTAACAAAATATACAAATTTTGTATTACAGTGTTACATTTTGATATTGTTGTGTGTTTGATACAGATTGTACCGTGTGTTTGATAATGATATTACAGTGTGTTTGACACAAATAGTATATTTTGTTTAAAAAAGATATTACAAGGTGTTGAATACAGATATTGCAGTGTGTTCGATATAGATATTACAGTGTGTTTGATAAAGATTTTAAAGTGTTTTAATAACCTTTAAGCAACTAAGTTCAAGAAACGTCTGCTGAGCAATTGTTACTCAAATGGATTTATGTAAAATTACCTGTTGTTGGTTTCGGGCCCTATCCATTATTATCTTTTAAAAACCAGCACATGGAGTGTTTTAAATACAGAAATATGCCCATAAACAGATGTAAGTGTTTAATTATCTGCAATACAAGATTAAATGTTTACACTGAATATAAAACGTAATTTGGAAAAATTAATCACATTATGAACTAAGTAAAGATAATAAATGTTGAGTTTTCTGCATTTAATTAAATACGGTTGTGTTTCATCGATTGATTGGTTCAGTTGACTGTAACGAAGGAGCGATAAAGTTAACATGCACAAACGACAATGTGTTTATAAATGTTTGAACAATGGCATTATAAATATATAACGCACGAGGCTGATAAACCTAAGTAAATTACAATAAAACGCAAAAATTTATATGAAAATTGAACGATATAAAGCCATTAAAAATGCAGCAAAGAGCGACCTATATTGATAGATCTATTTCAATATGTACAAGTCAGGGATTTTAAAATTAGATGGTGCTGTTTTAGGGGAAAACCTTGTATCTGTATTGAAATGTGATATCAACGCGCTCTACAGTTACAATTTTTGCCGTAGATTTGAAATTAATATTTTCATAGTAATTAATTTACTTTTATACATAATCATAAATTGTTTCTAATTATGGAAAATTTGGGTTAAAACTCGGATAAATGTTTTCCGTCGCTTTATTGCTCATATTTATATTCCTATGTAAACACCGTTAAGCTGTACGGCCGCTCTTAAACTTTTGTCGCCTAACTTTACCGTGATACCACTTTCCGTTAGACGGCGCCCAAGAACAACACAGTAACGAAAGTTGATATTAAGTAAACACAATGAAATACAATCCGTCAAAAACAGATTACGCCAATTGTTTTATATAATACTAATATAATTATATTTTATTCAATTGAATTCAATTTTATTCTCTTTTATGGAAATCTTTTAAATAATAAATTTACATGGAAGTATAAATATGTACAAATTGTTCTTAAAATTATTGATTAATTTAACTTTTTCAATTTTTAACAATCTCTAATATAAAAATATTAAAATTTCAAATAGTCTTTACTCGATATTATATTTAATCGTGGCACATTGGTTATGTATGGGCTTTGTTGATTTTAGATTGACAAGCGAGATTAAAGACGCGATATAGGGGAAAGACTAACCAGGGTATTTCCCTAAAATCGCACCGTATTTCGAATGCTGCTACGTGCAAAGCTTGTTGTTGTTCGTTTTGTATTTCGATTACGCCATAACTTAATAACTATTTGATTTAAAGGTCGAACATTCCAATAGTTAGAGATCGTACATTCATTTTATATTTGCATTATACATTGTTATGAATTGCCTACATTTTAACAGTGTGTTTATATCGATGATTTTTCTGTATTTAAACCAAATTTCGGGCCTTTTTTGTCGACAAAATTCCTGAAAATTAGGTTAAAAGTTAGTTTTATTATTTTTATAATATTGGTCTTTTTCAAAACATTTGTTTGTTATTAAAAACGCTTAAATGATTAGATTTTCTACAGCAAATATAAACAAGTAACAGACACTTTAATTTTCTAAACCTGTTTCTAATTCTGTATTGCAAAAAGTAGTACAAACGGCTACTTTTTAAAACTGAACTGATTCGAAGATCGGCAATGCTGCAAAGAGCTCAAACCAGCTCAATCAATAGGTGTTGCGCCACTTCCTTCTTTGTTGTTCTCTAGTCTGGCGCTTCAAGCGATAAAAAGTTTATAACTGGAAGTTACCGCCTTTTTATTTCATTCGGGCAACACAAAGGAAAAAGCGCACTAAAACTATGAAAAGTAATTATAAATCTGCCCAAAACACTAATCTAAACCCCAGAACTAACCCTAACTCTAACCCCATGTTTAAAACTAACTCCAGTGTCCTAATATTAAATTTAAAGTGCGCAGTTCCCTCCTTCCCGCTTACCCTCCTTATAGTTTTACCCATTTTATTCCAATATTACAACAATTTCTGAGAAACAACGCTTTAACAAATAGGGTATCCTCAACCCCAATACATATTAATCCCAAAAGTTTAGAAAGAGAGGTCACCCACGGGTTTAACCCCACCATTTCTAAAACACATTTTGTATGCCTTATATTCATGCTACAGGGTCCCTAACCACAATTTGTATTTTATACACTGAGTACGTAGTTTGTTTCTGCAAGCATAAACGCATGGGTCCCATAGTTATCCAACCAAACTTCTTTTCAATGTGTAGTTAAAAAAAGAATAAACATCTTAATTTACGAACATTTTACCTTAAATGTTTTAAATCAAACCTTTTTAAGCGCTGTAATGAAATAAAGAAAATTCCCCTAGGTTTAGTAGATGTGTTTCTGTTTTTACATATGTTGGCCATGTTATGTAACAATTCTTAAAGTTTTAATGTGATTTGTCGACTCCTTGTTGGAGATGTCAGTGCGGTAGGCTATGACATGCCTGTCACAATCATAATTCAGGAACATATCTTCGTTTTAGGGGAATTACTCTAAGCAAATGTTTTCGTTCTTTTAATTGACCTAAAGTGTCTAATGGTCTAACATTTAACCAAATCTGATCAAAATTAGAGCAGCCGTTCAAACGCTATGGCCCGAAAATTCACATAGGGGAATTTCCCGAACCCATCAAAATCTAAATCGGGCTGTTTTAGGAATTTAGCTTCATTTTAATACAACACTTGAAGAAAAAGCTTTAATTTAAAACATTTGTGGCGAATCTTTCGTAAATCTAACACGATTGTTCTTTTTTTTACCTACACATAGAGAAGAAGTTTGGTTTGATCACTATGGGACCCATGCGTTTATGCTTGCAGAAACAAAAACTACATACTCATTGTATAAAATACAAAATGTGGTTAGGGACCCTGCAGCAGTAGCATGAATATATGTCATACAACATGTGTTTTACAAATAGTGGTGGTTAAACACGTGGTTGACACTCTCTAGGTTAACGTAATGTATTTACACGGATTACGCAAATGCGATATTTATTTATACAAGAAAGGAATGGTTTGATCTGCCGTTGGTCGATATATGTCTTTTCGCAGATTATTCGAACTTAGCTCATTATTGTCATTATTGTACAAGACAATTATAAATAATCCCTTACCTCGAAAGAGATCACTCGGTCAAGTTAAAAAAACAAAATTGAATGTACAGTAGGCCTATAATTGTTTTTTTTTGTAAAATCAAGGTAATTCCAGACAGACCCTAGAATTTTAAAAAGGTTTTCCGTTATTTCGTATGTTGTCTATACTGCTTCCAATAGTACTGATATTAGCAAATTACTCACATTTTACTGAGTAAAACACTCAATGACTTGGACACCATCGCATATTCGCGTTTGTGTCCTTTTTGTAACCATGAATGAAATACATCTTGCTGTCTTTGGCAAATCAGGCAAACTACAATTTGATTGTGTTGCCCAATGGAGTATTGTACACACTAATATCACGTAATACTGTACCACTGCCAGAAAATGCAATGTACATTGTGATGTAACAATGGGAAGTCGTCACAGTATTATAGACGGAATTTAATGGCAGTGTAACGTATCTTTATACTGTAGTCAAAAATGCCAATGATGCCGTTACAAATCAGTGAAAGTTCTTTAATGAATAGGCTACGAAGCACAAAGTCTGTAGCGGGCCACGTAAATAGGTACCGCGGGCCGTGCTGTGGCCCGCGGGCCGTATGTTGCACGCCCCTGATTTAGATGGTTTCTTCGTTATTTCCAGTATGCTGACGACGCAAAAATATTACATTTAGTATAACAAAGTCACTGGAACTGTCGGTTCCTTACCATTCGGACGAACGATCAAGGATACGTTAAATGTTAAAGTCGTAATTATTTATGACTCGCGCAACGGTTTGGTAAGGAAACACGAACAGGCATGAGATTTGCCATATCAAGACAAAGAGCTTTGACAATGGTAGTCACTTCTGACAAGAACTATTGGTGAGTCCCACATTGGGCGCAAATTCAATAAAACAAGGTGTCCGCGTTTTATGACGTTTGTGGTTACGTTCAGTGTGCTGTTCTCTTGTGCAACAGAACTATTATTACAAATATTATTATTTATTGAAAGTGATTTGAAAGCCCATTTTAAATATATAATTTTAAGGAGATATTACATATTTCCTGTTCTGTGCATTAATTTGTTTTACGTGTTGTGACAATTCTAACTTCACTCTGACTTTTTGTTATGCAAATCGGCTTCATGCTGATAAAATCAATTTTTAGAAGGATTATTAGTTTGCAAATAAAGATTCCAAAAATTCCAACGAGCTTATATGTGCGACAGTGATTTTCAGTAAAAAGGGAGGTACAGGTACTAGATTTTTGTATTAATCGAGGTAGGCACGGGTATAGTGATTTTTTTGCAAGCAAGTTATCGATATTGTTTTTTTATATTATTTTTTTTATTTTTTACTAATTTTTCCAAAAGTTGTACTTTCGGCTTATATTACACGTTTTATAACAGTCAACTATTTTACTAAAGATCGTCAGGCTAGTTGGTCTAGCGGTTAATTTTGTCGCCTTTCAATCGAAAGGTTGCAGGTGCGAAACTAGTCGCTAGCTAAGCGGTTGTGTCCTTGGGCAAGGCACTTTACGGACATTGCCTTAACCTAGCAGATAACAGGGTTCTACCTAATTGAAGGAACGTATCTCTCATATTATACAACACACTGCAATAGCTCCGGTAGCCCGCGGTCGGCGCGAGGTGATCTGATGATTGCCCGTGCGATAACCCCCTTGGTTCCCATTCACGGGGATAAACATGAATATCCTATCCTATCCTATCCCTAAGATACCCTTTATTATAGTGTCACAGTATATAAGAAAGCAACTGTACCCAATCTGACTATCTATTTGTTTATTTATACAGGACTTGGTTACAAAGCAATATATAGTATTAACCTAATAGTAAAATGGAAAAGTATTTTAATATACCAATACCTAAATAATTTGTTAAAATTAAGATAACTTTTTTTACAAGTTTGCCGCATATTTTATTTGCTTAGTGTGCCTTAAGCAAAACAGGTTTGAGAACCCCAGGCTTAAAGGCTAAATCGTCTCAGTAACCTATGTCATAGGGTAAGGTGAACCACCTAGTAAGAGTAATTCGATAGCTGTTAATACACAAATATATAGAAGCCTAGTTTATTAAAATTACTTCTGGCCAACTAGAGTTATAGGCGATCAAAAACGCGCTGCGGTTTCAGAAAAAACGTAAACAGCGTGGCGAGAATACCGTACCGATCCTCAAATCCACATGTAGATCAGTGACAAGTTACGTTACCGGTAAAATCTCCAAATGTAGAATAAGTAACTATATAAAAATTTTTTACAATAAACGTTGTTTACAGTCTGCCGTTCCGACGTAAGCTATAGAAAAGTTTCAGTTAAAAAGCGGCGTGTTTGCAGGATCTATTTTATGTTTAAATTACAAGCTAAATAACACTTATTAAATGTTCGAGGTAAAAAACAACCGTTGCTTATTTTTTATGGGAAATGGCATATGTCCTTATAAGTTTAATCTAACACGGTATTAATATCCAATATATTTGATAACGGGCTACCGGAGGCCGGAAGTTACCGCACTTGAAGTGCTGGCGAATTTTATCGCATCGTTTTTATACCGCTGTGGTGCTGCGTGGTTGGTGCGAATAAAGTACTTTAACATGTATCTCACTGCTAGTTGGGATCATAAAAACGCGGTAACACGATATTTTAATATTTGTTTATTTTCATGGCAGTTAGAAGGTTTGACGAAGAAAAACTTCTAATAAATTGTAGCATGTTATTTTTTGTTCTTTACCTGTAAAAAGAAATTGGTTGTTAATCCAGAGTATTGTAGAGAAATCTAGTGTCGTGTTTACGTAGCTAATTTTTATCACCTAGAGTCGAAACACTCGAACCCTTGCACGTGATATTTACCTAGCTGGAGTATGTTAAGTGGGTCGAAATTCCGACTAACAAGTTCTGGTAGCTATGCGATACTCACAACTTAATTAGACCAACAAAGAGCTGTGTTTACAAGCACGAAGCTATACAATGCATCATATGTTATTTACCAACGCTTAGTATTCTAATTTGACATGCATAATGGCGTTATAAAAGAGAGTTTACCTTACGAAACCTAACACACAGTCTCAATGCACCAATAGGCAAAGCAAACTCAAAATGCATCAATCGGCAAATTAACTCTTAAATCATTTGGTTGAAATGTCAATACAAAACTACTTCCATAATAGATTTAACATTTTCATATTAGAATCTGCAATCATTTAGTATTGAACAGTTTATTTGAATAAGTATGTGGTTTTACTACGCGTGGTGAACAAAAGTAGATTTTTATAGATATCAAAGTGGTCAAATTTGTCACATTAGTTGACAATTTTTTCAAATATATTTTTATAAATATTAAAGCTATAATTGTTATTGGAACAGCCCGTGAATTTTCACACGAAAAGAAAATAACTTGGCGCGCAAACGAACAACACGGGACATTTATGCCAAGTAAACATTTTTCTAGCGAACAATACACCCCTTTCTAACGAACTATACATTTTGTTTTTAACGTATTAGGTAATGGTAGCTACAACATTTGAATGTTTATTTTAATTTAAATACTTCTTCAAAAAGACCTCGGAGTCACCGCTGTAAATGCGTTTGACGAAAAATAAGGAAACAATAAGGACAAAAACAATTAGTGAACCAAAGGGGACTGGCGGGGTTACTGGCAATTTACGTCATGGGACGCAAACCCTTCACGTATTTGCAATTACGTGACGTCATGTTTAAGCAAAACAGCAATTATCCTTGACCGCCTTAAGCTAAAAGGTAAAATAAGTATGTTTGACTGGATGAAAAATATGACGTAAGTTTTACGAGTTATAGTCAAGCCTCAAGAGCTTGTTTTTAGTGGTGGTCTTCACAGAGTTAAAGGCACAGGAGTGTATGAGACGACACAAGCTCGTTCTGTTGTGGACAAACTGGTTGGCAAGCCGACAAAAATTGAAAAATGCAAACTGTCTATAATCGTATTGCGCTGCAATTACCAGACAACGCGCAGCGATGCGTTCGACTATAGATAAAGTAGGCTATAAAGTAATACTTGTGTTACAATTGTCTATTAATGTTTAGTTCTAAACGAAACTAACTAGTGTGGATACTACTTTTAAGTCGGAGAGAATACAGCGAAAGAATCCTGTATACAGCGAAAGAATCCTAGCGAAAAGAGGCGCGTAAACCTCAAACGTCCAACATATATATTATCAAACGTTGCAGGACTCACAAAAGAACAGTTAAGAAATACCGTTTTATTTTTATTAGAAAAATTAGTCTCATTGCGTTAAAACATTTGCAAAAAGTAATGAGTGATTGTGTAAACATGTACTACTTCAGTCATTCATAACGCTGACGGTTCGTAAAACTTGATTAAAACGTGTTAAATATACCTACACATTGATTATTACTATTTAAGTGTACCTTTAACACGTTGTTTATTATACATAGCCTGATAATAATGTTTATGTTAATCAAGCTGATGAATGCAGTTATCCTACTTGAATTTGCATTTGGCCAAACAGAAGTACATTCCGCAGGTAAACTTTCTGGGAAGTTGAGATTTTGCGTTTAGGAGTCAAAAGTGATTCACATTTAGATTTGCTTGACTCATTTATGTGGTAGATTATTATATTTTTGCAGTCAAGTTTAAAAGATTGTGGGTGAAAAATATCCAATAAAAGTTTCTTAGTCAAATGCTAAAAAGCTTTTGTTGTGTTTTTGTTGTTTTATGGACATTACATAATATGTGGAACATACAATCTATAAAATTCGTCTGGGTTACGTTGATTGTCGTCACTTTCTTATTGGACAGATTACATGTCATTTCCAAGGATGCACTTTTCGGGCCACCTGGTAGCTGATGTCCCGACAACAAACAACTTCAGATGTGCCTTTGATTCGCAGGAGTTTACCACCTCAATGGCCTCAAGGGATTACTGTAGAATTAAACAAACCGTACGTTTTGTTATTGTTGTAGTTGGGCGTTTGGTCCATCGGTGTAAAAGGTTTTCGGCAGCTGCAATTATTCAATGAATGTATGATATATGCTATGATAAAAAATTATTTATCCCCGTGTTGGGTAAACGCAAGAGACGTTAACACACGGGCAATCGTCAGATCACCTCTCGCCCACCGACTATTGATGTAGTGTGTTGTGTACGATTAAGACGTTCCTTCAATTTAGTAGAACCAATTAATTAGAGACTAATGGCCTATATATCAGCAATTTTAAAGCATTAACATGTATACTATATTGTTCTCTTATATATTTTTATTCAATTATACTTTTCCCCCCACTTGTACCACTATATAATTATACATTTGTCCCGTCATTTACTCATATGTTTGTCCCGCCATATACTTTTTTTATTTATCCCATCATTTCTTTATATATTTGTCCCACAATTTTATTCTATATTGTTCTTGCCATTTCATTATATATTTTGTCCCAGCATTTTATATTTGTCCAATAACTCACTGTTCGAAAGGGTGAAAACTTGGAACGATACGAAACGGATGAAGTGAATTGGAATCCTTTTGGATCAAACACCTTTTATTTCCAAGACACCACTATTCAATCGCTTTGTTATAGACCTGGACAGTGTTCAACAACAGACGAAATCGTAGGTTCTGTATTTAAAGGTAAAAACTATAACATAAAGTTATGCTCGGAGTTTTTATTATAATAATATACGCAACTAACCAAATAACATGTAAATAAAAATGTGTTTCCTTTGAATTAAAGGGGCATACAGACGCCGATTCCCAGATAGATGATTTACCACGTCATAAAAAATTTTTCATTTTAATGAACATTTGTAGATTCTCTGTAGTAAACATGTAATATTGCTACGGTGCCGGTTCAAAATTTTGCCAAACAAAATATTGACAACTGACCCATATTCGTCAAAACACGAACGCACAGCAGTATTGCCTTACAACGCGATTACTTTTTGTAGCAATGTGGCCTGGAGTGATGGCTGATCTAGATGTTGATTGGCAATTTACTGCGACGATGTGGGGGCTGCATATTGAAATAGTTGGAGTCGTGGAAGGGGATGTTATTCCCATGTCAATACAGCAACTTAAGAATCGAAACGACAGTTTTAAAAGCAATGAGAATTTTAAACGGTTGGCAAGATATAACAGGTAGCACGTTTGATTAGTGTTATTTTTTTTATTTAAACCAAAAAAGGCTAGTTATTACATAAGTTTGTCGTCTTGCAGTCAAATCTTGGGATAGAAAATAGGCAATAGGTAGTTATCAAAAGGTGATTGTGCGTAGTTATAACGCCCATTTGGTTTTTACATTTTTGGGCTAAATATAAGTATCGTAGTCCATATCTTAGTAACAGTGCGTGATACCTTTATCCAGTGATGAAATTCAAAATTTAAAGAACAGGTTCGCTTTTCTATCGTACTTACTAACAACAGTTTCCTTAAAAGGTCTAATGTCTGTAAAAAAGCAAGAATCGTATCGGTAATTATCCCGACGTTCCAAGAACGGATTCGCGTGGCGGTTGAATAAAATTTCTATACCGTTTATAAATTCGTTTTGGTAAACCAAACAAAAAATGTGTTATTTTATAGTTCCTGCTTTTGGTGATTTGGTGTGTTGACTTTTAGCAGGACATTTATATGGTATAAACTGGTGGCTGATTGATCTGTTCTAACTTACAAGATACTAAGCGGACAGTTTTAAAACCCGTTGGATTAAGTGGTTATATATACTGAAACAGTTAAATTTTATGTACGGCAACTGCACTTTGAGCCCTAGTTATCAAACGGAAACAATAAAAAAATAGTTTACGTGACTTTTCCACCCGAATGACGCATCCATTCTTAAACGACTATTTTTTACCAGCAAGGTGACAAACATCACATGGCATAGTTCCCATTACCGGTCTTTATTTCACGAACATCAAATTCTTTCACTTTCGCTTGTTGTCGATCTATTTGACAATAAAATTAGTCTTGGAAGAGTGGTCGGAACTATAGGTAACTTATTGTTCATTTTCTTCTTATTATCTGTTGGTCCAAATAGGACTACGTTGTCAATGGTTATGATCCAGTCATTCGCCGTTTCAGGTCTAACATCAGCAAACGACCCACTTGAAATAACTGCAGGTCGACTCCTTCAACCATTATCTCTATACACCGGCCCCGCCCCGTTTCGCTTACATCAGTCTGAACAGTACTTAACAGTTGACCTGTCAAGTAGTTTGGAGTCGGACATAGATGGATCTTTTTCGAAATCAATCGACTTTAAATTTGCGGTCATATCCAATCAGTGCAAGTATGGTGTTTTATAATAATTTTTCAGTATATGCATACACATTCCAACGATGGTGCATTACAGAGAACCAGTTTCATGCACTTATAGGTTAAGTGAGGGCTGTTGCAAACTTTTGAAAAACGGTGGAAGATCATTAATAGATCGAAACGATGCATGGTACTACCGTTTTGGGGGAGTGGTTGATGTGTCATTAACATCAGAGGAAACACATCTTCTTTTAAAGCCAAGTTACTCCCTTTTGTTGGTATCTACTGATGACTCGTAAGTTTTTTATGAATTTCACTTTTAGTATATTTAATAGTTTGTTTTTTTTTATTTTGTTTATGCAATGACTGTGCTAAAATATGTACAACAGCACGGAAGCAAAACAAACAGTTATACGTTAAACTGCGACAGGAAAATATAATACATTTAAATTGCGATTAGGTAGACCAGACGCAAACGTTAAACTAGGGTTTAGCTAAGACCGTTTTTGTATACAATTAGGTATATTTATCGGTCGCGTTAACCAGTCGCCCACACGACCATACAGTCGTTATCCGCTTACCATGTCGGTGCACACAAACGACACACATTGACAATTTACGCTCCAATCGCCCTTTATATTCAGACCGAGGGCAATTTCACTCGTGTGGGAAATATTAAACGGCAAATGACCACCGGATCGGCTTTTTCACTTCAAATTTTAAATACCTTCTAGAAATTGATTAAGAAAACCTTAATAGTTTGGCAAAATTAGACAGATACTCACTGTATTATATTCAAGACACTGTATTAAAAAAAAACAATATATAATTCTTAAAAATTAATAACATAACATATGTATTTGACCAATGTATACAGATTCCATATTCAAGACACTGTATTAAAAGAGACTAATAACGGTATTCAAATTGGATTGCTTGAGACAAGCGTGATTGCTTTAAATCTACACGACAGTGCGAATTTTACTCTATTCTCTCTTTTCGTTGGAGATCGTACCAAAATTATGCGAACAGGATTGCCAAAGAAACAATTGCTTCAGGTACATGTTTTCCAAAAATATTCGATTTTATATCAACATAACTATAACTGTATTGTCAATATTGAAATGAGAAAGTGTGTCGCAGCCCCTTAAAATTACTGTATTGATTTTAATTTATAAGAATTGACTGCACTGCTTTAATCATCTTTATTTAACACAATTAATGAGGATATATTTAATTACAATGTCAATGGATTATACTTGGGATACCACAGCCTCACTTTTATAGTAATCTAATAATAAATAGCTGTTTTAATGGGAGCACTTACTGCATGAGAACCATCATTTACCTTAACACTGCATTCTAGAAATCTATCAGTACCAATCTCGGTTTTACAAATAGAAGCGATCCAATCTACATCCAACGCTACTGGATTGGCACGGTTTTCAGTAACCGCGGTCTCGAGTCCCAATTCTCCAAGAGGTTGTGACCTAGACGGTCAAATTTATTTCATTCGAATCGTGGCAAGGTTAACATTATGCAAATATTTTATCATAAATATATATAAAATTTATTTCTGAACTATACACGGATAGGGAAATCACGTTGACAGCTGTCTTATGTTGTATTCAGTAAACGTGGCTGCTGTTTAATGTCTTGTCCAAGGATATAACCGACTAACTAGCGGGCAGTTTTGATTCTATAATTTTTTACTTAAAGCTAATTAACATTAAATATTTTGGTTGGACAACCATCGTATTAAGGTAGGACATTTTACAAAGAGTATCAAATATCTTCGATAGTGTTGTAAAAGACTTGTTTTACAGTTACATATTTGAAGGAAGAAAGTTCATGTATTTTGTTGGAGAAAGTGGCGATGATGTACTGAATTATCAAGGGATGAACACGCTGGTACCTGTCATTCGAGTTTATGATTATGTCCCATCTAAACATTGTCCAACTTGGGAGGATGTAAAACGTAAGGATTTTGTTTTCTGTGTCTTAGAGCTTTGTTTGGTAAAAACTAGAGGTCTGCTTTAGTATACATTTTAGCACATTTTATTAAATAAACCATCAACAGGCTGGTGAGCCACCTTTAAATTTGTTGTTTCTGCAAGAACAAACTAATGGAATAAAAGCCGGCCGAGAACTCGTACCGCTAGTCGTAATTTATCTTTGGGCAGTTTGGTGATTCCCTGTGGTAAACTGTATATATTAATTTCTAGCGAAATTAGTTGTACCGCCACATAAACTAGGCCTGCAAAAAAGACGCTAAATTAAATGTGTCAATGGATCTTTTAACTCTAAGCCTAAAACCGGAAAATTGCTGAACCTAACTTAAGCTCGAACCACAAAGAATATGTATATGTGTATTGGTCCATTTTGAAAAAAATAGTAACTTTTTGTTTTTGTCCGTTGTGGTAAACCCATCTGTAACCGTCCATACTTAAAGCTGTAACTCAGATAACAAGTTTGGTAAATCGGAGAGACCCATCAGTTTATGCTTGTATTAATAATACTGTAACAATGGGATAAAAACATTTATGAGTGGTTGGACCCTGCTTGTAATACCTAAATACCTTTACTTATACAGGAATTTTTATTCAATACAACAACCTGTACCCAGTGATGCGAAAGTTTGGGATCATCAATCTTCATTCTTACAAATCTGTAACGAATAATATCGAATATGTTAAATATGCTATGTTTAACACAAGTATCCACAGTCCAAGGTAAATATTGTTATGGAATTAAAATCATTAACTTTTCCATCATAATTTTCCCCCCGTGTCTTTATTGAAATGATCATGTCCGGTTGGATAGTTGGTTATAGCGTCGAACGTCTGCCAGAGAGGTGCAAGTTTGTCAGGTCGGCCACGGGCTGGATCATGTGTCCTTATAGGCAAGACACTTATCAAACATACCCGAAACTAGGGATTAAATATTTTTACTATGATTAAAGGAACATCTTAATTATAAATATAAAACAACACTACAATAGCTTGTGTGAACTGACGGTGGATGAGAAGTAATCTGACGATTGCTCATTTAATAACGTTTCTTGCATTGTCAAACAGAAATATCCTATATTAATTATGCGTTATATAGATACATGCCTTCTACCCGCGACTTATCTCGAAGTAAAGCAGACTTAATTAAAAACTGGATTTCGTGTGGAATGAGAAGGTCCAGCGAGGGTAAGATTTTTTATAAAACAACCAGCTGCAGAATTATGAAAAATTACATTAATGTTCAGATCTTCCAAGCGTTAGCATTGAAGCTATTAGGAGCCTTGTCAAATCTGCAATTTCAGTCGAACTTACAACCATACCGCCTTATGTTACTGCTTGGTTAAGTTTAAAAACTGAATATGGTAGAAATATAGAAGTTGCAAGAATTATAAAGTCGGTATTTACGGAGGAAATGAACCATATGACTCTCGCAGCAAACTTATTGAATGCAGTAAGTTGAACGCGGTATTTTTTGCCAGTTAACATTTTGTTCGCTGTTTTAAGTATTATATTTATCCTGCAGATCGGTGGTTCGGTGAACTTGTTGAGTTTTGAATCTTTACCCCAATATCCGACAACACTGGGAACAGGATCCGTATTTGACCTACTTCCTGATGTTTTGATTACCATTGAACCAATGTCTATTGGCTACGTACGAGATGTTTTGACAAAAATTGAAACGCCCTCTTCACCAGTTGAGCAAAAAGTAATTTGTTCTTAATAAACCCTGTGCTGTGGGTCTAGACTTTAAATCATCTTGGTTATATTGGTGCTATATTGATACTATTTTTTTCAGATTTTTTATGACATTGCGAGATTATGGCGTCTTGCTTCGAACGGTCAAAATGAAAGACCAAAAAGCAAAAACTTGCAAAAGCTTTTAGACACATACTCCATTACATGCAACTCTGAACAAAATGCGACAATTGATTGGTCGTTTATAAAGAAATTTGCGGACCAAAAGCGAAGGGAAATCAATAAACTTCCAATACATTCCATTGGTTCCTTTTATATGAAACTAATTCTCTTGTTGTCTTCCCTTAAAGCCGAGGTTCGCCTGAGTAGTGTTGGTCAAAACCAGACTATATTCTCGGGAAACAGAACATTTCAGGTTCCGGAGTTAATTTTAAAAGATACAGATGGTCTACCGGAGGCATACACCAATCCGGTGTTTCCGATTTTTACTCTTAAAGACGCGGTTGAGGCAATTGTTGAGATCGTGTACGAAGGCGAAGGCAGCAGCAGCTGCACACCTTTTGTTGTTAATACATCAAAAAGTCAGGAAATCTCTCATTACCAACGTTTTCGTGAGATTGTACACGGACGAAAATTGATTAAAATCCAAGTTACGGAAGCTTGTAAACCGAGAAACTGCCTGAAATTGGATCAAATGAACTGTTCTAAATACCTGAAGCCGGGAGAAGATTATTGCTTTGCTGGTGAAAATATAGATTTCGATACCGACGGAGTATGGCCGCTAAGCAAAAATCCAACCACAGAAATGTACGACGGCGACTCAAAGGTCAAGGATCTTAACGACAATTTCAATGAAGTGTACACAAGAATGATCCGTTGTCTTGACGACACGTTTACGGGAAGTCCTCATAAGTTAAGTTCATGCTACCGTAACATGCACAATTTGGTAATTGTTGGAAAACGATTGGTCAGTTCGCCAATTAATCAGTCGGTGAATGGATCACCAACCTGGAAATTTATCAAAAACTCAAATGAAATTGCAGGATTTCCATTGAAGCATAACACCCTCTTATAACTTTAATATTATAATTTAAGCTTCGTTATTTACATTAAACTGTATACTTATCACAAAACAATTGTTATTTCGCTCTTTAAACGTAAAACAGGACATAACGCTACCTGCTGCTAAAACGTTAAATCAGGCGAAACAATAGGGCCTACAAAGGCCTCTAGAGTCACCAAAAAGCAGAACTACTACAATGTCCCTTTTTGCCCGTTGGTACCGTTATGCCTCGCTTTCTTTAAGTGCGAAGTTAGGTTACCTTATAAGCAGCTACAATTAAAAATTTGTTGAAACCGACATGACAGTGTTGTGGTTAAGTTTTAAGATTTTATTTGCAGTAAAGTCGAGTCGTCTTGATACTTGATCAAACTTATTCACGTCAAGTTTTAAAGCGAAATTATATTTTTTAATATATACGCCTAAAATGTAAAATCAATCAAAAATAACAAATTGATTTTGTTCTTTTTTGACCGCCATCCGAATTTGTTTGTTAAAATACATATTTGGACCGCATGAACATGTCGGTTCCTTACCATTTCGGCTTTTGATCAAGGATATGTTAGGGGTTAAAGTCGTATTTATTCATGACTCGCGCAATAGTTTAGTAAGGAAACACGAACGGGCATGAGATTTGCCATCTCACGACAAAGAGCTTCGGTGCCAACGGCAGGGTTAATTTCAAGGATGAACGAGGCAATGGTAGTCAGTTCTGAAAAGAACTATTGGTGAGTCCCGAGTGGACTGATGTATAAACTAAACACGGCAATTTATACTGAAAGTGACAATGGGCGCGAATGCAATAAAACAGGGCGTCCTTGTTTTATGAAGTTTGTGGTAACGATCAGGTATGCTGTTCTTTTGTGCAACCGGTGTAATTAATATTAATATTATGAAAAATTGCCACACGAAAAATTGTACAATTTGCAACAAAACTATTATTACAGATTATTTTATTAAAAGTTTAACTGATTTGAAAGCCTTTTTTTAAATCTAATTTTAACGAGATATTACATATTACTGTTTTCATGCAGTGATTTGTTTGACGTGTTTTGACAATTTTAAATTCAGTCTGACAAGGTATCCATAGCGTTTTTTCATATTATTTATTGTTATCATTTTCCTGAATTTCCCAAAGGCTGTCCTTTTGACTTATTTATAATAATCGTTTTTATAACGTCAACTTTTTTACTTAAGATACCCTATATTTGTGTCACAGTATTGTTTTTTTTGTAATATTTACTTTTTTATCGTTCAAAGCTTAAAGCAATGTTTCTTAAATTGTGTGCCTCGAACCCTTTTTAAACTCTGGACAATAAGCTGAATAGTATTACAAATAAACAGTCATTTTACTGCATCACTAGGTAAAGCAACACGAAATGCAATCGGCAAATCAACTCTAAGATCATTTGGACGAGATGTTAATACAAAACTACAGTCGTAATAGATTTAACATTTTTATATTAGAATCTGCATTCATTTAGTATTGCACAGTTTATTTAATTTAAGTTTGTGGGTTTTACTACGCTTGGTGAAAACTGCCCGTTAATTTTTACTCAAAAAGAAAATATCTTTATAAAGATACATCACTTCAATACAGGGGACACCCCGGATTTGAACCATCGACTTCTTGATCTGCAGTCGAATGCTCTACCACTGAGCTATATCCCTTAGCTGACATGTTAATCTAAATTTGCGGTTGAGTCAGAAGATGGTCTCATGATTACTTCTACTTGTTCACGAATTATTTCTTTTAGTAATGGGTATTTCTTGTTTAACTCTTTCCGTCCCAACTCGCCATATATCGCGAGTTGGTGGGAAAACATGGTATCCCGCCTGTACATAAATGGGTGCAAATCTAAAAAACGATTTTTCGTTGAGAAATATTAAAAATGCGAGGAGTGATAGCCTTTCTTTTTCAAGGCTTCGCCTCTTATTTCTATCGATTTTACACGAATTTACAAGTGACTAACTCAGCCAATAGGAGTCGCGTTAACTTGCGGAGAAGCTCTTTTTGTCAAGCAAGTCTTTCTTTACATTCTCTGTGAATTTCGTGCCGTTGGGAAAAAAGGAGAGCGTTGGTGACGTTTTCGCAGCAGACGTTTATGCTTCGTGTTCACCAAAGCATGAATCCAGCTGGGCCTGCTGAGCGCACGATAAAGAAAAAGGCGGCGAGACTAGCTAGTTCGGTGTGCCCTGCTTTGAAGAATATTGGATATAGTATTTGTGTTTGTTTGCTTTTGTATGCCCTTTTTACACTTCCTTTCACTGTTCTTATTTATACTTTTTACTATTTTAGTTCTACAAAAACTAAAAAACTTCAATGCGTTTTGGTTCAATTTTTCATAATATAGTTAGAATAAAGGAAAATTTCAATTAGGAATAGTAAAAAAACTACTGAAGATACAAATACAGTTCAAATTTTCCTGAGTACAAAAACTATTAGACAATCTACATTCCAATTTTCATATCATTTGGGCATGCCAATAATTAGTGAGTATTTCGTTTGTCAGTGCACCTCAAAATTTTCAAAGTCGAGCAGAATTTTCTTTACATAAAAAGTGGTGTTCACTAAAGTTTACATAATATATTCTTTATTAGAGGTAGATTCTAGGTGTGCGGTTTGTTTAAAAGAGGGATAAATTATCTTTCCAACCATACTAAATATTAAATCATAGCATAAATTTGAGAAAAACTGTGCTAATTTGAAAATGACCAAAAATTGTAAAAAACACTGCGGGACAGCATGTTTAAACTTGAATTTACTTTCGATATACCGAGTGCTATATGCAACCATGTTGAGCCTTAAAATAGTTTTCTAAAAGGGTAAAATTTATGAATTAAATTAAATACAGGGAACACCCGGATTTGAATCAGGGACCTATCGATCTGCAGTCGAATGCTCTACCACTGAGCTATATCCCCTAGATGACAGCGTAGTGTAAATTGGCCGTTGAGTTAGAAGGTGGTCTCATGATTAGCCTACCTCTATTTGTTCACGAATTATTTCTTTATCACAGGGTATTTATTGTTTAACATTGGCAGTTCCCAGTCAATGTATTTAAAGATTAACCAAACTGCTTAATTATATAATTATAAAGGTGGGTAAATAAGATTAAATGAATATATTTACTGGTAAACTTATTTTATTTCGATATATAACGAATGCTATTTCCAACCATTTTAAGCTTGAAAATATTTTTTAACCAGCGTTTAGATTAAAGCGATTTAAAAAATACTTTAAATAATCAACTATGTTATTTCGAATATTTATGAACCAAATTAAATACAGGGGACACCCGGATTTGAACCAGGGACCTCTCGATCTGCAGTCGACTGCTCTACTGATCTATATCCCCCAGATGAAAACGTAATATAAATTGGCGGTTGAGTTAGAAGATGGTCTCATGATTACCTCTACTTGTTCACGAATTATTTCTTTTTAGTAATGGGTATTTCTTGTTTAACAATGTCAGTTCCCAGCCAATTTATTTAAAGATCAACAAAATGGCCTAAATATATAATTATCAAGGTGGGTAGTTAGGATTTAATGAATATATTAATTTTAAACTTGAATTTACTTTCGATATACCGAATGCTATACGCAACCATATTGAGCTTTAAAATAGTTTTCTAAAAGGGTAAAAATTAAAGCGAAAGTTAAAAATACTTTAACCGTTAAAGTTTAACGCATCAAAAAGAAGTCACTTTTAATATTTATGAAATAATATAAACACAGGGGATACCCGAATTTCGAATTCCTTCATTTTTTCCTATATGATTGGCCTTAATTTGTCGAGGCGGGGGCGCCGTTAGGGCAGCGACGCATAGTCTATGTCACTTAACATATTTAAAAAAATAATATATCACTTCACATGTTTATAAAACATAAAATAAAAAAGGGGACACCCGGATTTGAACCAGGGACCTCTCGATCTGCAGTCGAATGCTCTACCACTGAGCTATATCCCCAGATGGTCGCTTAGTGTAAATTGGCGGTTGAGTCAGAAGTGGTGTTACGATTACCTCTAATTGTTCACGATTTATTTTATTATCCATAGGTGTTTATTGTATAACAACGTCATTTCTCACTATATTTATTAAAATCAATAAAAGAGCTTGATTATAATACTTTAAACGTGGGGTATTAAGATTAAATGAACATATTTATTTTAAACTTGATTTTAATATCGTTATACCGAATGCTATTTGCAACCATTTTAAGCTTGAAAATATATTTTAACCACCCTATAGATTAAAACGTTTTAAAAAAAATACATTAAAGAACCAATTATGTTACTTTAAATATTTATGAAATAAATTAAATATATACATGGAACACCCGGTTTTGAACCAGACACCTCTCGATTTGCAGTCGAATGCTCTACCACTGAGCTATATCCCCTAGATGACAGCGTAATGTAAATTGGCGGTTGAGTTAGAAGGTGGTCTCATGATTACCTCTACTTGTTCACGAATTATTTCTTTATCAATGCGTATTTATTGTTTAACATTGTCAGTTCCCAGCCAATTTATTTAAAGATCAACCAAGCTGCTTAATTATATAATTATCAAGGTGGGTAAATAAGATTAAATGAATATATTTATTTTAAACGTTATTTTACTTTCGATATACCGAAAGCTAATTGCAGCCATTTTAAGCTTGAAAATATTTTTAACCAGCCTACCCATTTAAACCCATTTAAAAAATACATTAAAGAATTAAATATGTCACTTCGAATATTTATGAAATAAATTAAATACAGGGGATAAGCGGATTTGAACCAGGGACCTCTCAATCTGCAGTCAATTTCTCTACCACTGAGCTATTTCCGATAAACCGAATGCATTGTTCAAATGTAAGCTATATTTATTGTATAACAACGTCATTTCTCACCAAATTTATTTAAAAATCAATAAAAGAGCTTGATTATATTACTTTAAAGGTGGATAATTAAGATTAAATTAATGTATTTATTTTATACTTGATTTTCCTTTCGATATACCGAATGCAGCCGGTTGGTCTAGCGGTTAATTGCGTCGCCTTTTAATCGAAAGGTTTCAGGTGCGAAACTTGTCGCCAGCTATTCGGTTGTGTCCTTGGGCAAGGCACTTTACGGACATCGCCTGAACCCAGCAGATAAATGGGTTCTACCAAATTGAAGGAACGTTTCTATCATATACAACACACGGCAATAGCTCCGGTAACCCGACGATGGGCGCGAGGTGATCCGACGATTTCCCGTGTGATAACCCTCTTGGTTTTCCCATTTACGGGGATAAAGATGAATATCCTAGGGCGCTTTAAATCCAGATAGAACTACATTTGAGATCACAATCGCGCGGATAACCACAAGAATGTAAATCAGCTTTGCACCGACGCCAGTGTTAATGAATAGATTAGAGATAATAAAAGCCTTTGAGTTAAAAAAAAATCAAAACAAGTTGTGCAATGTGCGTTACACAAAGTACGGTTTCCCCTTTCCTAGTACATTTTATTTCTATATAACAATTTTCTTTACCATTTGAGGTAAATAATGCTTCCCAGTTTAGATACATCGGCAGTCAAAATATTTGGCACCGAAGAAGTGCAGCCGTCATGCTTTTATTCTTGGGACTGTCGGGATTTTACCTAGGATGATTTACTTATGCATATCTAAAGAAGATTAGACTATAGGCGCTTATTATGTGTCCCATTTGGAAAAATGGGACACATATTGTTTTTGTCCGTTTTTTTTTTTTTTTTGTTAAAGGTTTGACTGGCATGGCATGGCGCCCCGACATCTACCAGAAAAAAATAATTGAATTGTAATGAAACTTAGTCATTCATTAGACAACATGATCTAGATATACAGAAACCAAAATTTTGGGTAATAAATCAAGGGGAATTCCCCTGGGAGGTTAAAAACCAAAACGGTATTTTTTATTAAAAATTTAGCTTTTTGTGGCATAGCGCTTGAACGGCTGCTCTAATTTGAATAAGATTTGGTGAAAATTAAGTGTGTTAGTGACTGATTTAACTCTTAAAAGAAATAAAACAATTACCTAGGGAAATACCCTAAAAAATTCGATTTTGTACTAAAATCATGATTGTGACAGGCATGCCATGTCGCCCCAACATCTACCAGAAGGAGTAATGGAATCGCAATGAAAATTAGGCATTTTTTAGACAACATGGTTAGATATGCAGAAACCAAAATTTTGGGTAATAAATCAAGGGGAATTCCCCTGGAATGTTAAAAACCAAAACGCTATTTTTTCTAAAAAAATTAGCCTTATTTGGACATAGAGATTGAACGGTTGTTACAATTTGAATCAGATTTTGTGGAATGTAAGTGCATTAGTCACTGATTTAACACTTAGAAGAAATAATAAAATTACATAGGGAAATACCCTAAAAAATAGGATATGTTCTCAAATCATGATTGTGACAAGCATGCCATGTCGCCCTGACATCTACCAAAAGGAGTAATGGAATCGCAATCAAACTTTGGTATTTTTTAGACAACATGAGTTTAGATATGCAGAAACCAAAATTTTGGGTAATGAATCCAGGGGAATTCCCATAAGACGTTAAATACCAAAACGTTTTGTTCTAATAAATTAGCTTTTGAGGGCATAGCGCTTGAACGGCTGCTCTAATTTTGATCAGATTCGGTGAAATGTTAGACCATAGACACTCTGTACCAATTAAAAAATAGAAAACATTTACTTAGGGCAATTTCCTTGAAAACGAAGATATGTTCCTGAATTACGATTGTAACAGACATGCCATATCGCACTGACATCTCTAATAAGCAGTCTACAAATCAGATTAAAACTTTAAGAATTGTTCCATAACATGAGTCACTTGCAGAAACAAACTATATACTTGGTGTATAAAATACAAATTGTGGTTAGGGACCCTGTAGCATGAATATATGGAATACAACATGTGTTTTACAAATAGTGGTGGTTAAACACGTGGTTGACACTCTCTAGTTAGATGTAGGATAGGATAGGATATTCATGTTTATACCGTTAAATGGGGAAACCAACAACACCCGGGCAATCTTAAGATCACCTCGCGCCATCCGACGGGTTACCGGAGCTATTGCAGTTTGTTTTGTATGATATCCATATTCCTTTAATTTGGTATAGGCCTAACCCATTAATCTGCTGGTTTCATGCAATGTCCGTTAAGTGTCTTGCAAAAACACAACCGACCAGCTATAGCGACCATTTTCGCACCTGCAACCTTTCGTCTGAAAGGCGTAGGCTAATCCTAAACCACCCGACTAACTGTTCGGACAGATTTGTATTGATTGTTCGGAAATTGAATTTTAGGTCATTCTTCATTTTTCGTATTTAATTTAAATAAAAACCCGTTCTTACAAATATCCTGGACATAAAATAGTAAGCAATACGCATTGAAATTAATATTCTTCACTTTTTTCTTTACTATGTTTTAGGTGCTTTTTTAAACTATTTTAATAATTATTACACACTATAGTTCGGGTTAAGTAAAATTTAATCCTTGTTTGTCACCGTGCATGTACATTACGAACGTTACCCAAACAAAAAATAAAACGAAATAAAATTAAAATGCGTCCCATTTTTAACAGAGAAACATAAATATGAATTGCGTTTTTATAAATAAATAGTTAATAAAAATATCTGACCTGCAAAATATATTTATAGCATTGATCGATGCAAAAGACATAGAGGTCTATTAATAATTTGGTTCTATGTACGGGCTTTCCCAAGGTAGGCCAAAGGCGCGTGCCGCTCGATAAATATCTAAGTTGCGTCTTGTAAACCAACATTTTTTGTGTTTAAATGGTCGAAACGCAGGATTGTTGTACTTCACATACCAGCTGTACGATAAGATTAGATACCGATAAGCAGTGTATTTTACAAATCACAGAAATGACATTGTTAAAAAATAAAACTTTACGTTAAACCTAAAGCCTATAAAAAACTAAAAAATAAAACTTTACCTTAAAGTCCATAAAAGTAAAAACTACACTTTTAAAATGTAATTTCACTTTGATTAATCTACTTCGCAGATTCGTTTAAAATTCTTTTTTTGATTTACTCAGGTACAAACAATCGACTTGAACTTGAACAGTTTTTTTATTTTGTTTCGTTCTGGACAAAGTATGGAGCCTTTGATTCTTCAAGTGTTTTCTAACGAAGAATTAGCGACTTTGACGCAAGAACAAAATCTGAAGTTGGAAAACCACTTGAAATCTAAAGAAGAACAGTTTGTGGTTTTGGAAGGAAAAATACAAAAACTGAGGGCGGATTATGGTAATTCGAACATTTGGTTTAAGGTTTAAGTTAGGTTTTGAACTCCGGATAGCATAGGTTAGTCATTATCCCCTTGAATGAGAAAACTCAATCAGCGTTAACACATAAGCAATTGTCATTTTTCCCTCAATTTCCTCGCGTCCACCGTCGGGTTACGGAGCCATTGTAGTGTGACTTCAATTTAGTAGATTAGCAGTTTACGGTGTTCAGGCAATGTCCGTTAAGTGAATTGTCCATTAACGACACAACTGACCCTATTGGAAAGTTTGTTTTCTGTGCGCCGGATTTTTGCGCCACGCCAGTAATACTAATTTGTGCCACCACAAACAAAGTTGCAACATTTTCAATGAAAACTTTGAAATATAAATCTTAAAAGTATCAAAAATACTGACGTAAATGAAAGAAAGTGTAATCACGCCACGTCAGCATGATTTAGTAGTCAATGCGCCACGCCAGATATGTCCGGCGCATCATACGAAGTTTCCAGTAGGCCAGTATGGAAAGTACGGCAGCTGCACACTCGAGTTTTGTTCCCTGCGTCTTTTGCACACTTGGGTAATTTCACACACGCTCGCGAGCTGGCAGTATAAACATCGTATAATTTCCAATAAACTTGTAAACCTACCTCGGGTCATTTACTTTCCGTACATTTTTAGTTATGTAGATAGATATGTTAGCTGACGGACACGAAAGATTGAGGATAGAATAATATGTTTTTTAAGATTTTGGTAAAACAGTTATGAAAAGGAGATTGTGTGCACACTTGAAGTGTGCATTCTTGGACGTTTGCACACTGCACACTTAAATATTTGGCGCGTGCACACTCGAGATCTCGGCGAAAATTGACGTACTTTCCATACGGGCCAGTAGGGCAACTGACTAGCTACCACTCCTTCGCTGGAAGGCCTTAAATATATTATAAAGTTAAAAGCTTGTAGATCATTGTATATAGGAAAACTGAGCATGATTAAGGTACAACTATTTAAAACCAGGTTTCCGTCTTTTATTATACTTTATTGCAACTTAAATTTATGGGTGATGGGTGGCTAGTGACAGAAGGAAGGAAACTGCTCACAGAAACTATTGAAACTAATTCCACACCTAAAAACTAACTTTAACCTCGGCTACAGTTTCAAGTATACATTTTTTAATAAAATTTATACTCACAGAGCAAAAGTGTTATGATCTTGACAAAAAATTGGTGGAAAGTGCCTCCCGTTTGAGTAGCGAAGCTTCTTCATTGGCGAAATCAACCGAGAAATGTAGCAGCTTGGGTTGGTGCTATATAAACCTTTATTCAAAATAATTATTGTTAACTTTCAATTAATTATACCACCTAGCATCCATGGGTATTACAACCATTGTTTTAGTAATGTACCGGTACTACTTTAAAGGTTAATAAATTATATATGGATGTATCCCTTTTTCATATTGAATTATTTTATATATAATGTTACACATGTTTATATTCTTAGTTATATTAACCTTTTATATTCCATTTTTTATATCCACTTTAGTATATGTACCTGCACTTTTTCACTTTTAGTTCATGATTTTTAACAGTGTCAAGTTTTTTATTTCTAAGTCGTTTATTTAAATTCCTTGCATTTTTGGACACTCGTAGATTTTCTGTTATTGCCTTGTTTCGTTGTTTCTTTGATTTTCTGTATTTTTGGTTGATATTTTTCGGTAAGGCAGTTGCGTGGTGACAGTTAAGGAGATATACCGAGTAAGAGTGAAATAAGTTGTGCTAAAACGCTACAACAGTTATATATCCTTTTATTATTTTGGCTTTAGTCTATTTTTAAACCACATGCATACACATACATTGATTGCAACTGTAACTGTGCTTTGGGTGATCAAGTGTAATCGTTTTGCGACACGTTTTTAAATCTAATACTTCACGTCTGTACTCATATGGTTTCTTTTAAGTTAGCGAGTCAGTTTTCTATTGATATTTGCAGCACAGGACCCTGTTGACATTGATTTTAATGTATTTTATATATATATATATACCGGTACATTATACATATCGTAATTTATGTTATACTTGCTATTTTAAGTACAACATTGCATGTCCTGGAGTTGGTTAATGATAGGCCGTCATTTCTATTGCCCAACGCCGTATATTTCTCATACACAAGTGGGTATTGAAGGAGTTTGTTAAAATTAAAACAGTTTTATGCCTGGTGTTCCCACTTGGCAGTGTGTTATGTGCAATAAAACAATCGGTTTTAGAAAGCGAAAAGCAAGCCTTGGAGGAGAGATGTGGGATGCTGGAGAGTGGATTGCACGAAGGGAAGTCCAAGATCACCTCGTTGATGCGGATCACTGAAGGCTGGGATGAGGAACGATTGAATCTTCAGCATCTCGTTGAGAAGAGAGATATGGAGATAACTCGATTGAACGGTAATGAGTTCTTAAAGTTAAATATGTGGTCCATGATCTCTACAAGATCTCTCATTGCCAATGGGCTGGGGATGGAGATGTCTATCGTGAAATCAAGATATAATTGAGAATTGTTTTTTTTTGTAATTCGTAAATCTAGTGCTCAGAGTTATGTAAATAGCATAAAAAAATGTTTCTTTAACTCTTTTACCATTTAAAAAATTACCATTTATCTATCTACCATTTACGATTGAGTGAATTTTTACGACTGTCATACATTTTGGCACATGGATCACAGTCTTAAATATATTAAAAACAAAGCATATTATTAGCACATGACTGTACAATTAGTCAGTTACCCTTTATTCGGTGAAATTGTCATAAAACTTACTCTATAGTGATGATGGTGTCTTTCTATGTAATGAGCTGTAATCTCCCTTACACTGTAAATTATAAGGCAATGATAAGTGTTTAGTATTTCTGAAAGTCTAGATCAGGGATGTCCAACCTTTTATTGTGGTGGGCCGCATTGTCACTTGAAATAATTTAATGGGCCGCAGACTTATTAATTCAATAGGCCACAGAGTCTATATAATCCTGTATTCCTGCTGCTCCCATATTATAGCCTACTATTACTCGTCCCTAAAAGCTGACGGATATATTTTAATTAGGCTAAGATTTAAAATTCAAAATACTACTTGGAGTAAAAATGACTAGCGGGCCGCAGGTTGGACATCCCTGGTCTAGATGATACTAAGCGACATTTTTCATGCAGATGAGTGGAAATCTCTTTCGGATCGATTAAGTGAAGCGACTTCAGGAAAGAATGAACTACAGGTAAAAATTACTTGAAACTGGTCTCTAGCCTAGTCGGTTGTGTCCTTGGGCGAGACCCTTAACAGACATTGCCTAAACTTAGCGGATTACTAAATTAAGGGAAAGTCTAAATCCTATACAACACACTGCAATAGCTCTGGTCACCCGACGGTAGGCACGAAGTGATCTGACGATTGCCTGTGTGTTTACTGCGACCGTTTTTTTTATTTCACTGTAGTATAACTTTTTTATTATACACATGGCGCATCCGAATACTGGAGCCTACAATACTTACAGGTTACAGCAACATCATAATTTGAGATTGTTATAATACCAGATAAATAGTTGTTACATCATAACAACCACAGTTGCGAGCCATGTTTACTCACAAGACAATTTATTCACGTTGCGTGAGCTTCCACACGCGAGTGAATTCTTATTCGCCCCAAAATGTGATGGATTTTTCGCCCTGTGAATGGCGACTATTTTGATCCCATCTTTTGACTATATTAACACACCACAAACAAGTTATCTCTCTGAACTGAAATAACCACCATTATCATTCAGATCAAACTGGATGAGCTCATGAGTTCCAATGTGACCGGACACTACCACTCCAAGCGTGTGGAACAGGAAAATCAGCTTCTTTCCAACGAGAACCAACAACTGAACCACCAACTACAGGAAAAAAATGATGAACTGCTTGCTTTGCGAAGAGAAAAGGTGTTTTTTTTATTGTTTTTGTCTTTTGGTTTTTAATAACCAGAACCAATTTGTCTTTTGCTAAATCTCATATATTTATTGCGTTATCACACAGGCAATGGTTAGCTTACCTTGTGCATACAGTTGGTTTTCACATTTATTACAATTTGTTCAACACTGTAGAGAACTGATGGTATACATTATTTTACCCAATATAACATTGGGTTTAACACTAGAAGTATCTTGCCGAACAGGTTGGTAATGATCTTACAACTATTGGCCTGCAGGCTTATGGCATTAAATAAGTTTAATCGAAAAACCGGTGTACAAGTCTGACTGGTTAGTTTGGTGGTTTAGTGCGGCACCTTTTCAGCCGAAAGGTTGCATGTACGAAACTGGTCGCTAGCTAGTCGATTGTGTCCTTGGGCAAGGCACTTAACGGACATTGCCTGAACCCAGCGGATTAATGGGTTTTACCAAGATAAAGGAATGTCTCAATTATACAACACAATGCAATAGCTTCGGTAACCCTACAGTGGGCGCGAGGTGATCTGCAAATGCCCATGTGTTAACCACCTTGGTTTTCCCATTCACAGGGATAGACATAATTATCCTATCCTAAGTCGAGCTCTATTTCTCCCAGGGAAATGAGATCATATCCTTGCAAGGACGATTGGATTTGAACCGAAGTGAAAATGAGCAACTGAAGCAAATCGTTACGAACCTCAAAACCAACGAGACCTCCATGAGAGAAAAACTCAACGAACTTCAGGAAAAAACCACTAAGGTTTTTGTTTTTGCTTTATACAGTATAAAATCTAACTTAAACTTTGAATCTACAGTGTCTGCCTATTTTGAGACTAAATTCAGTCAGTCGTTAACCCATTGCCATAATTTCGAGAAAGGCAGTTTCCCTTTTTCTCTTTTTTTCCCACATACCTTGCACGTCTTTCAAGCAAAAGTGAGATAAAACAAAAGAGTAACATGCATATATAACTATAAGAGGTGTGGGTAAAATATGATCTTTTCCTCCCACTGGGAAAAGAGACCAAAAGATTACTGTTTGTTTACATATGAATTACACTGGTCACATTCTGTAAATCAACATTCTGATGTTAAAAAACAAAAATACCAACCTTCGATCATTGCATCATTTAATAAGAACCTGATGGCAATTGGAAAGAGACCAAAAGATTACTGTTTGTTAACCTATAAATAACCCTGGTTACATTTTGTAAATCAACATTCTGATGTTAAAAAACAAAAACTTACCTTCGATCACTGCATTATTAAATAGAAATATTATATTAAGGCGAGTGAGGATTACCACACGATGGAACAGTTGCATCGCAGCGAGTTGCAATCGCAGACAAGACTCGCAGAGCTGTATCGGGTCTCAGCGGAAGACGGGGAGAAAAAGTGCGATGAGCTCGTGTCCGCTGTCGAGGAACTGCAATCTCTCGTGAAATCATCATCTCAACGTAAGTGTTTTCATGCAGCTCTTGCGGATTTAATGTTTTGAAAATC
>CH003371.1:222281-239077 GCA_000149265.1 Ciona savignyi
GCCGGTTCGGTGGATGTTGATGAGATGGGCGAAATTGGGGTTGCTGGTTTTGGTTGGGAGTGGCCGTGAGATGGTGTCAGCTGGTTGGGATTAGTGAGTGGGGTTGATTCAGGGTTGTGGGTGGCTGTTGTCGAATAGCAACAGCAGATCAGTTTTTTTGATGGTGGGCTTGAGGTAGGCCTGACTGTTTTTGGATTTTCCTTTGTGGTTGGTTGTTTGTCAGCAATGGAGTTCGCGTCTGGTTCGACTTCGAGGCAAGCAAATCGGTTCGGTGTGGTTGTTATGTGGTCGTCTTTTGGTGGAAGAGCAGAGCTGATCTCGCAGACTTTAGTCACGTTCAAGGACATCGGAGAGCTTCAGGAGCAGAACAAGAAGCTCCTCGCCGTGATCCGGGAGCTCAGCGACAAACAGGAGCAGCAGGAGCGGGATGGAGGGGATGAGAGGAGCAAATTGATGCAGGCGGAGTTGGAGGACTTGAAAGATGAAGTGACGAGGATGCGAGAGGATCGGACACGTCAATCAACGATGGTGGAGGCGATAGTGAGGCAGAGGGATATGTACAGAGTCCTTCTTGCACATAACCCACAGGTGAGGAAAAGCCACTATTCGTTTATAAGTGCCTTTTGCTGAAGTTTATTGTATGCTTATTATTGGACTGATTAGGGTTTATTGTATGCTTATTGTATATTGTGTAAGTGCTATGTGCCTTTTGTTTTAATTGATTTATCTCTGAAGCTTTAATGAAGCACTATCGTTGAAGCACTTTGAAAGCTAATTCTCTACGCCATATTTTGAGCAACTTAACATGGGAATAGGTTAAGTGTGTGTTGTTAATTACCCTCTCATTTTGGATTTTCCATATTAAAATCACTTTATTTTTTGGAATAAATCATTATTTTGAATATAGAGTTCACAGGTTAGTGAGTTAAAGTGTCAGCAGTCCGCTAAAGGGTATGGTAATCTGTTTTAAAATCAGCCGCTAACTAGTCGGTTGTGTCTATGAGCAAAGCAATATGCAGACATCGCGTTGGTCAGTAAAGGGTTGAACCAAAACTGTGGCAACATCTGAATCAAATACAATGCACTGCAAACTCTGCAGTAACCCTACAGTTGGAATAAGATAATATGTCGATTGACAATTTTTTGATTCATATATATGGAAAAAGATGAGTATCTAATCAAATTTGATATTTAAATAAAAAATTTCCATAACAGAGCGGATTGCCACCAAGTATGCTTGCGAGTCCGTCAATAATCTCCGACCACTCGATGGTTACAACTCCTCCCAAGGCTACGGGAGCAGCTCCGGATGCAGGCTCCCCACTCGTCACCAAGAAAGCTCTTCTTCAGCTCCAAGAGGAATTCCAGGAGCACAAGAGTGATGTCCTCGCAAACAACAAGTGAGAAACTTGTGTTTTTTATCACTCTCTCAACATATTGTATTTTGTGGCATATTGTAATAGGCCCAGGAATTGACAAATTGCATAACCAAACTTTGCGTAACTCTCTTAACATAGACCACAAAATAACGGTTGGTCATCGGTCATTTGACCGGCACTTGAGCTATCATGACCGGCGCTTTAGACCTGTTCCTTAAATTAAGTAGAACCCATTTATTCGCTGGGTTTAGGCAATATCTGTTAAGTGCCCTGCCCAAGGACACAACCAACTTTCTAGCGACCAATTTTGAACCTGCAACATTTCAGTTGAAAGGCGTTGTGCTAAACCACAAGACTAACCGGTCGGAATATTACCTTAACAGGGTATACGAGGATAAACAAGAGGTGTTGCAAACCAAGTTATCTGATGAACAAATGAAAAATGCAAAACTAGAAGCTCAACTTGACTTCTGTAAGGAACGATTCGAAATGGTCAAGAAAAATGAAGGAAGTTCCAAAAAGGTTTGTAACCTGCTAACCAAGAAATCCATTTTTTTGTGCTTATGCAATTGCTCTTCAAGAAATATTTTTATTGACTTGTCTTCTAATAATAAAGCCTACATGATTAAGAAAGTAAACCCACAGTTTCTGTATCTTTGAGTATGTATGTGTTTCAGATTTCTTTCCACAATTTATATTTATTCAGTATCAGTAGTATTGAATTTGTTATTACCGGATTTCTAGTAAAAGATTAATTTACTTGGTTAATTTTTGGTTAATTTACATTAAATCCATGATTTGTTTACAGTGACCAACTTTTGTTTAAAAATGCGCAATTTAAAAGATCCTTTGTTAAGGGGTTTATAACCTGCTACCGTCATTTTTCAGGGCTTCCACACATAGTCGGGAATAGGAAATGCTATTTTAGTGCTTTATGTGTAAAGACGAATTATTTAAAAAGAACTTTTGTGGAGGTGTCAAAATTGTCCTTTAAACCTTCTTCCACTTTCAAAGGTTGCCTTCTACATATTGTTAGGAAAAATTCCCAACACTTTTTAACAAGAGACGCATTCTAGGGCAATTTAATGTTGAAAAAACATTTGGCGCGCCTGCCTGCCTTCAGCATATTGTCAGGGAAAGTTCTAACACTTTTTAACACCCCAATCGACTAAAAGGAGATTAAACAATAACTTTAGAGTCCGAAACTTTAGGTTTAACTAATCTTAACTCAACAAATAGCTTTTCAACAAGACAAACTTTAGCATTTTCGACAAGAAATTTTTAAGAATTTTTATTTTGAATGAGCCAATGTCAAAAGAGACAAATTTGTACATCTCGTTTTTAAAGGGTTTTAAAACTAATCTAAAACTCAAGGAATGCGACGCTCTGAGAGAAAAGAACAAGCAGCTCTACAGCTACACGCAACAGCACGAACGCACAATCAACAATCTCACCACTGAGCTCAACTCTGTACAGCAACTCGCAAACAAGTTCCAGGTAAGATGGTGGTGTTGTGTTGTGTGTCTTCTATCAATAACCTTAACTTAAGCATGGTTAGTTTAGTTTATTCTCCTTGATCTAAACCAGTGTTTCTCGATCTTTTTGACCTTGTAGCGCACCCGAGACCAATTAAGAAACGAACGGGCGCACTTTGCACGGGGAGTCAAAACAATATGCTAAATACTCAAACAATTTAGGAAAAATATGGAAGACTAGACACTAACCATTTAGTACTTTATGATCTATGCACAATCAAGTGTGGCGCACCTAGCTAAACCCTGTGGCGCACCATTTAAGAAGCACTGATCTAAACAGTAGTCAGAAAGGCACATACCTAAAATTAAAAGTGGGGAAATAAGAAAAAATGCGATGATCATTAAACTATGATATTGTTACATGTTAAAATAAATTTAAAAAAGGCAACCATAAAACTTCATAATTTGTAGTTTTTTTCGGGTTTTCCTACAATTTTTAAATAAATTATCCTCTGATAGGTGCATGACAAACAAACCACCTTATATCTCTAATACAAGCAATCAAATATAACTATTTTGGAAAAAAATAATATTTATATGCACCAAGTAAATAATATATGTAAGGCTTTCCACGCTAAGTGATATCTTCTGATGCAGGCACGTTCCGATTCCGTCAAAAGTCTCCTTGACATCAGCAAGCGAGCAGAGGACAGACTCACCGCTGAGAACCAGTCGTTGCAGAGAGAGCAAGGAAATCTGTCAGTTCTGCTCGGCAATCTGCAGAAGATGCAACAAAGCATGGAAGTCCAGGCTTTTGAGGTGATTTGAGTTTGTATGGAAAGCATGGTGGTCGGTTGTGGGTTATCAGCCTGATGGTTTTGTTATCGCAACCAGCTTTTCAACTGTTCGGACTTAACTAGTGGCGGTTACTTTACACTCTGCCTTGGCCATGAGCATTGCAACCAACTTTTTTTAATCTAGTAGCATTTATCCTTGTGCGATAACATATATTGTTTCTTTTTGAACAAAAAGTTATAATGAAGTCCCTAATCGTGTATAGCACGTAACAAAACTTTTGCCACCTGACTGTGGGCACGAGGTATTTGATCGTGGACAGTACAGGTTTTGATTGTAGTTCATACCCCTAGTATTTTTTTCACCTGGAATAAACACGAATGTCCTTTTCACTGCAACAAACCAATATAACATGTAGTAAGGACTTAATGACTTCAACAAAACAAAAGGATTAGGTGGGATAGAAAATTTATGTTTTAAACAGTAAGTTGAAAAAAAAAACACAAGTGGGATTATTACACAGATAGAACCTAGGGTAATGTTGGGTTCTAAATTGAAGGAACATGTGAATTGTACACATCACACTGCGATAGCTGGGGTAACCCGACGGTCGGCGCGAGGTGATCTGACGATTGCACATGTATTACACCCCTTGGTTTTCTCATTCTCGGGGATAAACATGAATATCCTAACCCATCCTATCCTAGTCAGATTACCTTATTGCAATGCTCCCTCCCAGGTGAGATCGCAACTTCACAGTAGGTTGGAGGCGCAGGATCGGGTGTTGATTGTTTTGAAACAGAAGATCAATGACCTCACACAAGAGAAGCAGGATGCCATGCAGGTGGAGAGGAATAGTTTTACACCAGTACCTTTTAAACTTTTTTATTCGCGCCCCCCTTAACATTTGTCATTTATGCTCATGCCTCACCTATCCTTTAAAAATCAAATTGGCAACACACATTGAAAATCTGCTGCGTTCATTAGACCTTTCACGCCCCCAGTTTAAGAATCCCTCTTCTACATAAAGGCATAACCAAAAGGTTGCTATGCTGCATATTTTTCTTTGACTTTTAAGTCTAATAATATTAATTTCAACTTTCCAGTTTCTCTTTTATTTTGATACAACCTGGCGGCTATACCCTCGCTAAATAATTGGTAGGATCATCAATGTTCTGTGTTTTTTGCCATCATTATACTGTTTCCAAATTTTTAAAAAGGGGGCTGCTTCGTGTTTTCATTGTTATAAAACTAAACTAAACACCCTTGCTTTTTAAATAGCACCCCTTTTATAAACTTAGGAGTGAAAACCTTTACCCTTGCATTCAAAATTATACTTTTTATTTAAACTTAAAATCTAAGCAATTTTAAATTAAACGTACCGATTCAAACTGAATATCTAACAATATAACATTGTGCACTAATGCACCTGTGAAAAAATATAGTAAATGTTAACTTATCTTTTTTAACGGGCATTATAAATTGTAAAAATTCCAATATATAATAAAAATAATACAGCCGTTCAGTCAATCTGTTATCTTAGATCCACAACACAAGGCGTTAAAGCACAAAATTTGTTAACATTTTTCATTAAATTATATCTTTGGTTCCGCTAAGTAACTAATACATAAATCTTAAGTAACCTGCCCATTCATTGCCAAAAATCCATCAAATTTTGGGAGAGTAAGAATTCACTTGCATGTCAAAGCTCATACGAGTAACGCGAGTAAATCATTTACTGCAACCGATTTTTTATGATGCTTCTGTAAGAATTATAGACTTCAGTATTCGTACGAGCCATGTGTATAATAAAAACGGTTGTGATAAACGCTAGTTAGTTGTTTTATTTTGAAAAGTAAGTTCTCACTTACACGGCGTGCATCACGCAAGTAAACATGCGAGTGTTACTCCCGTTACTCGTGCAGACTTTTGGCCCTGCCATTATATGACACCCCCCCTATTTTTGTTTATTCAGGGCATGGAAAAGCAGCTTCAAGTGTTGCAGAAAAACCTCGAAGGTGAGAAGATGAAGGGAGACAAATTGTCCACCGACCTGAAGCAGTTGAAATTGGATCTGGAAACACTGGAACAGGATAAACAAGAGGTGCAGACCAAACTACAAATCGCAGAGGAAAGGTTGTCCAGTTTGGGAGGAAAGGTAAGTTGCCGGTAAAATGGTGACTATCTGGTGTATTGACATATAGGGAATGTGTGGAAATGAGTGGAACATCAATAAAACAGCAAATGTTAAGTGACTAGTTGTTTTTTGCATACATATACCGGAATTGTCTGCAAAATTCAAGTTTATTCACTATTTTTTTGGAAAAATTACTGATGAAAGAAACTGTACAAAATTGTATTTGCACACAAAATGAAATGCAAATTAGTTTATTGTTTTTTTTCACTAAAATTCCTCCCTTTTTCTTTATTTTCTTGCAACCAAATGAACTAACTCGGTCTGTAAATAAAAAAAACCTTACCAACAACATCGTGAAAATTGACCTAACTTTACCAAGATTACCAAGACCTGAAGAGTCAAATTTTTCTAATAAAACAAATAAAATTGAAAACAAGTTCTTAAGATTAAAATAAATTCCTCCAGGAAACTGATGATGATCCAGGCAGCTCTTCCATCCTCCAATTACGAAGAGAGATCAAAGAGAAGTCGGATGAAATTATCAGTCTCAACACGAGGTTGGAGAAAGCTCGTCACCATGTTGATCACTACAGGGAGGTTTCCGCTGCAGCTGAGGAAACAGTTAAACAGGTTTGAACCGGTTCTAACTTGTTTTAAGACAAGTCAGTTGACAGGATAAAACTGGCTTTAAATAGTTGAAACTGTAAAGTAACAGTTTTAAACAGGTTTGGACCGGTAAAAACTGGTTGTAAAGCGTTGTGATGAAAAGGATAAAACTGGTTCTAACTGGTTGTAAGGCATGGTAATAAACAAGATGAAACTGGTTCTAACTTGTTGTAAGGCATGGTGATGAACAGGATGAAACTGGTTTTAACTGGTTGTAAGGCATGGTGATAAACAGGATGAAACCGGTTCTGACTAGTTGTAGGGCATGTTGATAAATAAGTTGATACAGATCCCAATAGTTGAAACTGTAAAGTGATAGTAAACAGCTTGGAACTGGTTCTAAATAGTTGTAAGGGATGTTAAAATGGTTCTAATTTGTTTTAAGGCATTGTGGCAGTTTGGGACTTGTTCTTACCTGGTTGTAAATGATGTTAAACTGGTTCTCACTTGTTATACCTGATTATAAATGACATTTAACAGGTTTAAACAGTCTGGAACTGGTTCTATAATTTGTTTTTAATGGTGTTGAAATTAATGCTAAAACTGTTTTTTTAACATACTAATTTTAAACATAACAATATTTCTAAAAATAATAATGTTAATAATGTTTTCTTAATAATAATCAATTCCATAATAATGTTTTCTTAAACATAATAATGTTTTAATCTTTATATACTGTTTTAACCCTCTCTCCCCTCAGGCATCTGAAACAAACAAGGAATTGATCGACACGCTACAGAACCGTCTAGAACAATCAAGCGAAACGCAAACCAAGCTTGAGCAGGAGGTCGCCAAGTTGCAGGAAGAGAATCAGTCGCTCAAGAATGAAAAATACAAAGTCACAGGTAGGAAAAAGTAATGCTTTAAAAAATTCAAATCCTTATAAATTCGAATCTCAAAGATTCGAAATTCTATACTGTGCATCCCTTGTCACAGGTGAATATGCTAATTTTTTCTTAAGATATTTTGTTCTAACTGCTTCCCTGCATTGTTAGAATATGGTGCTTTCATTTGACTCTGTGAGTTAGGTCATGTGTTTTTCTGTATAAGATATATATACTTTATTTTTGTTCTTTATATCGTAGCCTATTTTTACACTGCACATACAAAGACCTCTTTGTATTCCCTTTCCCAAGGACACCATGGACTAGCTAGCAGCTGGTCTGTTGCAAGTCTATCGATTCAGAGAATCCCTTCAAAAAATATTTGATATTGCATGAATAAACCAATTGGACTTGTGGTGGTCATGGGGAAAAGTTGCATGGTTTAATACCACCACTATGCATATTTACACCATACTCTACCACCTTTGCTAAGGCAACAAGCTTACATATACAATGTTAGTTCTATACCAGGGGTGAGCAACTTCTTTAGTAAGGGACCAGATGTGGGAAAATGAAGTTCCTGGTGGACCGCATTATTACATGAATAGTATTCAATATCCTAATTACAGGGTATGTTTAGATACAGTCAGCGGACTACCCTTCACAGGGTATGGTTATATATTGTCTGCGGGTGGACCTGTAACAGGGTATGGTTAGATACAGTCTGCGGGCCAACCCTTTACAGGGAATGGTTAGATACAGTCTGCGGGCCGGTCTAAATCCTTTCACGGGCCGTATGTTGCTCATGTCTGTTCTATACCAAACATAAAGAGTAGCAAGGAAAGCCTGACTCCTGGCATACAGTAGCCTGACTACGCTGCTGGCATACACAATAATCACCTTTCTCCACCCACACAGGTGAAGTGGAACGACAAACAGCTGATCTGCGGACACAATTAGTCTCAGTGCAGACTCAGCTTGAATCATCTATGAGGAGAACAACTGAAGCTATAACAAATGAGCAAATAGCCAGGGAGGATCTTAATGCCCAGGTACGCAGTGTTATACCTTATACCCAAAGTTGTGTGGCCAAAGCCATTAAATTGTGTTGCAGGAAACTGTTTCTTTGAACAACCAATTGTATAAAAAATTTACCATCAAATTTTTCATGTTTATAGTTTTTGATAATTTATTATTTTTTTTTAACCAAGCCAAGTTTTGAACCCATATTGAGTTTGTCACTAGCACCGTTTTGTATGGAAGTCGGTATATGTATCGGTCTTGTTTACCGTTCTGCCACACAACCGTACTAAATATTTTTGTTTGGAGAGGTTACATTCAAACAAGCAATTGTTTTCCAGGTGGCCAAAGCGGAGGAGGCGAACGATAATTACCAGCGTGAGATGATTCTCCATGCAAGTGCTATGAAGGAATTAATGCAACTCAAGGTAATTCAAATTTGTCATGATGGATTAACCACACCAACTAGAGCTGGGCGTAATTACGAAATTACGTTCAGTACCGTAATGCGGTTTGTTTACTCGTTTTAGTATTTGTTTCAACTCAGAAAGTTTTGTTTAAACTTTAAGTTTCTATATTGAAGTTTAAACTTTATTCTCTTTGTCTACCATCAAAATGCATCCAAAAACACACAAATTTTTGGTTGTTTGTTCGAATAACAATGTCGTGATTATAATACAAAAATTTGGAATTACGTAACTCAGCTGGCGTAATACCATAATATATAGTTGATCAAATATGCCAAGCTCTAGTACCAACTACTAATTTCCACTGGTATGTCCCTACCACGAGATATTTATCAGATATTTTGATTAAATCATTTAACAGCTGACAGGAAGTGGTAAGTCTGTGTTAAAATAAGTGAGAAAAAATATCAAGCTTTAAACTTTAGCTCTCTTATTTGCAATTTTTAATTTTCGGTCTTTATTTATGTGTAAACTTGTCTCTTTTGGCCAAAGTAAAACGGATTTAAGATTTGAGGGTAATATGTAAATCATGGGGGCAACAAGGGTATTATAACACAATACATTCAATTGTCAAATTAACTTGTACCTCGAATAACCAGAGCTATTGCGGTGTCTCTGCATAAAAGGCAGTTGATGATTAATCAACTTTTTAAAGCAACATTGCAAATTGATGAAAATTGATTCAAATAAATATTGTTAAATCTGGCCTCTTGTTTGCAAGAAACATGTGAGTTTATCTTAAAAGCAATTTTATTACGTAGATCGATAAGTGGTATAAAATCCTAGTTCGTGTATGTTTAATGGCAAATAAGGGATTAATAACTAAACAATCGCGAAAAACACTGCAAGTGATTAATGGCGTTACCAGAAAGAACAATGACATCAAAAATTAAAATAATTCCATGGGGACTGGTGTCATTTGGATATCAACTATACATCTTAGGAGCGGGTGAAAGCCAGCACATCGGATCGTGAAGAGTTACAGTTGGAGAGGAGCAATCTGGAGCAGCTGATCAAGGAGAAAGAAGAATCGTGGAAACTTGTGGAGGAAAAACTCACTAATGAAAACCAGCAGTATATTACACGAGTACAAGGTGTGTTAAACAAAAAAGCTTTCCATACTTTCGTATATATGAGACATTACTTCAGTATTTATGACGCAGTAGAACATTATTTCCGCATATATGACACAATAGAAAGAGAATATCTGATATCATAATTCTTTTTATAAAAAAATATGATTAATAATTAACAGGTTTTATTAATTAATTCGAGACTATGAGTTCTTTTTGTTTGTTTAGAATAAGAGTTTTGTTTAATGAGACAACGCCCAATAAGTTGCTTGCACAAGGATGCAACTGACAAGCAAGTGTCTGGTTTTAATTCACCAGCTTTCTGCCCATGGTCCGACACTTTACCCTTGTGCTAATCAGCCAGGCAATGAGAAACTAACAGTAGACAACATAAATTCAATTTTGCTGAAACCCTTAGAAATCGAGCAACAAAACGAGACGCTCCACTCGCAAATCCAACTCATGAGTGGCCAGATGGTGGAGCTGCAGAGCAAAGCATCGAAGCCAGCTTCCCCTCAGAAGTTGTACCCGTCGCGTGACCCCATCGCCGTTGCCACTGCCGCAGCAGCCGAGACGGGCGGCACGTCAAACCAGCAGTTGTTGGACGTCATCAAGTTTCTGCGCAGGGAGAAGGAAATCTCGGAGACAAAATACGAGGTAAGAGGTGGAAAAACAAGGCCATGAAATTGAAATTTTTAGGAACTTGATGTATAAAATGGAGATTTTTAGGAACTTGATGTATAAAATGGGGATTTTTAGGAACTTGATTTTTTAGGAATTTGATGAATGGAAAACAGACTGAAAAGAAACTATTGCACTTTTAAACAATTCTCTGAACAAATTGCTCTTAAGATCATTACCCTTCTCTCCCATACCTATATTCTTGAAGTTCCTATTTTTTATTAGTGTTGCGCTTACCATATACTCCTGTTAGCAACTATAATAGTTGTTGGGCCAAAATAGGTTTACAGGTGTGTCACGTGCCGCAGTAGTAACCATTCCATCTATAGCTGGTGAAAGCTGAAGTGTTGAGGTACAAGCAGCAATTGCATCATTCTGATGAGCAGATCAAACAGATTCAAACAGATTTGGCAGCCGAGCAATCTAAAGTTCAGGTTGGTTAAGTGGATGATTTTATCTTCATGGCTTTTGTCGGGAAACACTAAAAGGAGGGAAAGAGGGAAACTTTTCACTAAAATTCTGGAAACTAATTTAAACCCTCCCCTGAACATTAATCTCGACTACAGAACTAACCAACTCCAACCCCATGTTTAAAACTAACTCTAATGTCACAATTAATGTGCGGTTTCCCTCCTTCCCGCTTTCCCTCCTTTTAGTTTTCCCTTTTGTCTCCTTGTGCTTTCAGTCGAGTTGTCTTAGTGGTGTTGCTATGTTTTCTTGAATCAGGCGAGTTGGGTTAAAAATAGGATCGTAACTTGCTAGACACCTCATACTCACCATTTTTTTCCAGAAGCTTTACTAGTGTAAAGAGGGTGAATTTATTTATAGCCTTCTGTCGTTGAAACTATAACAGTTTGTAGATTTATTTTCGAACTGTATGTAACACATTTTAATTTTGGCTTTAATCAACTTCTTCTGTTCTGTTCTATTTTTAACATAGATATCACACTAAATAATAAATCGAACACAGGTCTTGAAATTGCAGAAATTTGCTGAAACCATAACAGTTTGTAAATTATAAATATTTTCCTTGGTTTGTCTAAAAATTCCTCATCAATTATTGATTTATATTTATTCATACTCACAATTCAATTTTTTTTTTCAATCGTCTTTCCAAATTTTTCAAAAAGTTTTTCAACAATTTTTCAACGTTTATTTTCTCTTCCAACTTCCAGGAGCAGTTGGGTCAACTCTCGGAGCTCGCGACCTTGAAACGCGAGGTCAGCAACCTTCGGATGGTGGAGGAGAACAATAAGAAGCTTCGGGAGGAGAGGGATCAACTCGATGCCGATCTCAGAGCATCCAATGCAAGGATGACGAGCCTCCAAGCTGATCTGGCTCCGTTGCAGACGAAGAATCGGGAAATTTCAGCTCAATGCTCAGCACTGCAGGTTCGCTTTCATCTGTGTTATTGAAACTTTTATAATTTTCGCTTTTTTTCAACTATATTCTCTATTTTTTATAATTATATTCTCTATTATTTATAACTTTGTTCTCTTTTTTAAAAGTTTATTATATTTTTTAAAACTTTCTGCTCTGTTTTATAATTTTCTTTACTTTTTTCTACCTTTCTTATTTTTTTTATCACTTTTTTTTCTATTTTTTTATTTTCTTATATTTTTATAACACCTGTTTTTTAATTTTTTCTTTATTTTCTCAACTTTTAAACTTCTTTATTTTCTTTGGTCATATATTAAAAACTTTTTTTTTTAAATTGCCAAAAATAAAAGTAGTTCTTGATTATGCTGGGTAATTTCAAGACCTATGTTCTATTTATCATGAAGTATGATATCTACGTTAAAATGGAACAGAAGCAGTGGATCAAAGCTAAAATTTACACGTTTTACATGCAGTCCGAAAAGAAAACAATTGCCGATGAAGCCACTAGATGGAAGGAGAGAGTGCAGCAGATGACGCAATCGCCACGGCGACAAGACCCAGAGGAATACCGCAAACTGATGACAGAAAAGTCGAATCTCGCCAAGAACTTAGACACTGCCAATGCGGAGCTATCAGAGATAAAGTGAGTGATAAGTACCAACATTTGTTTTTATGGTTTTAATATACCTCCATCTCCTATTATATTTTAATATTCCAACGCTTTTACTTTATGGAAAGAAAATAAGGCCAGTATAATCCGAAAATAAAATTTTAATTTGGTTAATAAAATCATTATTTACTTCTTAGCCCCAAAAGGCGCCACCATTGTCTTATTTTCCTAGACCGTTTCTTTATATTGCCCTACAACTACAACTAATAATGGTTAGGCTGCATTAATCTGGTCTATACACACGACACTTCAATATCATTGATTGATGTGTGTGAAAGTGGTAGGTTTAAATGTGTGAATTATACAACCTTGCCCCGAAAATGGAATTTCAGTGGCCCATAAGGGTGTGTTTAATAGATAAATATGTTCTTTGTATTTTCTGTAGTGCTGAATATTACATTAAAGGACTTATCCATGATTATTGTGAATATTGTGGAACTACCTCTTGACCAGCGGTTTATAAACTTTTTTTTTTAATTCACAGCGAACCCCTTACCATTTTTTTAATGTTTGGCGGAATAGTGAAGACTAAAAAATTAAGCGATTACAACCACAAAATCAGTGTTCCATATATTGAAAAATAGGGCTACGCATCTTTCGTAGACCTTCTAAAAGTGCTTCACGGACCTTAAAAGGTCTGCGGAACACACTTTGGGAGCCACTGCACTTGACCAACGTACAGGTTATACCACTTGTACTTACACCCCAGGTCTGAGTGCTCTGCGTTGAAAGGACAGCTCCGTAACCTACAGACCACGGTTCAAACCAGCAAGTCGAACACAGCAATCCTCGAAAACCAGGCCGCATCGCAGGAAGGGGAGATCAAGAAATTGAAGGAAGATGCAGCAAAGCAGCTGCAGACTATGAGCAAGGTGGGTACAGAATACAGATGACAAGAATTGTATATGCAGGGCCAAAAATCCACACGAGTAACGCAAGAAATACTCTTGATTACTTGTGTGAGCTTCAACGAGCAAGTAAATTATTATTTGGCCGAAATTTGATGTTTTTTGACTTGTATATGGCATAGATTATTAAAATTTTATTCATGTCAATAAACGAGTCACCAGGGCCGTTAACATATGAGCAATTGTCAGATTATCCTCATACCAAGAATTGTATATGCAGGGCTAAATATCTACAGAAGTAAGGCAAGTAATACTCGCGTGACGCACGCCGTGCGTCTTACTTTTTCCATATAAAAACTAATTAACAGCGTTTACCATGACCGTTTTCTATTCAACTTGAGTATAACATTTTTATAATACACATGGCGAGTCCGATTACTGGAGTCTATAATACTTACAGCATCATCAATTTAAGATTGTTATAATACCGGATTTAAATAGTTGTTATGTCATACAAACTACAGTTACAAGCCATGTTTACTCCCTTTACTCGCTCGAGAGATTTACTCTCGTTACTTAAGTGAGCTTCCATCGAGTGAGCGAGTTTTTTTTTATTGGCCGAAATTTGATGAATTTTTGGCCCTGTATATGGAAATAGAATAAGTTTTATCTCTGTCAGTAAACAGTCACCAGTGTCGTTAACACATGGGCAATTGTCAGATTACTTTTCCCGCACTGTCGGGTTAGCAGAGTTATTGCAGTGTGTTAATGATTAAGAAGTTTCTTTCAGTACAACCATTATTGACAGTGTTCCCCCCAAAAAAAAGATTTTTGAGGTCTGTAATGTAAACAACCACTTAGTTTAAAAATCCTCATAGATTCGTAAAGTCGGGCGCAAGTTTAAACTTCAATATGAAGATCTTCTCAGCAAGCAGCAGAAGGTTGGGAACCATTGTTATTCAGTTGGTTTATCTTTGTACTTTGTTTTTAATCGAGGCGAAAAGATTTTTATGATGTTAAGCTGTAAAAGTCCAGTAATGGGATTCTGGAGGTTCGGATGGGTACGGTCGAACCCGTTCTTGGAACATTGGGATAATCACCGATCCGATTCTTGCTTTCTTAGAGACATTAGACCTTTCAGGGAACCTGTTGCTAGTAAGTACGATACAAAAAACCTGTTAAAATATTGAATCCTATCACTGGGCACGTCCCTTTAAAATTACAGAATCAGTTTATACTTTTAAAGCAATGTTTTTAAAGGTAAAAGTTTAAAAATGCGCTTTAACATAGATTTAACGAGTTGCCTGAAACCAAATGAATAGCGTATATACAGGGGCGGCGAGTTCCGGGGTTGCGGGGTTGCCAGGCAACCCTTGAAATTTGGAGGCTAAAGTTTGATAATTAAAAAAAAAACGTTTTTGAACGTTTTAAATATTTTCGTTAACTTCATGTCTTTTACGCTAGTCTACTTATAACCGTTACCGCGTTCATTATTAGTTCGTAAGGTTACTTTACCGACCACATTTAATTTGTCGTAATTGCGTTGTTTCTATTTAACGCATTGTGTGCCAGCAACAAAACAGATAAGCATAGTTAGTTAATAAACTTAAATTATACATAACACCATTCACACATCGATTGTTTGATTGTCTACGTAATAAAAGCAACCATTCACACGTCGATTGTTTGATTGTCAACGTAATATAAGCAACCATTCACACGTTGATTGTTTGATTTTTAACTCAATATTACTTATTATAACCAAAGTTGTACTACGTATTCCGTAACTTAGCCGTTTAAAAAAAAAGCATCGCATAAATAAACAGAATCATAATAACCTATTAATAATAATTATTGATAGAACAAATCGCACAACGGTCGTTTAAACCAATTCTAGAAATATTTATATCTCGAAGTCTGAACCTTGACTAAATTACGCTTTTTCAAAATGTTGCAATTATAGTAAGCAACCACAACTCGTGGCGGTATTTGTTCCTATGATCGGCGGGTTATCGAAGAGTGCAGATTAGGGTTGACCTTTTAAGGGCATGTAAATAAAGGTGACGCAGAAAGCGGAAAGGAAACACATTTTAATTATTTTAACCTAGAGCAACCTAAGCATGTATTACATTCTAAATCAGACAATTTTTAAACGGGCGTAAACGCATTTAAAACGTCTAATTTAAGTGTTAAAATGAACAAAAATTTTCCCGGCGAGAGGATGCCGCCGAACCCATCTACTCGTTGCATTCGCAACCCTGCGACATTTTAAAACTATCCGCCTATGCGTATATATTGTTTTTAATGAACTGTATATATTTATTTTTTCCTATCATGTAAAGTCTCTTAAGTTAAAAACCAAATCAGCTTGGACTATTGTCACATTTGTTTCCCATTTTGCACCAAAAAGACTGCCAAAAATTGATTTTTGTAAGACAGCTTGGGTTCACAGCCGAATTGCTGTAAATTTTTTTATTCTACGATATCAATGGGATAAATCCACAGTGAAAATTAACGAAGGCCAAAGAACACTAAATTATACAATTTTACGCATACTATATCGGTGGTTGTAAGATTACGTACAATTAAATTTCATTTCAACTGATTGGTAAATAAAAGACGTAAAAAGGTACTTTTTCTATATACTTTCTAGGTAATATTTTTAATATTATGGATGAAATGACATTGCAGATATTTTTTAAGAAATGTTTGCATAACATGACGAAACAACTCCCATTGTTCCAGAAAGAGGAGGAGGCTGCTGGTGATGCAGCTGCTGTGGCATCGGATGATGCAATGAAAAAAGCAGAGGAGAAATGCTCCAAGATGGAGGATGATATGAAGAAGATGCAGGAAGAGCTGAAAAGATCTCAAGAGGAAAATCAGGAGCTTAAGTCCAAACAAGTTGAATCGGAGAAAAATGTAAATTTCAGTTACTTTTTTATTTTCTTCATGGTTGCCTATTTTTCTTCAGAATTGCCTATTTTTCTTCAGGGTTGCCTATATTTTACAGTAGTAATAGCATTCAATTTACACATGGTTTTCAATTTAAATCTTCCAGTTTAAATTTCAACTAACACACAAGCTTCAATTTTAACCCGCAAGTATTTTAACTTATGACGTTCAAATTTTGGTACCAAAATTAATACTTGGAAATCATATTTGATCTTGAATGGTGAATACTAAACCAGTCCATTATTCTTAATATCAGTGCAGTTTTTAACCCAAGCGATAATGCTGAAGGATATGCATTACGGTGGTCAAATATTCCATTATCTTAATGACACCAGGCTAGATTTTTGTCCATGATTGATAGTGTAACAGTGTAATTCCCTCGATGTGCCTGTGATTATATAGCATGCGCATTGCTCTTATTTTATC
>CH003371.1:239177-249409 GCA_000149265.1 Ciona savignyi
GGCTGTCGTATTTTGAACAAACTAGTAATCAGTTGTATCCTGTTTTGGTTTTACTACTTTAACAAATACAAGATTGGGCATAAACTATAGGTCGTATACGCGGACCCTAGAATTGTTACAATGTTCATCAATGCTTTCCATCTCTATCAAACCAACAAGTTTTTTCCATGTTCCAGGTACAGAAGAGTGACGACCAGTCGAAGGAAATCGCAGAGGAAGTCCAAGCTTTAAAAGAGGAGAAAGAGAAAATGACCAAAGCTCTGGAAGATAAAAAGGTTGGTTTTGTTCTGTTGTGACCTAATTAAGGTTAAAATTTTAAATGAAAATAATCTAAATTTGTTGAATAACTGGGACTGGAATACTTGAAATGTGTTGTTCTTTTTTTGTTAAGAGCTATTATATCGGTACTGACTCCTGGTAGATACTGGTTTGTCTTTATTTTAAAACCAACCGGCTGCCCGAATTTTCAACTTTTAAGTTTAATCCACAAGCAGTTTAGGATAAGATAGAATATTCATGTTTATCCCCGTGAATGGGAAAACCAAGGGTGTTAACACACGGGCAATCGTCAAACCACCTTTAAGTCCACTGTCGGGGTATCAAAGCTATTGCAGTATATTGTATATGATAGACACGTTCCTTCAATTTAGTAGAACCCATTAATCCGCTTGGTTCAAGCAAAGTGCCTTGCCCAAGGACACAACTGACTATTTAGCGACCAGTTTTAAACCTACAACCTTTTTACTAAAGGTGCCGCACTAAACCACTAGACTAACTGGTCCGACAACATGCCTCGTACATAGTCAAGTTCTGTTGTGGATTTATGTTGATTTGAAAATCACTAAATGCTGAACCCCTTTGCAGAAACAAATGGATGAAATGCTGGAAAAGGAGAAGCGATTCAGCACCCTTCTCAGCCTGGCCAAATCGCAGATTGAGAAGTTGAGAAAGGACAACCAGGTAGAAATGTGATTGCGCATCTATATGCTGCTAAGTTAAGCCAAAAACATGGAATTTGGTGGCAGCAGAACAAGCTTCCTTGTGTTACCAGCTTTGTGTCCTATTACCAGCTTTTACCTGATGTTACCAGCTTAGAAATGTGAATGCATAAAAATAGGGATTTTGTGGAACTAGTATGTGTTATCCTGTGTTACTAGCTTACAGTATTTAATTTATATTTAATATAGATGCTAAACTAATACGTGGCGCAAAAAACTCTCCTATAATCAGCACAATAGCTACAATAATTCAATTGTGGATGCAATCTAATCTAATGATCACCACTGTAATTCCATCCTTATTGTTATGGCTATGGAGATTAATATGATACCTTTAGATAACCAGGACTAGGGAACTACATGTTTAGTCTTGTATTCAAAAATTGTCTGTTTTTTTTAATCCAATTAAGTTACGTCCCGTCTTGTCCCTAAGCGATTCTCTGCGGCCACACATTTAAGCACCATGAGTTTTCAAATAATGAGAATGTTGTCAAATCTGCAGGAAGGGGGAAAAGAGAGAGAGCGCTTGAACGGCGAATTAAAGAAATTGGAAAATGACCGGAAGAATGAACTGGAGCAAAGAAGTGATCTGCAGACCAAGGTGAGCAATTGATCTTCTACATATGGGTGCATTCTACAGTCTTTTTACAAAATTTTAGTCATCATTTTAACTTTACGGCCTATCCCCTCCAAACCCATTGTTGCAGTAGTTGAGATTGATATTGCACTGATGGGTTTACAAGATTTACCTCCGCACTGCTAATAAGAATGATGAACTGGTTTGGAATTTGCTATTTAAGGTCAAATACGATTTCCAAGTATTAATTTTGGTACCAGAGTTGTAATTGATATTGCACTAGGGGGTTTACAAAATTTACCTCTTTATCGGCTCCGTTATCATATTAACCCCCAACCCCAGGTTGAAGAGCTCCAGCGTCAGTTATTAGAGGGTCGTCACCCAACCCAGGTTCCCGAGCTTCGGAAGACCCGACCCTCCACCCAGCGCCAGCGGGTCAACCAAGTTACCCCCATGCGAGTGACAAGAACTGCGAGGGTGATGCCTGAACCCCCAACAAGAGACCCAGGAGCTTGATAGGCCAGGTGGGTGTGCTGGGATTCCCCATTTTACCCTGTTTTTTTAAGAAAAATAACACATTAAGGAGAAAACATGAGAAGAAAATGACAAAATCTCTTAAAGATAAAAAGGAAAATAACACATTAAGTTGCTGAATTGTTGGAAATGTGTAACCCATCATGCCTTAAGCTTACTTCAGCACAATCTTTCCAAAATTCTTACTCTTTAAAGCTCAAGCTCAACACTCCCTATTGTGTGTGTTATATGCACTAAATGTATCTTTAACATTGCTTTAAGCATTTTTAACTTGGTTAAATGCAACGTTTTTTAAACGGAAAGAATTTCAGGGGAGGAATTTGTGCATTTTATACTTGAATTATGGGTACTATAGGGTGAGAGGGGAATTAAAAATTTTAAAATAGGCAAAGGGAGACAAGCAACAAAAAAGGTACAGATTCACTGGTTTAATGGCTTAAATCCACTGCACAGCATTCTTAAAACATGGGTAAAACTGTGCAAATGTACAAATGAAAGAACGCATATCAATTCGAATGAGAATTGAATACTTTGTATGTGGTGTGTTCATCTCACTATACAACAGAGTAGGGTGTGCCAACAGGTTATACCACATACTTTTCTTGTATCGCACACAAAAAACATTTTATTTTCAGCGGTTGTATCAAGCGTACCACAAGCAGCTTCATCATCCACTCAACCTACTGGTAAGTTTCCCTTTCTTATTTGAGTAATAAGTAGGATAATTAGTCTTATTTAAGGCCACGTTTTAAGTTATAATATAGGACTAAATAATCATATTTATTTAGAACAGAAAATGACACTGTAGGATAGGATAGAATATTCATGTTTATCCCTGTGAATGGGAAAACCAATGGGGTTAACACACAGGCAATCGTCAGATCACCTCGTGCCCACCGTCAGGTTACCGGAGATATTGCAGTGTGTTGTTTATGATTCACATGTTCCTTTAATTTGGTAGAACCCATTAATCCGCTGGGTTTAGGCAATGTGCGTAAAGTGCCTTGCCCAAGGACACAACCGACTAGCTAGCGACCAGTTTCGCACCTGCAACCTTTTGATTGAAAGGCGACGCACTTAACCGCTAGACCAACCGATAGGATAGGATATGTTTTATAACATAACATCCCCCTTGCGTTATCATAGCTAATACTGTTTGTTAAATTCGAAAGTGAAGATGATTAATTCAGTTTTTTGTTCAACCTGTTAAACCACTGGGTTCGGACATTGTTCACTAAATCCCTTGCTTAGTGACACACCAAAATAACAAGCAATTGGTGTTGATCCAGCTTACTTATTACAATTGATAAAACTTGAATTTTCTTTGAAAAAATGTCTTGGATTCGATTTCTTTATTGTGTAAGCAGATACTATAGGAACCCATAGCTCTATGAGATTTATTATAACTTACTTTCAGAATGTTTAACCCCGTTTTAAGTGCGTAATATTAATATTTTTCCTAAACTTTTTACGAACAGTGTCTCAACCAGTCGTGGTATCTGTTCCTGTGGTGTCAACGCTGAGCAGCCACGCCACGGCTTTCGTGCACCCGATGAGCCCGGCACGGCAGCAGCCGGTCGTCAGCTCAGCCACTCAACAAGCCACAGACCCGCCGCCACAAGCAGCAACCGACCCCACGCCAAGCACAGAAGTGAATGAAAACGAACAAGCGATCGTATCGTCGTCAGATGACCAAACCAACCAGGACCGCGAACAGGTACAATCTAGAGCTGGGTGTAATCGATCAAAGTTGTATTACGCCCAGCTCTATTGCAATCTTCTTTTATTATATGAAGTTTTTTGCACTGCCCGATTAAAAATGACTTTACTTTTGTCTAGTTTGTTAGAAGAAATTCTACAAACAAAAGTTATATTTTTTATTTATAAAAATTTCTCAATGGTTTTTAACGATTAATTTTAGTAGATTTGATCTAATCTGGGCTATTTCACTTATATCATGGACATTTTTTTAGAAATCTAGAATTAAAAAAAAATGTCCATAGAACACTACCATACTAGTATTAGTATTAACCTGTTTACTGGCACAAATGCAACTCAATGATTTTGGTTCTGGAATTAAGTAAAGAAACTACTACTTGAAGGTCAGTAGGGAGTTACTATAATATGCAGCTCTGTGCAATAGCAGAAACCCGACAGTAGGTGCGAGGTAATCTGACGACTTGTCATGTTATAACGTCCCTAGCATTTTCCCATTTACAGAAATATATAATACTGTAGCGATCTTACATCATCCATTTTACATAATGTGTGACGTCATTACGCATTGATTTTTTAATCCTCTTTTTGTGAACGGTCGCTTTGGGTTTGGGCAACGAGTTTCTTATTATTGTTGTTACTGCAAACAAAGTAGCTTCCGCTTTAATACTATATTATTTTCTATTTATTTCGTTTATGCAATCTGGTACACCCCCTTATAACCCCAACTTTCAATAGAACCAGCCCCGAGCAGCATCAAGCGCGGGGGCCAACCATGAATCGGAAGCATCACCCTCATCCAGTGGACCCCTCCACATTGCCGGGGCTACCAGCAGCACTTCCATGCTGAACCCAAATGCTAGAAGCTTTCATTCTGTGAGTATTTAGGTTTTTTATGTGTATTGTGATATATCTTATGGCCAAAGTCCAGTTATTGGATTTATTTCAGGTTAATCTGGTGGTTTAGTATGACGCCTTTCAACAGAAAGGTTTAAGGTTCAAAACTGGTCCCTAGCTAGTCGGTTGTGTTCTTGGGCAAGGCACTTAATGGACATTGCCTTAACCCAGTGGATTAATGGGTTCTACTAAATTGAAGGAACATTTGAATCATATCAATACAATACATTGCAATAGCTTTGTTAACCCGACGATGGGCGCGAGGTGATCTGACGATTGCCCGTGTGTTAACCCCCTTGGTTTTCCCATTCACAGGGATTAACATGAATATCCTATTTATATCTAGGATAGGATTTATATTTTAGTACTTTCAAGCCTCCCTAGATCATACTCACGGTAATAAAATCATTAATGTATGGATGATAGATTCCCTTATATCATCGTGTGTGAGAAGTCCTGATTTATTCACACACTTTATTTTAAATAGTTGTATTGTTTGACACCCCATGCGCATTATTGAGTTACTGCAGCTAGTATGTAAATATATAATGCAACATATTCCTATATCCTGGATGCCAAATTCAGTTTTTACCTGTGGATACCACCCCCACAAATAACGCATTGCTTTCAGGGTACAAAAAGAAGCCATGATGACACTGACGATCTCTCCCTACCATCCAGAAGCAGAGAGGCTCAGGTATTAATTTCATTACTGCAATGCCCAGTAAAGATAATGTAGAAAATATTGGCCTTAAACATCTTAATCGAAGTTTGGAAATTCACGCTTTCTTTTTTCGAATCATCGGTTAAACATACAATGGATTCACCTTAATATTTTATCTTTGGTTTAATAGTTTCAAACATAAAATTTTTAATATTATATTATACAAAATTTTTAATATAATATTAAAAATTTATCCTTAATAGCTACTAGATAATGATGACCTGAAAATAAATTGGATTTTACGCAATCAATCCCTGTTTTTGCTTGATAGTTAATCTATTTTAATCACCTTGCTTTTAAATTCTGATTTCTCTAGTATCACAACACTTACCGCCCACAAATGAAAGTATTATATTCATAAACTACGAAGTCTCTAACTGACAGTTTGTAGGATCTTGTAATTAATACAAGCAAGTGTTCCTTAAAAAAACACAGCTGTTACTATAGTAGTGTGTCTAGCTTGAATCACAAACTGGCTTTAGTTTAATATAACCACTCATCTTTTACAAAACACTTCTTTCTTGGATTAGAAGTATCAGTTTTGCCTTCTCTATAGGATAAAATAGGATATTCAGGTTTATCCCTGTCAATGGGAAAATCAAGGGGGTTAACACACGGGCAATCGTCACCTCGCGCCCACTGTCGGGTTACTGGAGCTATTGCAGTGTATTGCAGTGTATTGTGTATTATTCACACCACACGTCCCTTCAATTTGGTAAAACCCATCAATTCATTGGGTTTAGGCAATGTCTGTTAATTGCTTGCACAAGGACACAACTGACTAGCAAGCGACCAGTTTCGAACATGCAACCAATCGGTTGAAAGGCGTCGCACTAAACCACCAGTCTAACCGGTCGGATATTATCTACACTAGGTGGCAGTGGCTCCACTACCGAAACGCCAACGAGGAAGTCCTGACCAATCAAGTGAAAGCGTGCCAACCATGGATGCAGAGGCTGCTCAGGTTAAATATGGTTTCCCAAGTTTTGACCCTAGGATGGGCCAGTCATTAAGACCGTTTTTTTTATATATGGAACAGTATATGGTCTCGTCAACCATGATGGCACACGACTTACTAAAACTGTTTAGTTATATCTTTTTCGTTTTTAGAAGATATCTTCTTTGTTTGTTGGTAGAAAGTCAGGTTTTAACAAGTCGGTATGTTATAAGAGTCATCACTATGCAATATTCTTGACACCTTAGTTCAGGGTTGGGCAACTTTTTTAGTCGGCGGGCCAGAGGTAGAAAAATGAAGTCCTTGCTAGATCGGATTATGACATAATTAGTATTGAACATCTTAATTATAGGGTTAGATACAGTCTATGGGCCGGACAAAATCCCTTCATGGGCCATACCCAGCCCGTGGGCTGTATATTGCCTATGCCTGCCTTAGTTGCACAGGCAATTAAATCTTGGCACCCATAGTTAATACTGCACACCAAGTTTATTTAATGGGATTATATTGTTTATTGTATTAAATATGTAATATAGTGCAGTGTGTCAGTAAGTGATTGGTTTTTATTCTTATAATAGTTGTAAGCCAGAAAGTTGTTTTATGCAGTCGCTGAAGCTATTGTTTGGAGTGGGATGTTTTACACCTCTATTCCATGTCCACAGTTCAGTTTCTAAAACTAATGCAGTGTTTTAATGGACAGATAGTTTATTTATATTATTACACAAATTTAAGTATTGCACGTCACTGCATGCTCACAGGCAAGCCACTGTCTCAGAGTAGTAGTTGTCTCTAAAATGCACAAAGAATTAATTAAGCAAAAATGTTATACTTGGTACAGGCACTGAGATTATGCAGCAAACACAGTATTGGTGGACTGAAGATTAAGATTAGTCGAAGCTTGATTAACCCAAAACCAAGAGTGATGTTTAAGCTGGATGAGAAGAAGGCAGTTAAGAGGGAGTTTTTCAAAAACGATATTCCCATCTACATCATCAGTGATTCGGAACTTGAAGGGGTAACAAAGTAACCATAATGGCCAAACTCTAGTACATAGCAACGTAGGCTTTTAATTGCAAACAGCACCGCAGGAAAAGGCTACAATTTAACTAGAAACAGTTTAAAAATCAAGGTTGCAAAGGTTGCACAGGTTTTTAATTGCAAATAGCATTGCATGAAAAGGCTACAATTTAACTAGAAACAGTTTAAAAATCGTGGTTGCATAGGGCGCTTAGGTACGTGTATTGTACTGGGTGACACTTTGCCAAAAGTTAGCAGCCTTGCCCATATAATGGGGGGAAACTAAAAAGAGGGAAAGTGGGAAGGAGGAAAGGAGGGAAACTGCTCACTAAAATCAAAATTAGGGGATTAAAGTTAGTTTTAAACATTATGGTTAGTTCTGGGTTTGAGACTACTTTTTAGGGTAGGGTTAAAACTAGTATGAATAGTTTTGGAAATCAGTTTCCCTCCTTCCTGCTTTTTCTCCTTTTAGTGATTAACAAAATTAAGTTAATCCCCTTTTGCCATTTTAGAGTTCTGTCGGCGAGACACGTCAGCCCGATCAATCCCAGCAGAGCGATGCAATAGAAAATCAGCAAGGCGATAACCTTCCTGATGAAAATGAAGTCGAAGGTTGGTTGAATTTGGATGGAAAATTGCATTGCTTAGCTGTTGAATTAAATTTCTTTCTGAGTTCTCTGATAATATCTGTGGTTCAGCATTTATCTCACAAATACGAAATTATTTAATGTTAATGGTTAATAAATGGATAAAGAATTAGTTATCTTCTCAAACAACAAAGTATAATTTAATCCTTCAGCACAGAATTTAATCCTTTATTTTTTCAGCACATCATTAGATAACTAACGAAACACCACAAGTTATCTAAAATGAGCCTGGGTTAAAAGTTTTAATCCACAAGTTCCTCATGAAGTACCTAATGATAACTGTGGTGTTCGTTAGTTTTTTAGTGATAACATGGTCCTTCATGGGACATTTATAGAGAACTGTTGTCATTCTTGAGTTATTGAATGATAAAGTTTTCTTACCTCACAGATTTTTTTTATTTTTATTACCCAACTTACCCAGCCACCACCTCAAATAATCCTATAATGCCACGGTTCTGAAACATTTTTATTTGCGCCTTCCCCCCTGACGTTTATCATTCATGCTCACGCCTCACCTAGCCTCAAAAGTCAAATTCAAGAAATATGGATCAATAAAATACTGCCATTTTCCTGCTTAGTGTGAAGGATGCAACTGTTTTGGGGAAATCAGTCATTTAATTCAATGCTTTGTTGAAGACAATGCACACATCTAAGATCTGCTGCGTTAGTAGACCGATCTCTCACTGTCATGCTCGCGCCCCCTTGTAAAGATTTCAGTTTAAGAACATAAAATGATCTCCAGAAGTTAATAATCCGGATAAATTTTGTAATATTAGATTTTCCTCCCCAGTTAACTCAAATAACCATAATTTAATCTTATCCAAAATGAAAAAGTTGTCTAATTTTCATTTATTAATATGGGCGGGTCCACGGTAGCTCACCTAGCCTCAAAAATCAAATTAAAAAAAATAATATTAAAAAACTCTTTGTCATTTTCCTGCTTAGTGTGAAGGATGCAACTGTTTTGGGGAAACCACCATTTAATTCAAGTCTATATAACGCAATGCAGAATACGAAGAAGATGAGATTGATACCTCCCTCCTAGTCGGAAGCTCTTCCCAACAGGAGGTCGCAACATCCTCCATCGATCCCGGTGATTCAGGAGCAGATGGAGTTGATCAGGAGGAGATGATCGTGATCTCGAGTGATGAGGACGGAGCAGATGACGATAACTCCGACCAGGAGTTTGAGAGACCAGGTGATGCCTAGTGAAGTAACAGGACTTTTGGGGGGGAAGAGAAAACCACTTGCTCAAATTAGTAACAGGACTTTTGGGGGGGAAGAGAAAACCACTTACTCAAATTAGTAACAGGACTTTTGGGGGGGAAGAGAAAACCACTTACTCAAATTAGTAACAGGACTTTTGGGGGGGAAGAGAAAACCACTTACTCAAATTAGTAACAGGACTTTTGGGGGGGAAGAGAAAACCACTTGCTCAAATTAGTAACAGGACTTTTGGGGGGGAAGAGAAAACCACTTGCTCAAATTAGTAACAGGACTTTTGGGGGGGAAGAGAAAACCACTTGCTCAAATTAGTAACAGGACTTTTGGGGGGGAAGAGAAAACCACTTACTCAAATTAGTAACAGGACTTTTGGGGGGGAAGAGAAAACCACTTGCTCAAATTAGTAACAGGACTTTTGGGGGGGAAGAGAAAACCACTTGCTCAAATTAGTAACAGGACTTTTAGGGGGGAAGAGAAAACCACTTGCTCAAATTAGTAACAGGACTTTTGGGGGGGAAGAGAAAACCACTTACTCAAATTAGTAACAGGACTTTTGGGGGGGAAGAGAAAACCACTTGCTCAAATTAGTAACAGGACTTTTAGGGGGGAAGAGAAAACCACTTGCTCAAATTAGTAACGAGGACTTTTAGGGGGGAAGAGAAAACCACTTGCTCAAATTAGTAACAGGACTTTTAGGGGGGGAAGAGAAAACCACTTGCTCAAATTAGTAACAGGACTTTTAGGGGGGAAGAGAAAACCACTTGCTCAAATTAGTAACAGGACTTTTAGGGGGGAAGAGAAAACCACTTGCTCAAATTAGTAACAGGACTTTTAGGGGGGAAGAGAAAACCACTTGCTCAAATTAGTAACAGGACTTTTAGGGGGGAAGAGAAAACCACTTGCTCAAATTAGTAACAGGACTTTTAGGGGGGAAGAGAAAAAC
>CH003371.1:249509-262440 GCA_000149265.1 Ciona savignyi
GGACTTTTAGGGGGGAAGAGAAAACCACTTGCTCAAATTAGTAACAGGACTTTTAGGGGGGAAGAGAAAACCACTTGCTCAAATTAGTAACAGGACTTTTAGGGGGGAAGAGAAAACCACTTGCTCAAATTAGTAACAGGACTTTTAGGGGGGAAGAGAAAACCACTTGCTCAAATTAGTAACAGGACTTTTAGGGGGGAAGAGAAAACCACTTGCTCAAATTAGTAACAGGACTTTTAGGGGGGAAGAGAAAACCACTTGCTCAAATTAGTAACAGGACTTTTAGGGGGGAAGAGAAAACCACTTACTCAAATTAGTAACAGGACTTTTGGGGGGGAAGAGAAAACCACTTGCTCAAATTAGTAACAGGACTTTTAGGGGGGAAGAGAAAACCACTTGCTCAAATTAGTAACAGGACTTTTAGGGGGGAAGAGAAAACCACTTGCTCAAATTAGTAACAGGACTTTTGGGGGGGAAGAGAAAACCACTTACTCAAATTAGTAACAGGACTTTTGGGGGGGAAGAGAAAACCACTTGCTCAAATTAGTAACAGGACTTTTAGGGGGGAAGAGAAAACCACTTGCTCAAATTAGTAACAGGACTTTTAGGGGGGAAGAGAAAACCACTTGCTCAAATTAGTAACAGGACTTTTGGGGGGGAAGAGAAAACCACTTACTCAAATTAGTAACAGGACTTTTGGGGGGGAAGAGAAAACCACTTGCTCAAATTAGTAACAGGACTTTTAGGGGGGAAGAGAAAACCACTTGCTCAAATTAGTAACAGGACTTTTAGGGGGGAAGAGAAAACCACTTGCTCAAATTAGTAACATGCGTTTTTGACAGGGGGGGAGGGGGGAGGGGCAACCTATTTGCTCAAATTACATTTACTGGGTTGGTGTTAGTCTTATTTGATTCTTTAGTAGTGGATATAAAGTACTAGGCCGAAAGTACTAGTTAGAAGCCTATTAGAACATTAGAAGCCATTTTTTGAGAAGTGGGGGGGAGGTGCAACCACTTGCTCAAAGGACAATTAATGGGTTGGTGTTATCTTAACTGATTCCAGCCTTTTAAGGGGGACAAGCGAGAGAAAATCCAAATGCTGAAAGTACAACTAATGACTTAGTGTTATGTGATTTTTTTTAGAAGAAGTAAAGTAACAAGCCTTTTATGGGTAGGGGAAGAGGAAATCCACATACAATTAATGAGTTGGCGTTAGTGTTATGTGATTTTTCATTAGTAGATGTGAAGTAACAGGTCTTCTAGGGGAGGGGGGTGGAAGAGAGAAGTAAGGATAAGAGGAAATGGGAGAAGAAAGGGAAGGCAAACTACCATTAAAAATGACAATTAGAGGATTGGGTTTAGTGTTATGACTGTGATTGGAGTTCCAGTTATTTATAGGATTGAGATTAATATTTGGGGCAAGGTTAGTATTAGTTTAAAACAGGCTAGAAAAATTAATTTTTATTCTAATTATGTTTTAGTCATTCATACATACATTTTTTCTTTGTTTAGATGTTAACCTAATCTCTTTATTGTGATGTAACAGGCAGATGATGATGTCATAAACGAAGAGGTGGATGTTGAAAATGACGAAGAAAATGAAAGTAAGAATTTTGTTGTTACAACTGCATAATAAACCTTTAACTCTTTAAAAACGAGATTATTTTGCGCAGTTTTGCCTGTTTTGATGTAGGTTCGAAACTGGTCACTAACAAGTCGGTTGTGTCCTTGGGCAAGGCAGTTAACGGACATTGCCTGTACCCATCAATTTAATGGGTTCTACCAAATTGAAGGAACATGTGAATTATACAACACACTGCAATAGCTCCGGTAACCTGACGGTTTGGGAGAGGTGATCTGACAATTGCCTGTGTGATAACCTCCTTGGTTTTCCCATTCACAAGAATAAACATGAATATCCTATCCTATCTAGACGACACAGTATCAGCGATCAGTATATCCGACGTATCGAGTGTGGCCCAAACCAACTTCCCATCCTCCAATCTACCATTCCTCGTCATCCAACCAACCGAATCAGCACGACAACGCCTACCAAGCCGACCAGGCCCCCTAACCCCTGGTATCGTGATGCCATCAGTAAGTTATTCAGAATTTTTGAAAGTTTACTTGGAATTTTTTTCAGTTGCCACATCATTTTTCTTTCCAATTCAAAAAAAAAATTCATATTTTCATATATTTTCCTAACCCTTAATATTTTCCAAACCCACGCGATCATCAGTAAGTTATTCAGAATTTTTCTTTATTTTATACATTTATCCGGATCAACGTAATCTTTCTTGTCCTTTGAATTGGAATAACGAATTTTTTAGTCTGACTCCCTTTTATCAAGTAAATTAGGCAAAAAACCTTTAGAAAAAAGCATTGCACAAACCCTTGGAATTAAAATAAAAAACCAACAATTATTTTCCACTCAATATGTTCTGTTGTTTAGAATTTTACAACGTTTACTTTGAATTTGAATTTTTTTTCAGTAGCCACATCATTTTTCTGTTTGAAACGTTATATTGAATTTTTATGTAGTCTATGTGCCTTTTATCAAGTAATTGGGCAGAGCATAAACCCTTAGAATTAAAATAAAAAACAACTTTCCATTAAATATGTTCTGTTGTTCAGAATTTTCCTAAGTTTACTTTTCAGTAAAATTTTTTTTTCAGTAAAATTTTTTTCAGTAGCTACATCATTTTTCTGAGTGTTCGAAATGCTATAATAAATTTTCATGTAGTGTGGGTGCCCTTGGAATTAAAAAAAATAAAAACAAAAATAAACTAAAAACCCATGGAATTAAAATAAAAACCAACATTCCATTAAATATGTTCTGCCCCAGATGACTGAAGACGGAGATGGGATAGTCCCCTGCACCCCCACCCTTGTAACCCATCGTCACGATGAGGGTTACCATGCCATCAGTTCACCCCGTGTGCCCCATGGGGCTGGGGGACAACCAATCCGGTTCAGATTCGAAGATATCTCGTCTGGAAACCTCTTCGAGAATCTACCAGGAGGTAACATTATGATGGTGTTGTTAACTTTTGATTTTCGTATTATGTTTTTAAAGTTTCATATTATGTTTTTAAAGGACAGTACTTAAGTATATTCACTAAATGAAGGTTACTTTTTGATTATATCTCGGATTCTGTTCATTAAAGTACAGTACATTTTTGATGTTTGTTTTTTTCTCTTATGTTTAGAAACCACAACATATTATCTGTAGAAACTAATGAGCTGAACAAATCTTTTAGTGTGCAATCCTAGTCTCAGTTACCGCTGAGTACTCAACCCCCTTGTTTTTTGTGTAATCAGGATAGGATAGGATATTCATGTTTATCCCCGTGAATGGGAAAACAAGGGGTTAAAAAACACCCATCGTCGGGTTACCAGAGCTATTGCATGGTGTTGTGTATGATTAACATGTTCCTTCAATTTTGTAGAACCCATTAATCTGCTGGGTTCAGGCAATGTGTCTTATCCAAAGACACAACCAACTAGCAAGCGACCAGTTTCGCCCCTGCAACCCCTTTGCTGAAAGGCGACGCACTAAACCACCAGACTATTCTGTTAGACGAATTGAAGTCCCTTTAAACCCTCTTTTAACCAGGTGTTGGGTCGGTGGACAATACGTTGATGGATTTAGCAGCAGCTGGTGAGGACAACTCCCGCAGCGTTCCCACCACACCTGTCCCTCAATCCACTGTGTTTTCACAACCGTCCATGAGTAGTGTGGAGACCAGCGACTTGCTGCCATCCACATCGGGCGTGAGTCTTTGTGAAATGTCTAGTTTAACTGTTTTTGCACCCGAACACTGAATGCTAAAATTATAGGATTTTAAGACCAACTTTTGGTCTCTGTTGTTACCATAAACACCCATACTAACATTCGTACTAGTTTAAATTACACTGCACCTTTTTTTAAATATTCTATATATTGTATCCAAGACCCATTTTTTTTATTATGTTTCAAACCTGTTTTAATCCTCCCATACAGAATGCAGCTGTCAGCAGCAGCATCCAGGAAGAAGAAATAGATGTGGAGAACGATGAGTAAGTTTACTCTTCCCCTCATTCCAGTTCCACCAATAATAACATGATCTGAAGATTGCCCATACTTTTCTACTTTTCCTTGTTTTTATTTTATTGCGTTTTACATTTCCGCTCATAATAACATCGTTACTATTTACCGGCCAAGTTTAAACCCGAGATTAACTTGATCGAGTGTTGAGATTCAAGAGGTTCGCATGGGTTCGGTCGAACATGTTCTTGGATGTCAGGATAATCACTGTTCCGATTCTTGCTTTTTTTTACAGACATTAGACCTTTTTTTACTAAGTACAATACAAAAGAGAACCCGTTTTGAATTCCATCACTGACTAGATCCCGCACACCTGTTTTCACTGGATAGTTTCAAATCAAATAACTGACCATGGCTCTCGCTATGTGAAATCAGTAAGAAGCCCAGCCATTCACGATATCACTGGGAGGCATTGTATATAACATAAAAAATAATATGACTTCTTCTACCTGATCAGCTGGTACTATGTAGTGAAAAAAAGATGTCGTGGTGGGATTCGAACTCTTGTCCTTTGGCTGTATGAACCCAATGCTTTTCCAACTGAGCTACCATGACTCCCTACTGTATAGCATGTACAAATAATACACTGGTGGGATTCGAACTCTTTAATTATATGCTCCTAAGCTCTACCAACTAAACCACCTTTGCTCTTCAAATCCTGAGTGGACACTTTTGTATACCATCTCACTTCCTCACTACTATAGTGACTTAGTAGATAATTTCTGATGTATTCTATTCACATGTGACGTGTAACCAATTGACAGGTTGGTGCCCACTACTGCCACTAGTGTTGAGAGGAGCGAAACTCGTGAAGCGTCGAGCATCCCCACCAACACCATTCGTGGACGCCGTCGATTCCGGATCATTGGTTCGTATTCATGTATATTTGTATGGTATATATCAAAGTATCCTTGTGAGTGTTAATTTGAAACCACAGGTATTATAAGTTGCCTTGTACCCATATTAAGTATTTGGAACTGTTACCTGGCATATAGTGAAGTGTTATCGAGTCGTACATCATATATCAAGAAATGGAAACAAGCTTTTGTTAGATGGTTGTGTTTTTTTGTTTAATAGTTTAATAGGTTAAATAAAACTTGGCAATGTTTTTAATCTAACACTATTTAACATACTAGTTTCAATAAACATTACTACATGTACAAGTGACAATTACCCATGTTCTCTTCTAGCCTTTTCTCACAATAGTTATAAACAGTCCTATCCTATTACCACACAGTGTGTGGATGGTGGGTTAATGTATGTGTAACTTTTTGGGCAAAATATTTTAGTGGAAAAAATATTTAAACCTAAGCAAAATATTTTGGTGGTATTGTAAAACCGCTATTTATGAGTGAAAGCTAGTGGCACCAGAACGATTCTTAATGCCTCCATAATTTTTCAGGTGCACCTCGTACCCGCGGTCGAGGAGCCAACTCCCCATCCACCTCCAACCAACCTTGATCTTTGTCGCCCCCTACCGACATTGTACATATTTTGTTTCACTGCCGTGTAAATACAAGCACCCGCTGCATTTCTGTGTTTTATCCAGTTGTTAAAATCCAAGGAATATATGATGGGATATTCCCGAGACGTGGAATAACCTAGGGGGTTAACACACGGGCAATCGTCAGATCACCTTGCGCACACTGACGGGTCACCGGAGCTATTGCAGTGAGTTGTATATGATAGACACATTCCTTCAATTAGGTAGAAGCCATTAATACGCTGGGTTCAGGCAATGTCCGTAAAGTGCTTTGTTCAAGGACACAACCGACTAGCTAGCGACCAGTTTCGCACCTAGTACTTATTTAACTTCTTGAATTGTTTTGAAGCTTGTGCTTGCTGCCTCAGCCAAAGACACAGATCGACAAGTGACTCACTAATTTCGATTTATCACCTTTCGACTAACGATTCGTGAAGATTCATTCATGTACTTGTTCGTGATCCGCCTCTTATCCTCAAGATAGGATAGGAAATTCATGTTTATCCCCGTAAATGGGAAAACCAAAGAAGTTAACCCACGGGAAATCGTTAGATCACCTCGATCCCACCGTCGGGTTGACTGAGTTATTGCAGTGTATATGATAGACACGTTCCTGCAACTTGGTAGAACCCATTATTTCACTTGGTTTAGCCAATGTCCGTTGAGTGCCTTGCCTAAGGACACAACTGACTAGCTAGCTATCAAGCGACCGCAAGGTTAAACTGTATTGATTTTTGCTGACAACGTCCCCTGGAACTGACGCAAAACTGGTTAAAGGTCAAAAGTAAGGGATCAAGAAAGTTCCATTGGAAATTTATTTGTAGCCTTTAGGCTTGTCGCTGCTGTCGGATGCAGCGGTTGTATATAAACATGGCGGAGCTTTAACGAATAGGATATTTATGCTCCATATGGTAGGAAAGTGGTGACATTCGTTAGGCCTATATTATTTGTGATATTTAGATAAGATAATAAAATAAACTTTTGTCGTATCGGCTGTTTTGTTTGTTGTCCAGGTAGGTGAAAAAAATCGCACAAGCACGTATTCAATTACAGACACAGATTGGAATTAATTACTTAGGCTACTTGTCCGACCGGTTAGCATGGTCGTTAAGTGCGTCGCCTTTCAGCCTAAAGGTTGTAGATTCGAAACTGGTCCTAGCAAATGGGTTTTGTCCTTGGGCAACAAACTGAACGACATTAAACCAGTGGAATGGTAGGCCCAACAAAATGAAAGGAACGTGTGAAGTAACAAAATACACTAAAATAGCTCCAGTATAACCCGGCGGTAGGCGCGATCGAGATAATCTGACGATTACCATTGTGTTAACTGCTCTCACGGTTTCCGATTCACGGGAATCGACATGAATGTTCTATTCTATCCTAACTTGTAAGTGCATATTTGCAGCAGTAATCCGAGTGTGTATAAAGACGGGATAACGTAATAAGATTTGCAATCGTCAATTTACCTTCTCTGTTTTCCCCACAGTCGGGGTGCCTATGTTATACCAATATGTTGAATACGGTGAATACATTTCCACATTTTTTGCCAATTTAGTCATTGTCTCTATATCCTATCCTAAACACATTGACTTTCACTGTACGGCTGCGAAATGTATATTGGTTTTTCATATAACACTCGCCCCCATTTTAACCAGTGAATGGTTTCCATTCCGTATCTTTTAGCCGGCATGCAGAATAACTAGCATGCCGCTTGAGCTAAGAAGACAAAATGGATTGCTGATAGGCCTGCTTGCGGGATGGCAACCAGTATGTAGTCGGCAGTTATCTTGGGATAACGGTTAACATACCTACTTAGCTTTGTGTGTGTACCTTTGAAACTTAATGGCTTATACAACAAAATGTATTCCTTTCAGTAACACAACCGGACTAGCTGAATCGGTGGCCTGCATGCCGAAAGGTTTTGGAGAAATCCCGTACAAATCTTTCGTCACACATGAAACTCTCTTCTAAAACATTTAAATAACGATGTTGATTTTTGTGTGCCAATAGACTAATATGGAATTATTTAAATATCTTTTTTTATACTCAGTTGTGTTGTAGTATTATGTGATTTTATAAGAACCCGTTAGGAGTACTACTATGTGCTTAGTGATGCGGTAAGTGTGATGACGTCATTGTTTATTATTGACGTGTAGTGTTCAGTATTTTTGAGTTTTTGATTTTATATTTCGCGGTTTTCTGCAAAAAGAGTACTTTTACCGTATTTATTTCTATTATTTAGATCTAAAAGCTAGATAAAAAACAAAATGATATTTTTTTTATCACACACAATCAAGATTCATAAGTTTAGAATCCGAACCGTTTGTCTTTCTTACTAAAACGTAACATGTGTAACAAGTAACGTAAGGCAATTTCATGGCCATGAACTTTCTGGTTACTCCAGTGCACCTTTTTATAGAAATTGCCTTGGTTTATTGTTCTGCCAACAAATTTAAATAATCGGTTTACAGCTAGGTTTTTGATAAGTTTTTGGTTTACTATTTGTAGCCAATATTTTTGGCAAGTATGATTTCCTATTTAAATCAGCCATACTTAAAATACTTGATTATCAAACTACCCAAATTCATATATTCCTGCTCGCAAAAGCTTGTTTAATTAGCTTAACCCAAACTACTTAATTTTTGACCGAAATTAAACCGAAATTGATTAGCTGTCCTTGTCCACCAGACTAAGAAGTTTCTTTTACTTTAATGACATCTCGGAAATTTGCGCAGCAAATGTTTATTCGTCTTATTAAACTATTTTGCTTTTATGCTTTCAGGACAATTTTCATTTTAAAATTTGTTCACAATGTAAAATAGTGGTTACCTGATACTGTAAACTAGCTTTTAAATAAGAATCATGCAGACGATAGTTTTCCTCATATTGTTGGTCACATTGGATATAACGAGTTCGCAGACAACGTCAAACATTCAGCTTGTACCTGCTACATATCAGGCCGATGTTGGATTCTTTTCATTACTTCTGCAAAATAATGAGAATGTGAATTGTTCCATTACGAGCACCAACGGAAACTCAAACAGTTGGATACTGACGCCTTCAAACCCGATTAGTCCTGGAACTCAATCACTAAGTGCTGTGCTATCAACCACTGTGACAAGTCGTTTGGTTCAGAGTCTTGTTGTTTTGTGTGGCAATGCTTCATCGAATGTAAATGTTGATATCGATCCTTATATCCCCAATAATTCATCGGTTATTCTTCAAACTACGTCCACGGTTTTCCCAAACCCAGCATATGAAGATGTAGCTCCATGCACATGCCAGCTGGTCGCCAACCAGTGCAACATCAACTGTTGCTGCGACGTCGCCTGCAATGTAGATGATCTATCAACTTTTCAATGTACTGCTGTAGCTGTTGATGACCCAAACCTCTGTTCAACATCTTCTACATTTCTAAGGGACTATCATCAGTTCACATGCATTCAATTTTTGAACTCGCCTGACCTGGGGTTATACTTTACCAACTTCACAGGTAACTTGAGGTCTATTTCTACTCTAAATGATTACAATGCACGCTTGGGTACTGCTGCAACCAATATGTTTACTTTTAACCAGCCTACTGTTGTACAGTCATTGAAAACTACGGGTTACACAAATGGAGACACAGTTCAGACAATTACCTCCTTGCCAAGCAACGGATTCCTTACTTTACCCCAAAGCACACTTTCTGGTCAGTGTCTCAGAAATTCTGTGGTGAGATTTCAAAATGAAACGAGCTCTGTCTGTGAAAGTTTAGTAACTGCAGACACATGTATACCTGGGTCAACATTTGACCTAAACTTTTATCTTAAACAATCCACATTAATCGCCCAATCTTTGACAAGTAGCTCGGTGGTGGCCCCAAATATCACCTATCTTTGCGATTCACAGACTAACTACCTGAAAACAGCACCGGTGCTTACAACCAACACTCGCTCTTTTTTCGATGCCAGTGTCACTTCCAACAGTGCAGCAGCATGCACTTCGACACCTGCACCACCCCAATACACAGGTGGATCTTGTATGAATGCTGTTGTTGCTGTTACTTACCAGATCACTTGGAACAGCAGTATCATAACTCAGGTCGATGCATTTATCACGCTCGCAAATTTAACAGCATCCCCAACTGATATTTTAACTCAAACGTTTGATGTGAAATTTCAACATTTTGGAGATGCAGCAAACAGTGTCCAGAGGTCTGGAAACCCAGGTTACAATATTGGCTCCCCTGTAATTTCTGCTATTGCAACAGAAGGCTCTCTGAACTTGACGAACCCACTTTCCTTATGGTCATCAACCACAGAGGGATTATGCTCCACTGGCTTATCTCAGGCCCCGCTGTTCGGTCAAGATAGTCTAACCGGATGTTTGGTAAGGTTGTCATACCTTGATTTTCAAAATTGCAGCGTAATCCGAAATGAAGTTGAACTACAACAACGCCTACTGCTCGCTGCTACAAATGTTTCTCGATTTGGGAACCCGAATATTACTTCGCTCAACAGTGATTGGATCGCCATTATCGATAACTTAGACGCAGCTGTTATAAATGACAGTATACCTGGACAATGTTCGTCAATACCTGCTCACGCGAGAATCGAGTTTGTGACGTCACAGACCGGTAGAATCGAGGGCTTCCCCATATTCGAGGTGATTGGAGCAAGAATCAGCTGGTCGCGAGTCACATGGCAGTTGTCATGCTCGGTTAACCAAGCGTGTCAAAGCGGAAGCTCATTGGTGGAAAATTTTCAAATCACAAGCAGTGTAAGCTTCAGTTTGATCGATCGAATCCAAAATGCCCCGTTGACACGATCCCAGCTCGATGACTCCACATCATGCAACAAAGACGCAACTTGCTGGGGAGAACTACTACTTCCTCTAACTTCTGTCTATTACAACTCATTTCCCACTGCAGTGGCAATGCAAGCAAGAGAGGAATCTATTGCTTGGGGACTTGTTGTTATATTTTTATCCATCGGCGCTGCTTTAATTTCATTATCATTAGTTAAATCTAATAAGTAGGACATTTGGTGGTATCCTTATGTACTACCCACTGAAATCCATTAAACTTGTAACGTTACCCGTAACTGTCTAATGGGCAGTATATTCTAATGTTTGATATACTAAAGTTGTTTTTTCATTAAATTTAATTTAGAATCCATCGAAACTATTTTTACAAATGTTTTTTAACCTCATGTTAGTAGTATTACTGTGGCATTTGTTTAGTAATGAGTTTTGGACTTTAATATGACTTAAAATTGTATGTCGGAGGTTATCCCTTTCTGATTACAATTTTTAAACACAAAACTTTTTTATTGGGAAAAATTATATTGGCCTAAAATATATTTCTCATGTGGGAAAGTCACCAACCAAACGGATGTGCCCTGCACATGTAAATGTGGAATGGCATACAAGGTTTTTCCCTTGCCCCAAACACTTCAGCCCTGTGCTTTGAGAGATAATTACCAGTACTGTATTTTTCCTTAGTGCTTTATATTCAATTTTTTTTTATATTTAGTTCTTTCAGTTATATGCACATGACCAAATTCAATTTTTTTGTAAAATGTACGGTACCGAATTTCATATACTTATCTCGCGTCTGTAAAATTCATATATTTTTGTAAGATTATTTATCCAACCAGTTGATAGTTTTGTAGGTGTCGCGTGACCGCACTGCCCGATCCTGTAGTAGCGTCAACCATCATTGTAAATATGTTTAAAGGATTAAAAGATCGCATTGCAAACGACAGCCGAAGAACAACCCCAGTTGCCTCCCCTGCTGCTAAAACAAATCCAAGTCCGAAAGTAACGGTAAACACTTATCTTTAACTTTAGCGCAGAGATTCTTAAACTGGGGGGCGTGTATGCTGTGATAGCATGACAGTAAGAGATTGGTCTAACAATCGCAGATCTTCGATGTTTATTGTCCTTAACAAATCGTGAGCAAGAATGACAAACGTCAAGAGGAATGCAAATAGTAAAGTTTAAGAACCACTGCTTTAGCATATTTTACTAATGGAGTTTAAAAGCCAAATCCAACATTTGAGGTTAAATTGTATTAATTTACAGTGGAGCGTAACATAGCTATCATGTTATCATTTTTTGCTGTTCTTGTAAACTTGATTGTCATGGGTATAAATATGATCTATTTTCTTTGAATTATTATCAGTAAATACAGATATAAGGGGACAAACTTGTTATTTTGCCAACGGTGCAAAAGCGCTTGTTTTTGGTTTAGTTATTGTAAGATTTTTAACTAAAGTAAACATAATTTCAGTTTATAATACTGTGTCCTTCACACCTATATTAGAAATACAATGGCAGTTTTCTCTGCTTGCTTTACATCTACATTAAAATTTTTATTCCATCTTCATACTAAATCCTATTTTTCAATTTGCAATTATGAATTAAACTATATTGCAGGCAGATGGGGGCACAGGCCAAGCCACTGTACAAAGTCCAAAACCTTCACAAGACAATGGCACAGGTACTGTTTGATTTATTTAATAAATAGGCTTATTTTTATTTGTTTATAATATTTATAACTTATTTGTTTTTAATATTTAAACTTATTTGTTTTTAATATTTAAACTTATTTGTTTTTAATTTGTTTTTAATATTTATATACATTTCTGAAGCAAAAACAGTTCAATTCATTTTGTATTTTTACATGTCGAAATTACTGTGACATAGTTACAAAACAGATATATCTGCGGCCATACATTATACCATAAGTGCCTAGAAGTTAACAATTATAAAGTGTCCATCAATACTCTTTATTACCTTAGTTGTTTTGGAACACTTTTAAGCCACTTTACATTAAGTGTCTGTGTAAAAGTGCAATTATTTGTATGCAAGTAAGTTAAAATATTGCAGCTTACCCTACAGGCCATGTATTTATTGTATGTGTTTTAGTTTAACATTTCGTTTTCTTAGTCAATTTAATATTTAAATTAAGGTTTATGCTTGGGATAGGATCCAGTATCTGTGGATTTGACTACAAAGGGCATAATAGCACGCACGACTGTTGGATTAGCTTTAATGGGGATATTACTACAGGTTTTGTGTAACCCATTTAACTACTGGATTTAACCAACGTATTTTGCCCAAGCATACCACTGATCAGGCGGCTTATATGTTTCATGTTTACAATTTATTCCAGGTGAAACTGTCGCACCAGATCAACCAGAGGAACCAGTAAAAACACCACAAGATGATCCACCCTCTACTAATCAACCTAATGCTGCTGGTGGATTCTTTAAGCGCCTGGAATTCCTGACACCCTTGAAGGACCAGGTACATAGGCGCCATGTAACCGGGTGGCGCCAAGTGCCCGCGCACCCGCGCATATTTGCATGCTTTAAA
>CH003371.1:262555-287665 GCA_000149265.1 Ciona savignyi
AGTATTTGAATTTGTGTCCAAAGCTGTATTTTGATTCAATGCGCATGGAACCTAACCCGATTTAGTTTATTTATACTTCCGTGTTTAAATGAATAACGAATTTTAAAATTGCACCGAATATGGCAACAGATACGTAATCAAAACGTCTACGACTAAAGTAGACACAAAAAATAAGGTTATTATCACTGAATTTGTGAGCAGAAACAGGTGCAATAAAAAAACATGTTAAACAGTATTTATTAATGTTCACTTTCTGCCATAACAATACACTTTATTTTGTCATGAATCCACGATTTCTTTGTCTTTTATTGGCAAAGTATGCAACAGTGAGACAGTCGCCATTGTTATGAAACAAAGTAAGTGCGTGTTATACCTTATTCCAATGCTGTTTTAGTGCGCTTAAAAATAATTAAATTCGTAAAAACGCAGCATTGGTTCTAGCGCGATGGAAATATTTTAAACTGCTTTGTAATTAAATGCATCGTATATTTCCTCTTTTTAGAGCAATTTAAGTAGGCATATCATGTCGAAACGCCAAAGACAGACATTTATCAGTTATTTTACCAAATGCAAAGCAAACCATGGCGGCGACGACTTGTCATAAAAGAGAAGACCGTTAGTCTGTTTATTAGGATCGTGGAACTTTCCGCGCTGTCGGGGAAAGAACAAATTTTTACACGTAGCCTATTTATTAACGTTGAAGTTTTTAAGGATCTGTTACCTCTTATTTAACCGCGCTTAGTTCGCTTTGCAATGCCAACATTAAGTCAGCCTGAAAAATAGTTATTTTGAAGATATTTCAGTGATCAACAAATGTACCTTCAAAAAAAATTCTCGCGCGAATTTTGTTTTCGCACCCTTACGCATTTTAGAAACTTGGCGCCTATGACCAGGTACCTAACTTAAGAGTAATTATTTGTAGAAACAAGTTTTATGATGGAAAAATGCAAGGGGCATTATCATAGGGTCAATTGCGACTAACATAACGGACAATTTTAATCGTACAGCCCTTTGGCTCAAAGGCGACGCACTAACCTACCCAGCTATTAGGCAGAACAAAGACCGTATTTTATCGACCATAAGATACAATTAAGTTTATTTTAACCAAACATTAATTCTTTGCCTTATATATTCAGTGTGCTTAATAAATGAACTAGTTTTTCATAAAGAAACCGCCATAAAAAACAATGGCGTCTTATAGCCTGGTGCACGTTATATATGAGAAAAAAATCAATCAAATCTATTTATTGACATGGTGTCTTATAACCAGTCCGCCTTGAGGTACTAATCCTAACTCCAACCTCATATTTAAAACTGACTCTAATGTCATAATCTTATTTTTTAGTGTGCAGTTTCCCTCCTTCCCGCTTTACTTTCTTTTAGTTTTTCCTTGGTAATGGTATCATTTCTCCTATACCCAGGTCGCAGCAAAGTTAAACGAAAGTCGGGAATCAATCAACTCGCTTGTGGACGATATTCGTCCAGTTTCCACCCCTCATAAAAATAGCAACCAAAACCATAGTGAGATAGGTGACCACGCAAATGTAAGTCGTTTGACTGTATAATGGCGATATAAATCCAACATTAAGTTGTCCAGGTGGTGTATGGGACAAACCATTATTTTTGGTGTCTGTGTGGATAAAGATTTCGTAAAATAAGTTTGTCATCATAAAAATATGATCATCATTGTAAGGAAAAAATTTCAAACTTAAGATTGTTATTTAATTTATTTGAATTTTGTATTTTTTAAAAAACTGGTAGTAAACCAACCGATCTAAACCTCAGGAAACCCCCCAAACCCCCGATGCAACCCACGCCACCCCATCTGGTGACCACAATGCAATTGATGTAAACAGCATCACCAAGGAACAGCTGCTCAATAAAGTTCTGAGGTGAGGAACTTAAGCTTCGAAGTATCTCAACTATCAAGGCCCATAAACAGATTTAGACTTTTTTATAAACCCATACCATTTAACTGACAGAAGTATTGCAAAATAGCATCCCTGATAAAAATTTTTTGATCGACTTAGCAACCTAGTAATATAAACATCGCCGTAAAAATAAAACCTGCTTGTAGGGGAAAACTAAAATAAGGGAAAGCGGAAGAAGAGAAACTGCACACTAAAATGAAGATTATGACATAAGAGTTAGTTTTAAACATGGTTTTAAAGTTAGAGTTAGTTCTGGGGTTGAAATTAATGTTTAGGGCAGTTTTAAATTAGTTTCTGTAATTTTAGTGAGCAGTTTTCCTCCTTCCCGCCTTCCCTCCTTTTAGTATTTCCGTGCTTGTAGGCTGGAGAAGACGTTACACAAGTACCGCGAGAAGTACAGCGAGATGGTGCGGAACTTCCAGACCACATTGAAGGACAACGAGAAGATGAAAATGGTGATGCAACAAATGCAGGACAAGAACATCCGCAGGATCCAGGAGATGAAAGAGGTTTGTGATGTCATAATGTTTTTTTGTGATGTAACAATGTTTTCTTTCAATGATGTCGTTCAGTTTCCTTACTTTCATTTTTCTTGTCCTTTACTTTCTTTAACAATCAATATACACTGTTCACTCCAGGCTGCCGACCTTGATAAGCAAGCCAAGAAGCATTTGGAGGAAGAGCTAACGTTATCTATTGAGGAAAAGGAGCAAAGGATAGACGTTCTTCAGACACAGGTTGGTTTTATACTTATCTAGGAATGTTGTAGTGATGTTTCTTGTATTCGTGCCAACAGTAAAAAAACAACGAAATAATGGATTAAGCACAACATGGTTAAAACACAAGAAAATAGCAAACTCCGCTTCGGTTCACAGACCGTGACGTAGCCAGGTCGCTACAATGTTATATTTATGTTTTGCACTGAAACCATCTGATTGAAAAAAGCAATATCTTATGGTAGAGCATCAGACTGTGGTCCAAACCAGCCTCTAGCTCAGCATTTCCCAACCTTTTTTGGTCGCGGACTATTTCCTTACCAGTGAAAGTCTTTGCGGACTCAAAGTGCATAAATTTTCAATTAGCGTCAGTCAAAAGTGTAGCGTAACTGGACTATGTGCATACGATACACTACAGAACACTACAAAACTTTAAAATAACCTGTTTATTTACCACATTTACAAATTTCAATCACTAGCTTGTCGAAATCGATCAAAAAACAATTAAAAGTTTTGCAAATTGTTGATGTGCTTGGGGGCTCATTTAAACCTTCCACGGACTCATTTGAGACCGCGGACTCGGGTTGGGAAACACTGCTCTAGCTTATCGGTTGTTTCTTTTTAAGTCATGTAGTGGATGTCACCTGAAGTGGATTATTGGATTAAACCAAAACTGTAGCATTGTTCCTATATTATTCACACGGCAACTACCAGACTTTAATTTATTTTTAGCTTTCATAAGGATGTTTTTGTTCGAAATCTATAATGTTAATAAGCTCCATATTTAAAAACGTATTTTTTGTGGTATTGAACTGCTACCATGTTTTTTCTAGGAATAATTAGTGACTACACCACCACACAAAATCATCTTGAATCAACATATTTTTTGCAACATTATAAATTTAGGGTTGAAGTTAATGGTTAATGTTAAGAGTTTAAGGTTATGGGGTTAAGATTTAAATTAACAAATAAATGCATCATATAGTTTAATCATCTATTCAGATGTCATGTACCCAACATAAACGGGTTGATTTTTATTTTTAGATCCAATTATTACGAAGCGGAGAAAAAACCCGGGAAAGGAAAGACACCGAAGAAGAAACTGCGTCATTGGAAACCAAGTTGTCAGAGGCTGAGCAACAGACCAAGACTTTACAAAGTGAATTGAATATAAGACTCGAATCAATTGAAGAACTCAAGGTATTTATATATCTATATATAGTATGCATGGGACTGTAAACGAAAAAAAGGCAAGGAGTGTTGTTACATGGCAATTATTCGTTTACTTCCTGCCCAGTGGCGAAGATATTGCAGTATATTGTGACTAACATGTTTGTACTGTTTTAGTACAACCCATTAAGGTTCACGCATTGTCCACTAAGTGCGTTTCCTATGGAGGCAACTTACTAGCTTCCAGTGGTTTTGATGCATTAACTTTTTAATGGAGCACAGACTCTCCAACCATTTAATACCGATAGTTTCAAATTTCGGAAGCCTTTTATTCATAAGAATATAAAAAGTCATGGGGCTTAATTAAAAAAATTTTAACTGGATCTTATCTTAATCACCCACGAGTCACGAAAACCCGACCAACCCATGCACCCTTTCTCCCCCCCACAACAAAAAAGCACACTCACTCGGAAGAAAGGACAAAGTTACTTCGTCAACTGAAGCAAGCCAAAGCAGTGGTTGAACAGCTGGAGCAGGACAAAGGGATGGCACTTGCCGAAGCCAAGCGCTTGACGCATGAAACCATGGAAATTAAAGACATGGAGGTGGGTAAAACGACAAATTTTGTAAATCACCGGATTTCTTTGCCGACTGTGTGGTCAGTTAAGCATTTGTTAGGGCGTGGGTAATCGTCGATTGTCTGTTACCCGCAGTTTGGGTAGTGAGCACTTAAAGGTATATATGTGAATTTTTCAGGTTATGGGAAATCGCCAGATCGTCTCTGGTCCACATTCCTTTTTATGATCTATTAAAGAACTTACAATAAATCGTTTAACCACGTGTATTAATATTTGAATGTTAATCATATGGTTAATTAACATTAAATCGGTTAACCAATTTTAGGAAAATTTGAATGTAAATTATTAATATTTCATGTTAATGCGATAAAATCTATTTGTTGACTAATTGTGGACAAATTAGAAATTTAATGAAATCGCCTTCGCAACAGTTTCTTAATAACTGTTTTAAATGCTTCTTTACTAAAAATCAGTTAATTTAAAGCTTAACTTAAAAAAACACGTTTTTTAATACAAAGTTGGGAGGTTTGAAGCAACAAGTCCAGCAACTTCAAGAACAACTTCTACAAGTTGAAACTGAGAAAGAAGAACAGGTGTGTACTTTTAACATTGTTACATTCTTGGACACATTATTTTTTTGATGCAGATAAAATATTGTAACACAGGTACTTTTCCAACTCTTTCTTTTTAATTTTGTCTGAAACTTTAAATTTTATCTGAAACTTTCAATTTTTTCTGAAACTTTTAATTTCATCTGAAACTTTCAATTTTATCTGAAACATTCAATTTTATCTCAAAACTTTCAATTTTATCTGAAACATTCAATTTTATCTCAAAACTTTCAATTTTATCTGAAACTTTCAATTTCATCTGAAACTTTCAATTTTATCTGAAACTTTCAATTTTATCTGAAACTTTCAATTTCATCTGAAACATTCAATTTTATCTCAAAACTTTCAATTTTATCTCAAAACTTTCAATTTTATCTGAAACATTCAATTTTATCTCAAAACTTTCAATTTTATCTGAAACTTTCAATTTTATCTGAAACTTTCAATTTCATCAGAAACATTCAATTTTATCTCAAAACTTTTAATTTTATCTGAAACTTTCAATTTCATCTAAAACATTCAATTTTATCTCAAAACTTTCAATTTTATCTGAAACTTTCAATTTTATCGGAAACAGAAGAACGACCTCGTTACCCAGCTCGGATCAGCGGAAGAGAGCATCCGTCAATTGAAGGAGGAAAACGCTCGTGTCCTGGAGGAGTCAGCGGAGCAAAAGAAGCATCTCGAGGAGCAGATCACCCAGGTAGAGTTGGCGCTGGATGACGAGCGTAAAGCTCTGGTTGCCGACGTCTCTCGGGGGAAAGCCGAGGTCCTGAAGCTCATGCAGGTGACCGTGATGTCATACTGTGCCTGTGATGTCATAATGTCCTTGTGATGTTTCGTATGCGTGCTTGTGGTGTCGGTACACGTGTGACTGCAGTGTCACATTGTGAATGTAATTTATGTTGGTCGATGTGATTTATTTTACAAATGTAATAATTTCTTAATAATTTCCAAAAAAATTCCACCAATTTTCGATAATGTAATAATTTCCAAAAATAATTCCACCAATTTTTGTTTGATGAAAAATTTCCACCAATTTTCGTTTCTTTAACAAGTATAAAGAAATAAATTAACCAGTTTTTGTTTATAATTTTATTAATTTGACTTTGTTAATAAAAATGCCAACAGTTAACAAAGTTTCCAAGCATGGCTGTAATTCATTAGTTCGTTTGCGAGTATTTTTCAATACCGTAAATCTTCCAGTATAGTCCGCCTCTATGTATAGTCCGCAGGGCAAGTATAGGAGTTTTTTTGGGGAAAAACCTAAACCTCGTATATAGTACGCATCCCTAACTTGAGTTACAAAAGAAAGAGCAAAAGATTTTTTCAAACAAAAACATTTATTCAAAGATTTCTTCAAATTCTACAAATTCAATGTCACTTTCAGCATTAAATATCTGGTACATTTGTTCGTTCATAAGTATGTCAGCATCATTGTAGAACCTTCCAGAATGCAATCGTAAATGATGCAATATTGTTACATCATTCAATATGGCGATGTCCGCGATCGGATTTAGCGATTGGGTTGACTCTTAAGAAAATATGTTTTTTTAACCTCATGTATAGTACGCACTAGGGATTTTGACCTTAAAATTTCCGGAAAAAAATGCAGACTATACTCGAAGATTTACGGTACTTATCATTGTAGAAATGGGACCCAATACGGAAAAAAGTTAAAAGTTTGCAATGTAAAGAAATGGGTTATATTTAGGGACCGTATTATTTTCTTTCCAACTCCATTATTTTAATGTTGGGGACTTTCTTAGATTAACATTAAAGACAATTTGTAAAAAAAAAAACTTTTATCGCTAAAATAACTTTACCCAGCAAGAAAACAATTGCAGCCATGTACCTTGTGATTGATTCTTTTTTTTTATTTTAAGTCCTGGTGTAAAAATTTCCACATTACTTTCCACCGTAATTTGCATGGGTTGAGTGAATGTCTTTATTTCTATAGCCTTTCAGCTGAGCTCAGGACCAAGGTTTGATTTTGCATGCTCGGTGTTTAGTATTACTTTTGTAGCATTGTAGAGGTGAGTCACGGTAGAGCTGGGCTTAATTGATCAAAGTTGTATTACGGAATTTCGTAACTAAACCTAATTTCGTAATTACGCCCAGCTTTAGGTCACGGTGACGTATTCCATGGAAATGGGATTATGCAGGGACACCTAGCCGAGCAGGCCTGCTTTTTATTTTACAACTAAAGCATGGCCCAATGTCGGCAACACTAAAAGTAGGGAAAGAAGGAAGGAGGGAAACTGCACAGTAAAATTACGGAAACTAATTTAAACACTGCCGTAAACCCTAATCTCAACCCCAGAACTAACCCTAACTCCAACCCCGAATTTAAAACTGACTTTAATGTCATAATTTTCACTGTAGTGTGCAGTTTTCCTCCTTCCCAATTTCCCCCTCTTTTTAGTTTTCCCCCTCCCCCTATGTGAATGTGGCCTTAAAGTTCCAACACCAGGGTGTTACAGTGGATCTTGGCAATAAGTAGTTAAGTCTGGTATCATTAAGATAGCCAACGAGAAATCAGTAGCCCTGCGTAACGTAAATATTGGTGAACTGCTAATATTATGCAGCCGTGTCTTTTGATGCCACTTTTGAATTTGGTCCTCTTAGTATCATACAACTATAGTATTTAGTCTTTTGTAGATCTTACATAAAAACCTTTAATATGTGGTAAGCAAGTAGTGCACACAAAATTGCTAACCCCTCAAAAAACATTCAAAAATTTGGCAGTGTTATATTTTGGGGTTTTAACTCAAATATTGGGCAGCATCATATTTTGGGGTTGTGACTCAGATATTTGGCAGCGACATATTTTGGGGTTGTAGCTCAAATATTTGGCAGCGTTATATTTTGGGGTTGTGAATCAAATATTTGGCATCGTCATATTTTGGGGTTGTAGCTCAAATATTTGGCAGCGTCATATTTTGGGGTTGTGACTCAAATATTTGGCAGCGTCATATTTTGGGGTTGTGACTCAAATATTTGGCAGCGACATATTTTGGGGTTGTAGCTCAAATATTTGGCAGCGTTATATTTTGGGGTTGTGACTCAAATATTTGGCAGCGTTATATTTTGGGGTTGTAACTCAAATATTTGGCAGCGTTATATTTTGGGGTTGTGACTCAAATATTTGGCAGCGTCAATCTCAGGAGAAGCTGAGAATAGCGCAGGAGGAGAGAGAGGAATCACTCACCCACATCAAGGAGGAGAACCAGGAGGAAATGAGAAAAATGGAGGAAAACCACCAAGAGGTTGTAGGATGTAATACTTCTGAAACCGATCACACCTTGATCAGTGTCTTTTTCTGTATTACATTTTCTTCGGTACCAAATTTGATTAACATTGTTTAATGTAGTGTTAGTCAAATCCAAAATTTTCACGTATAAATTAAATGTAATATAATGTTTATGAAATACAAGATCTAAAGAAAGGGTTATAGAGAAGACAATTCTTAATTGTGAAAGTGCACAATATTCAGTCGAGAGTTGTGCATGTCTAAAGTTGTTGTGCGGTAATAATGATTAAGCAAATCAGACTGTCTGAAAATGCAAAAACTGTTTTGGATAGGATAGGATATATTCATGTTTATCCCCGTAAATGGGAAAACCAAGGGGGTTAACACACAGGCAATCGTCAAATCACCTCGCACCCACTGTATGGTTACCGGAGCTAGTGCAGACTGCAGAGTGTTATGTATGATTCACATGTTTCTTTAATTTAGTAGAACCCATTAATCCGCTGGGTTCAAAATGTCCGTTAAGTGCCCTCAAGGACAAAACCGACAAGCTAGCAACCGGTTTTGAACCTTCTATCTTTCGGTTAAAAGGCGTCACACTAAACCACCAGACTAATCAGTGTTTCTCTGACTTCTTAAAAGTACGGTTGTTTAGGAAATCGGTTATGTAAAAATTCGGTCCGAATCTAATTATATTGTTGTGAAAATGAAAAAAACGAGTTAGATCTATCCTTTTTCTTGTGCAAATGCAGTATAACATTCTTGATTATGAAACAAAATATGGAAAGTAAAATTATAAGGCCAAGTATGAGTTTGAACCAAATCGGCAAAGTTGGTAATTATTTTTGGTCATTATGTACAGTATTTGTTCCCACTGTGTTTGTGATGCAATATTCATGGACCTTCTATTTCATCACGGTATTGAACTGGCAATGTAACCATAACAGTGCTTCCAATTATTTATTAAAGGATAAGAGAAAGTTGCAGAACGAATTTGAAGAAAAAATCCAGCAACACCTGAAAGAACATGAAAAGACAATGAAGGAATTTAAAAGAAAAATGGACAACAAAATCATGGAGGTGTGTATATTTTATTTGCAGTCTATCATAATTTAGGGAATGATGTTTTATTTCTGTGAATGAGAAAATTTTAACAATTTATCTCACAGGCAATCTTAAGATTACCCTGTGTCCACTGTTGGAAAATATTTGTGTTATTTTGAGTCAACACATTAATCCACCAGCGATATTTGCTAAGTGCCTTGTATTTGCTTTTCCCAAGGACGCAATTAACTAACCAATAGCTGGTTTTGATGTTGACATTAAAACTATCACTAGGTGTGTAGTGATGCAATAAATGTGGACAAGATTTTACCAGAGTTTTAAATTGCATGTGTGATATGCAATTTAAGTTTGTGATTGTTTAAAAGCAAGCCCCGCCTTTTTATTAAAAATAAAGTCATTGTCAGATAACACACAATTTGTGACCTGTCAACTGACAATTGTCAAATAATACACCCTTTATGACCTGTCAACTGACAATTGTCAAATAATGCACCCTTTATGACCTGTCAACTGACAATTGTCAGATAATGCACCCTTTATGACCTGTCAACTGACAATTGTCAGATAATGCACCCTTTATGACCTGTCAACTGACAATTGTCAGATAATGCACCCTTTGTGACCTGTCAACCGACAATTGTCAGATAAACAAAGAGAACGAGACGCAACTGAGACTCGCAATTGAGGAACGTGAGTTGAGCAAGATGGCCGCCGTATCGAAGCAGGATGATGAGATGCAGGGATCACTGATGAAGATCCAGAGTGAATTGGATGTTGCTCTTAATGATCTGAGGATTCAGAGCAATCGAGCTTCCAGTGCCGAGGAAGATTTAAAGTCGGCAAAGGAACAAGCGCAGGAGAGATTAAAGGTCAGTTAAATATGCTCCGGGATTATTTTGTCCACCATCCAATCATCTTGGACGATTTTAACTACCTATTTGATGACAGATGGTTTATCATTAATGTGTATGAACCAGATGATCTTATTAGTATTAGTGATATATACCGGAAACAAAATATATTGGAAATATGAGATGTATTTTGTATGTTATTTACTTTGTAAACAAAAATGTTATGCATGAGGCTAAATCACTGATGTGCTATCTTGCCACTACTTAAGTTAATCTGGTCTTTGAAATGATGTTAAAGTTCCTGGTATTAAAGGTGCTGGGTTTGACACCCTTGACCACTTGATGCGCAATTGTGGTCTTAAGCAAAGCTTTAACAGAAGTTGGCAAATTTGTTTGTTTTTCTATATATGTACATAAACAATATCATTTCAATAAACCAGTTTTTGTATTACACACACATAAAAAATGTGTGTATTATAATATTTAGTCCCAATGTATTTTTTATTGTACATCAACTAGTTTCCATAATGAGGGAAAATTTTTAACAAAGGTTCGTACTCACAGGAAATGGAACAATCACACAAAGAGACGATCCAAGGGCTAAACAGTCAATGGAAGAGTAAATTGGATTCCAAAACAAAGGAACTGAACTCGCAAATCCATGAACTTGAACAGCTTCACTCGGCTAAGATTGGAGAGTTGTCTTTAAAGTGGGAGGGAATTAAACAGGTGAGTTGCCCTTTTAGCCACATGTTTTATTCTTGTATTGGAGGTACTTGGTAGTAAAGGAATTTAAGGCGAAACACGTAGGGTTATATAGAACGAAATGCACGCAAAGAATGTTACATACCAAGGTAAATGATTATTACACACATGCGGGCATGATTACAGTTTCAGTTGACTACAGGGCTCAAAATAACTGTCTGGAAACCTGCACATATTGCTACAGGAATAGAAATTAACACATTTCCACAACAAAAACATATGCTAGTTTCACTGAATAGATTGATAAGTTTGTGCTTCACCGCACTACTGAAAGGTTGTTGGATTGAAACTGGTCTCTAGGCAGTCAATTGTACGATTGAATATGACAGATGGTGTCCGAAACCAATGAAATAATTGTATTTTTTTTAAATGAAGGGACATTGCAATGTGATAATACCTCTAATGTGTTTCTTTTTATGGGAATAAAACATAAATGTTCCATGCTATAATGCTGTGCTAATTAAACATTTTTTGTTCTTATTAAACAATAATTGGCATCACACAACATACTGAAAGTATTAGATTTTACTGTGTTAGGAAATATTAATTGAATGTGTTATATTAAATGAAGAATTTGCCAGCTTTGTGCTTTGGACAATGCTAAATAGATTTCTTAGGATTTAAGGCCTAGCAATAGACCTCTTAAACATGGGCCCAGTTTAACTTACAAAATTTAGGAACCCATGGTTTAACTACTACAACTGAATAATCATAATTATGTAATAATCAAGGAGACAGAATCGCGACACAGCCAAGAATTAGACGCGATTGTGAAACGCAACGAAGCTGACTCAAATGAGAAAACCATTCTGTTCAAGCAGCAGGCAGATAAAATATCCCAACTAGAAGCCCAGGTAGCTCATCTTTTTATTCTTGATGCTCCCGTTGTCATGCTACAGGAACAAAATATATTGAACAAAATACACTAACCCATGCTATATTGAACAAAATACACTAAACCATGCTATATTGAACAAAATACACTAAACCATGCTATATTGAACAAAATACACTAAACCATGCTATATTGAACAAAATACACTAACCCATGCTATATTGAACAAAATACACTAACCCATGCTATATGGAACAAAATATGTTGAACAAAATACACTAACCCATGCTATATTGAACAAAATACACTAACCCATGCTATATTGAACAAAATACACTGACCCACCAGAACACATAGCACAAATTTAACATCTTTATCACCTGAATCTTCAATTGTAACTTGTTACTATTCGACTAAATAGCTTCCTGGGTTCGTGCGGTTGCAGATTCGAAATCGATTGCTGGCTAGTAGAGTAGGTTCTGTCCTTGGGCAAGGTACTTACCGGACATCACACAAATGAGTGGATTAATGGGTTATACTAAATTAAAAGAACATCTCAATAATACACAAATACTATACTAGCTCTAGTAACCTAATGGTGGGCGCGGGGTAATCTGATGATTACCTTTGTGTGAACATGACCGTGATATAAATTGCCTTAGTGTTTTCCATTACAGTGATAAAAAAGACCGATCCTAATTGGAATAAGCATAAAAAAGACAGATCCTAATCGGTACCTCTAAATACTACAGGAGCGCTTGGACCGCTTGGAGCGCATGAAGCGCTTGGAGCGCTTGGATCGCTTACTATACTTATTAATTACAAAAGCCATGATATTAATGTTAGGGTTGGGGTTAAAGTTAGTTCTGGGGTTGAGATTAGTGTTTGGGACAGGGTTAGAATTACTTTCCATAGAAATCTAAGTGATCCAAGCGATCCAAGCGCTCCAAAGCGGTCCTGTAGTATTTAGAGGCACCCGATCCTAATTGTGAACAAGCATAAAAAAGACCGATTCTAATTGGAATAAGCATAAAAAAGACCGATCCTAATTGGAATAAGCATAAAAAAGACCGATCCTAATTGGAATAAGCATAATTTTAAAAGGTTTTAATATAAACATTATGTTTCTGATGAGAATATGCACTAAATCGGCATCCAATGATGGTAATGTCACCTAAATTGCAGCTTCTCTCGTTGGGAGATGACAAGTCAAGTTTGGAGGAGAATCTTAGAAGTGCTCTTGCTGAGCATGACTCGCTACAAAGCAAGATGAGTCATCTTCAAAGTGATTATGACAAAACAAGGGAAGAAATGAAGCAATTGTCGGAGCAATCTGAGCAGCAAATACAATCCGGTAAGTTTTGAAATAAATGGTAGAATTTTGGTAAAAACCCTTAAGTTAAAGGTGATTTCTTGAACAACATAATTTTTAATTTGAAAAAAAAACAGAGTAAAGTAGTCTGGATGGGTAGTTCATTCTCTTAAAACTCATCAAAATATATTGTATTGAAACCAGCTACTAACTGTTAGTTGCTCTTGTAATTGGCACTACATTTTTATTGTAATTGGCCAACATTGAACCAACCCAGTGGATTACGTGGTAAAACATTACCTTCTTAAACATATGCTGTTTTTATAACCCATAGGATAGGAATAGGATATTCATGTTTATCCCCGTGAATGGGAGAACCAAGGGGGTTACCACACAGGCAATCGTCATATCACCTCGTGCCCACCTTCAGGTTACTGGAGCTATTGCAGTGTGTTATATAATTTAGACTTTTCCTTAATTTGGTAGAACCCATTAATCCGCTGGGTTCAGGCGATGTCCATTAAGTGCCTAGCCCAAGGACACAACCAACTAGTTAGTGACCAGTTTCGAACCCGCAACTTTTCAATTAAAAGAGATCGCACTAAACCACCATACTAACCGGTCGCACCCATCCAAATAAGCAATATGCATCGCAGGTACAATGGAATTAGGGAAAGCGCGCAACGTAGCTGTGGAATTGGAAGTTGAATTAAAGAAGCACCGCAACAAAGTCCTGCAGCTTAAAAATGCAACAAAGGAGCAAATATCAACACTACAGGCTGGTATAGAGCAAGCTACGAGAAAAATTGTACGAAAATAAAAATATGCAAATATATTATCTTAAACGTATAAACAGGTTTTTATGTCGATTAAATTTTATGGATGTGCTCTTGGGCAGGTTAATTATCCATTACAGGTGTGTAATGTACTCAAATGGTTGATTTAAAATGTCAGTAACCCACCTAACCCCGGTGCCATATAAATGGATTAGATAAAATAAGGCTAACAAGTAAATATCAACTCATTTTTTCATTTTGCTTATTCATATATGCCATACTTTATTTATAAACATAAAAATAGTTTGTCTGCATTATTGTATAATATCCTGTATAAATAAATATAATTAAGAATCTACTAGTGATTATGTGATATAAAGGTATAGTTGATGTTTGAGAATTATTTAAAATTCTTTGTTGTTTATTGAAACAGGGCGAGTTTGAAAATCAAGTGGAATTACTAAAATCAGAAAAACAATCTCTGCTTGACGAAAGCAATAAAACAAATTCGGGAAACTTAGAAATCATTGAAAACCTTGAGAAACAGTTACAAATTACAAAAGATCAACTTGAAAAGGTTAGTCGGAGTAGTTGTGTTCCAATGTGTATATTCTGTACTAGAGCTGGGAGTAATTACGAAATTACGTTCAGTTTTGTAATTACTGACGTCGGAATTATGGTTATGTAAGTCAAATCAAAATTACATAATTACGCATCTGTCCATAATTATTCAAACTGTAAGAGCGGACCTTATATTTTTTTTAAATAATGTATGGAAAAAATTGTGACCTATTTGCGAATATATAAGGAAATGTAACAAAAATGCTGTAACAAAAAAAGGTTAAAAAATGTTGTAACAAAACTTCTCTACTGTTTAACTTCTCTCAGCAAACTAACATCACTCGGGAACGGATTTTGGAGCTGGAGAACCACCACAAGGCTGCGCTAGAGGACGTGGTTCAAAACATGGGAACGGAATCCAAAGAAATTGTGCTCAGAAATGAAGCCCTCGCTAAAAACAAAATGGATCTCGAGGTAAAGTGAAGCTCTATTCGTTCTTTGGCCTTTCTGTCAATATGCATGTGGATTATCTAGACCTGGGCGTAATTGATCGAAGTTGTATTACGTAATTATGCAAGCTCATTATCATAATTCGGTAATTTTTATGACGTCATCGTTATTTAAACAAACGACCAAAATTTACCGTGTTTTCGAATGCATTTTGATTTTAGACATTTTCATAATTACGTCCAGCTCTAGGATCATCTTCGAATATCAAACTTAAGGTCATTTATACCCCTGGTAATTAGAAAACGCAAAGCACATGAGCAATTGTCAGATATATAGGTTGAGTCTGTCCAGCTTAAAATAAACTGAGCAATTGTCAGATAACCTTGTGCTCATTATCCAGTTTACCGGGGTTATTGCAATATTTTTTCATTTTTATTTTTTTATTTGGGTTTAGCGGCCACGTCTAATTATACCGAAACTTAATATTTGATTGGTTTTAAGACGTGTTCTAACAATTGTCATTTTTCTGTTTTCCAAACTTTTACCAAAGGTCCTGCTTTGTGTTTCATCATGGAAACAAAAAATTAACTAAACTAACTATTGCAATATTTTAAATACGATGAAAATATTGCCACAGTTTTTGCTCAACCTAATTATGCCCCTGGTTTCAAGCAGCATTTGTTAAGTGCCTTGCCCAAGAAGCCAGATATCCATGTAGTGAGCGAGAGATGGGTTTTTTTTAGTTAAACGATGCGTTATAATGAGTCATTTACTGTTTTTGGTGGACCAATACAAAAAATCTTCAATCCTGGATTATGGTGTTATCCCATGTATTTATGCCCAATTTGCAACAGAGTATTAGTTTGATTGAAATGTAATTTTTAAAATATAAAATATAAATATAATAAAATTTATGAATCTTGTTAGTAGTTGTAATTTCACATACCAATTTTCTTTCCCAAGAACCAACTACAAGATGTTGAAGCTAGACTTGCTGAGAAAGAAAAATGTCTGGAAACACTTTCCCAGTCCCACCAAGCAGTGTTGCACGAACAAGAAGTGAAACTGAAGCAACTCGAATTGGAACTCAGTGATGCACAGCAAGTTTTAGAAGCCGAAAAATCCAATTCATCGAAACTGGAAGCTGAATTGAAAAGTAACACTGAGAAATCTAAAGCAGAAATAGAAAATATGACTCAAGAGATGACAAGTAAATATGATAAAGAAAAGTTTCAGTTAGAAGAAAAGTTAAAACTTGCTATTGATGACCATAATAAGATGGTTGAAACATTAAAAGCACAATTTGCGACGGAGAAAAGTGAAATTTTACAAAAATCGAATGAAGATTTAAACGTTCAGTTAAGAAATCTCGAATCTTCTTTGAAAGTGAAATTTGGGGAAGAAAATTTGCGACTTACTGCCGAAAGTGAAAATGTGGCATCAGAGAAATTAGCTTCAGAAACCCGGCTACAAGAGTCGTTGCAAACAATCACCCGACTGGAAAGCGATTTAGAATCTGCACACTTAGCGGTGTCAGAGAGCAATAACAAAATCGCGACCTTGGAATTAAAGTTACACCAAGTTACAGCTGACTTAAAGGTGCAAACCGAACAATTATCGCAAGCGAGTGTAGCGTCCACGAAACGCGATGAAGAATTGAACGCAAATCGTGTTGAACTCGAGAAACACATCGAAGAATTAAACGAGATTCGTCAAGAATTCATCCAAAAACGATCAGAACTTGAATCCGAAGTTCGTGACCTTTCGCTGAAATCAGAAGCTTTCAGCAGCCTCGAATCGGAGAGAGACGGGTTGGTAAAACAGCTTTCTGAGGCGCGATGCAACCTAGAACATAGCAATGCGAGAGTACGGGACGGAAACGACGAAATCGTGACGCTCAAAAACCTCGTCAACGACACGAAGGTGAAACTGGATTCACTGCAGAGTGAACTGGATGCCAAGTCGAAAACAATGGAAGAGATGGCATCCAGCAATGAGGCAGAGATCAACAAGTACAAGGAAGCTTGGACGAAGAAGGTGCAGGAGTTCAAAACAAAGGTTGGTTAAGACCTCAGGATTTCAAACTCATTTTTTAATGGTTTTCATTAAATGTATGTTTTCATTAAATGTATGTTGTTAGTATTAAATTCATACAATCATTACAACCTTTGCACTGTAATGTCGGTGTGACTATGAACAAGGGGCATTGTAACAATTAACAGTTTTCTGGTGATAAATTATAGTTTTAAGGACAAATGATATTGCATATCATATTTTGACCTCTTTTAATAAGTAACAATAGCAATTTCCAAATGTTCTTTTTAAATTTGAGGTTAACACTCATGGGTTGATACTTATGGGGTTGAAACTTGTAGGACATTTAAATTTGTCTGGTTTACAACTCCTGTTGGTTAATATTCCTGTGGATTAATACTTGTGTGGGTTACAATTCTACTCTAATCAATTAAAACCTATGTGGGTTAAATCCCTATACAATTTGAACTTGTCATGAAATCATTATAGGGTTCTTATTTTTGGTTTTTTAAATATATTGTCACAATAATCAACAAATAAAATCTTAGTATTAAACATTGTAATTTACTTCATACAATGTGATAATTTGATGCGGATTGAATGAATGCTTTTACGTTCTACCTGCCATGCTTTAACCTTCTCTCCACAGAGGGAAGCAATAAAGACCGGGTTAAAGCAGGAATTTGCAACTGAGCGCGACACTTTAACCACGGCGCTCAAGGAAGAGCAGGCCAAACTGCAGCAGCTTGAGGAGAAGCACGCCAAAGAGAAGTTGGAAGCTGAGACGGCGCTGGAACAACTGTCGACACAACACGATGAAGAGACGACCAACATACGTGAGATGTGGAAGGGAAAGTACATGGAGCTAAAGCAGAAGGTGATTTTTCGTTTTACTGTTGCATTACATTAGTATGGCCGGGTCTACGGTAGCCACCGCGACCAGGAATTTAGGCCATAGAAGGCCCATTACTCCAGCGCCCCGAGCTATCATGGATCCGGGATATAGCGGTCAAGTCAGCCTGTGTCCTAAAGGAAGCTGGATAAATGCTTGACCGGGATAGATTCATGTTACTGTGATGTGGCATCTGTGGTCTGATTTTATTATGTAGTGTAATGCTGTACCAGTACCACCAATCATAATTGTCCAAAAACAACTATGAGATGTGTGTTTTAATATCCTGTTTTCTTATTGAGTTACAACGGTTAACACACCACATACTTTCTTGCCACATCGAGGTATTACATTCCTTTTTAACGTCCTTTTGCCACATAAACGGCTGCCATTCTATTCTAATGTAGTCAGCATAATCAACACTACTTGTACCACCATTCACAACAAGTAATCCCCACGTAAAGTGCTATTGTGACTTTTAAAACTCGTTGGAAAAATGATTATTTTATCTGCTGCTTTTCTTGTAAGTCATGTCACGTCACGTAGATGCCCTCTGTCACGCTCTATGTCACCGAGTCATGACTTGCTGCTCTGGACCCATGTTGTCCTTACTATTTGTGTAGGATGCCTTTGATTTGCATCATTGTAACACTTGTAAAGTATGCTGCAACTTTTCAAGGTCAACAATACAAAACTATATGGAAGGAAATCACATCATTACTGCTTTTTGTCCCGCTTGTTTTTCTCTTCTTACTTAACTTAATTAACTTAGGTAAATTTGCAAAGCAGAGTTAAAATATATTAAGTTTAACTCTGCTCATTTAAAAACCAAAAATTCAAATTTATAATTTTAAATCAAAAATTTGAATATATAATTTCAAACAAAAAATTCAAATATTTGATATTGAATATCAGAATTCAAATATATGATTTTAAATAAAAAATTTCAACCTATAATTTTAAATAACAAATTTTAATATATAATTTCAAATAAATAATTCAAATATATAATTTCAAATATATGCATTCAAATAAAAAATAATAATATACGAATACGATAAAAAAGTCACACGTCAGACGTCACTATATATTCACAGGCCGAACAACGCATTGCTCAGTTGCATTCTAAACTGAAGGAAAGTCAAACTGAAGCAGAAGACATGAAAACCAAGCTCATCAACTTAGATGGAATTTTAAGTGACAAGGATCAGGCCACTGTCCAACTTAAACAGGTCTTGTGGTGTTTTTGTGTTGAATGTACCATTTGAGAGAGGTTGATTTCTTACAGTCTGTTGGATATTACTGATTGATCCACCTTGACTCTGAGCACAAGGTGTTTTAAGAATAAAGCATTGTCAGTTGATGATTATATAAACTCATTAATTTAAATGAAATCCATACCAGTTTGGAATGGTTTGTATTTGATTTGTATGTGATTCAACTACATACAAATTTATCCCCCATGTGTTTTTAAAAAATCTATCTAGTATCTGTATCATCTAATCGCTTTACCAATTTAACGGCGAGCTTTTTCTAACATATGGATAATGCTAGGCTATCACTGATAAGGAAATAAACAAAACAACTTTTTACTTGGCAATTATCAACCATGTTTGCACACCAATTCGACTGAGAACATAAGATTGGAGACTCCGACTTTGCTAAAATTCGGGGGGGTATAGAAAAAATTGTTTTTGCCTTTATAGAATATTTTTTAGGGGATATATATTAAAAAATTCAATTTTATAATATATCAAAAAAACTTATAAATTTAGGTCCTCTTCCGCATGGCCTTGGGGGTACTCTTGCATTAGGTTAATTGTGACATGTGGTAAGAATACTACAATCTAACCAATGTAATCGTTTAGATAACTCAACTATGGGTGAAATGACTTTAGTGGATTAGTTTTTAGAAGGTTCTCAATTTGCTGCAAATGAAAAAACAAAAAGTTGACGTTGATTTTAAAAAATTGTTCATGTCATGCAGGCATTCGAAGAACTTGCCACGAAAGCGTCTGAAATCCAGCGCGTCAGAGATGAATTAAAGGAATCGCAGGAGGCGTTCGCCGATTTGTCGTCTCAGCTCGAAGAGTCCGGTTCAAACCACCAAAGAGAGCAGAAGAGAATCGAGGAGCTGATGAGAGAGGTGGAAGAGCGTGGAGCGGAAGTCCGGAGGTTGGAAGAGAAGTTGGAGAAAATGAAGATTAAGGAAAACGAGATGGGAGCGAAGTTGGAAGAGCTTCAAGATGCATTACAGGTTTATTGACCAATTTTATTAGAATTCAAGTAATGGTGCTTGTTTAATTTAAGAATTGGTTCTTATCTAATTTTAAAAAGAAAATTCAGTGGCTTTTTTGTTTAGGGCTGGTGACTTAGGTTTTTTCTTATATATTAATTATTTTTAATTAAGTGTCCTTAACAAATATAAAACAAATAAATCCTTTATTGCCGCATTGTCACTAATTGACATGATAAAATTCCCAAAACAGAAATTTAAACATTGTTTTTCCCTAAAAACAAAAATTTTTCCTTCCTTTTTTTAACAAAGTCTTTGCCGTGGTTCTGTTTTATACAGTTGTGTTTATATATGGAAAAATGCTAAACTATTTAAATTCTGTTTAAAATTTTATTTCCTGTTTTAAGAGGTTTTTATTATTAATTAACCAAACAGCGAAGTTTATTCTTTCATAGATTTCTTTTGTTTTAGATTTTATTTATAATTTCAATTTTAAAATTAATTCCAGAAAAAATCGACTGTCAACACTGATCTTGAGAATAACCTAAAGGTAACACTGGCCCAACTTGACGCCAACCAATCACAGCTTAATTATGTTTTAAATGAAATAAGTCATCTTAAACGCTCACTGGAGGAAGCAGAGAGTTCAGCAAGGAATTTCGAGGTAGTTTTATACATTTGGTATAAAGTCATGTATTACAGGGCTTTCCATACTTTTAAGCCCTCGTCCCCCTTTAAATTTATTGAAATTTGACCCTTCTTCACTTAAAGTCCTAAACAGATTAAAATATACTTAAAAAGTGCAATAGATATAGTAGTTTGTGTGAAATTGATACTTTTTACAACCTCTAAAATTCGTTGCGCGACCCCCAGTTCAATCTGACAATTGCCGGGATTAAGAGATGCTTTTATAATTAGGAGATAATCTGATAGTTGCATATGTAAGAACTCTTTTTTACATGATCGCAATGTACTAAACAATTAGTATGAGAATACTATCATTAGTAATCAACGTTTGTCAGTGTATAATGCCACCTTGCGTATTTCAATTCGCTGGGATAAATCACAAACATCTTATCCTATAAACCACAGCCAAAACTAAATTTTTGTATGTATTTCGATCTGTTTATGATTTTAAACGAGAACAAGGTTCGCAAAAAATGTTACTAAATTGAAAGGGATCACAAGCTTAAAAGTTTGGAAAGCCTGCTGCTGCTATAAACTAAATGTGATTTCCCCAAAGAGTTAATTTCAATTGCCCAACCTCCATTCAAGTAATCATTCCCTCCAACCAGGCAAGGAACAATGAGTTAATTGGCGCGGTAACTACTGCTGACGAGAATACAGAAGCAGTGAAGCGTGAACACGAGAAAGCCGTCGCACTTTCCGAGATATTATCCGACGAAAGCAGAAAGCTGAAGATGGACATAGAAAACATGAAAGGTGGGTTAGAAAGGTAATGGTTTAACTAGCAAGTTTAGTTAATTTTTTTGCTCCTTCGTAATAAAGCAGAATAGCAAATTTATTTCAAGTTAAGGAGACAGGAATGACGGCAAAAATACAGTAGTTAAAACATGTCAGTAAATAGACACAGTATAAAAGAGAAAAAAATGACATGGCCGCTAAACCTTACCCTATTAAAAATAAATTACAACAGAACAATTTAAATCAAAATTAATTAAATTTGATACGATACATTATTAGTAATACAATGTTTAAAGAAACTAGAAAAGTTTGTAAACAACAATTATGAAACCATGTGCAAATTAAGATAGAAAGAAAAAAAATTTATATCTGGAGCTTGTTTTTGAAGATGTTTTGTTAGAACTAGGGCTGTATGAACTAGAATATTACCTATACTGTACATAGAAAGATTTCAAACTTCTTAGCATTAAATATAACTGAAGCAACAACTGACAAATTTTGGTTTTCAATGTGATTTTCATTAATTGTAGTGCTTTTTTTGTGCCAAAATATCATCACTCTTAAAAATATCCTTATAAATAATTTATAAAAATAATTTAGTCGTCACTGGGTTTGGGCTGGATTATTTTGTAATTACAGGGGCTTCAATAAATTTATATTTAGAAATTGTGGAATGATATAAAAAGTCCTTTGATTGTCTTAACACAAAAGTACAATGTTGACTTTTTTGTTTGGATTATTTAAAATTCAATATGCGTAGTTGGATTTTGTGTTAAAGGTTGCTGTAAACAGTTTGTCTTAATTTAGCCGATTTAAAATAAATTTTCGAAAAATATAAATATAGCATATTGCAACATATCTGGCAATTCTATTCAGTGCATTGGAAAACCCATAAGTTTCTTACCTTTTTCTTATCCAAAAAACGAAAACCCACTTCCATACATTACAGAGATGAAGGCATCATGGTGAAGTGGAAGCAAAACAACAAATGGATAATAGTGATTCAAAAACTTAACGCTGAAAACCAGTCGAAGGTATGATTTCTATAGTATAGATCGTTCTTTGCGAGTAGGTATTTCTATGATAATTTGGCTGTGGTATTGTTAAAACGTTTTATCTTGGTGCATGATTTTGGTGCAGGCATTAATTGCTAATTACCTGTCGCCCCTTATCTATATCTTTTTCCATTAAAAACCGTTACATTTACAGTCTATTTGCTTTTATATATGACCTGTTGTAGTATGTTTTGAGGTAGTTTTTATGCTGTTTACATCAATACAAGCATTTTATACATAACGTTGAGAGCTGCTGACTACAGGTTATCGAGAACCCTAAACAGTATGATCATAAACTAAATCAGTCATTATTTATTTCACCCCTTCAGTATTTTGTGATTACAAATGATGAATAGTAAACAAATTTCCAAAGGAGTTATTTATGTCTTTATTATAGTTCAAAATTTGTTTTAATAGAAATTGCGATTGTAGGCAGACACCAACTTTTGGGCATGTGTTATTCTGGCTTACAGTCCACCATGTCCGTACAAATATATCTTTGAGGTTTTGACATGAGTGCAAAAGTGTTTCTTGATAAAATGAATGTTGATGTAATGGTATATGGTTATAATCTTTGTTGTGTGGAACATATGCACTTATAATGTTCAATTTTAAATTTAATGTCTTATGTTTAGGTCTTCCGTAAAAGCATAACTATAGTTTATAACTCAACCTTTTTCTGCTTAATTGGTGTGGGATCTACATAATATTTTGAAACTTTTGTTTTATAGGATAGGTTAGGATATTCATGTTTATTCCTTAAATGGGAAAACCAAGGGGGTTAACACACGAGCAATCGTGAGATCACCTCTCGCCCACCGTCGGGTTACCAGAGCTATTGCAGTGTGTTGTGTATGATACACGCGTTCCTTCAATTTGGAACCCATCAATCCGCTGGTTTCGGGCAATGTCCCTTAAGTGCCTTGCCCAAGGACACAACCGACTAGCTACCGACGAGTTTTGTACCTGCAACCTTTCTGCTAAAAGATGGCGCATTTAACCACTAATCTGTTTATCCAGGTTAACGACTTGAAAAAGAAAGCTGAACAACGGCTTGTCCAGATCAAGAAAACATTCGGTTCCCAGCTCGAAGAGAAGTTGGCAAAGATTTCCTCGCTCACTGAGCAGAACCATGCTCTTCAGGAGGAAATTCGTGCTCTTGGGGAGGCGAAGAGAATAGAAGAGAATGACAGGAGCAACGAGGAGCAGAGGAGAATGGAAGAGAGTAAAATAGTGGGAGAAATGGAGGAGAAAATAAAGAAGTTGCAGCAGAAACTGATGGAAGATGTCGAGAATGTAAGATATTGTGTTGAGTGTTGTATGTAAGTATATATAGGAATATATACATAGCTGTGCCTTAGCACTTTGTAAGGACCAAATCTACATGGGGTTGGAGGAAAACTACACACCAAAGGCAACACTGACCATAATACTCAACCTCAGAACTAATATTAACATGTAATGGACTTAGAACCTTTATTTAGGTGTGTAGTGTCCCTCTATCTATATTTTTTTTCTTGTACTTTCTCTTCTCTATTCTCGGCTTAACAAACCACAAAACTGGGGTTGATTTAAATAACTTTTTTAAAAGACAGTCTTAATGTGGTCTTCACATATTGTTGCATCAGTTTTAACCAATTTGCTCCCAGGAGCGGAAGAAATTCCTCCTCATCCAGGAAGAGCACGAGGATGGGAAGAGGAAGATGGAAGAGCACTGGATGCAAGAGAAGATGGAATATGAACAGGAGAAGCAACATCTGGCTGGAGTCAAGGATAATTTGGAGGTGAGGTAGATAGTGGTGGGGTAAGGGAATTTTAATATGAGATACTAAAGTCCATGGTTGTGTACCTTGTTAACCTTTGATCCAACTAAACAGTTGGGTCCCTTGGTAACCATTGATCCCGGGGTGGGCAACTTTTTTAGTCGGCGGGCTAGATGTGGGAAAATGAAGTCATTGGTGGGCCGGATTATTACATGAATAGTATTAAATATCTTAACCACCTCTTTATTCACTAATGCAAGAGACACAAAACAGGGAATGGATAGATACAGTCTGTGGGCCGGTCCAAATCCCTTCATGGGCCATATGTTGCCCATGTCTGCATTTATCTAATGGCATCATCAAATAATTAACACACTACAACAGCTCTGGTGCCCCATGTATTCTTCAAGCTTGATTGTTATTAATATGGCTGCAGTTTTCCAGAGATAAAATAATTTATTTTGTCCCTAAGTAAGGGCTGCGAAAGCTTTAAAAAAATAAAATTAAAAAATTGTCAAATTCACCAATGAGAATCATTTAAATTGATAATACTTGTTTTCTATGGCAGTCTGTGCTTGATGAGGCGCGACTTAAACTGGAAGAAGCTGAAAGTCGGTTGAGAGAGGAGAAAGACCATTATGATGTAACTATCAAGGAGGAGAGAAGCAGGAGAACGCTGTGCGAGGAGCAGCTCGCCAAGGAGCAAATGAAAGAGAAAAACCTGGAGGAAAAAGTGAAAGAGTGGGAGCAGGAAAGAGAGAGTAAGTATATGTGGTGAAAAAACACATTTTAATAATAAACTATATATTAAGAAGAACAATGTAAACTGAA
>CH003371.1:287765-313522 GCA_000149265.1 Ciona savignyi
CTGTTTTAAACACACACGTGTATAATTATATATATATATTAAGAATGATTTTTGTATATATATATATATATATGTGTGTGTATATATATATGTGTGTGTGTGTTAATATAAGTAGTTAAAACGATATCGCAATGATATTTCTACTATTTTTTCTAATTTTCTACGACTGCCTTTATTAGATGTAGTAAATCCTACAATACGCTTTTCAGCTTTCGTTCAAGAAATTAAAGGTTTAAATGCAAATTTTGAAAAACTTACAAACAAAAGTAAAACAGAACTGGAAACACAAATTGAAGAAAATCAATCGGCCACACAAGAGGTATATATTGTTTCTATTTTTATTGAAGATCTAATATTACTTTTGATGAGTTTCCAATTTGGATTTTGTTTTAGTTAGTGTTTAATGAGCATTAAATATTCATGGCCACTATCAAGGTGTGCTATTATTTACGAATATGGACATTCTAATGTGTATATCTTTATTATTAAAGTTTATTTGTTTTGAAAATAATTTTAAAAGTTTTTTGTTCTTCTATTACTTGACATTTATCAAGCTGAAAAGCCTTCCAACCGAACGACTACAGGTTCAAACTGGTCTCTAGTTAATTCGTTTAGTCCTGTGTTAAGCCACTTATCTGACATTGCAAATACATTCAATGAATAAATAAGTTTTATTAGAATTAAAATAACATGTTTATCATACAACACACTGCAATAACTCCGGTAACCCGAGCGTGGCCCCTTGCAGTTTCCTTTTTTACAACGATAAACATGAATTTGTAAAAACATAAATGTATCAAGTTATCTCTGCCAGTCCAAATGATGTGCCATGACAATGTCTGGATAACTAGTTGTTTTATATCCTTGTGTATGGGATATGGCACATTTTTCTTTATATGTATCACAAGACTCTTTGTGCCCACAGTCGAGTTAATGGCTTTATTACAATATGTGTTGTGGATTGTTTATTCACTATCTTGTTTGTGTGCAACAAAGTGTGGTTTTCGTAGTATAACCTGTGCCAGCAGTCGAGTGAAAACCACCTTGTTTACAGCTCAACACTTGCAAGAAACGAATAGAAAAGCTGGAAAAAAGTCGGGAAAAACTAAAGCTGGATCTCCAACAACAGATCACTGTAAACAATGAGCAACAACAAGCTTTAAGAGGTATAATTCTTAGTAACCCCCTTTATTCTTAATACCTCTAATCGTTAGTAATCCTCTAATCCTCAATTACCCCCTAATCACCCCCCAGATGAGATCGCATCCACAAAGCAGCAGGTGGAGGTTTTATCGCGGTCCGCGGTGGACGACACATCGGTTGAGATGGATCAGCAGATGAAGAAGATCCAGGAGGACTTCTCGACGAGGATCGCGAGCAAGGAGCTCGAACACGAAGAGAAGGTGAAGCGGTTGGTGAAGAAATACGAGACGGAGAAAGTTCGGATTGAGGAAGTGCATCAGGTATGTTGTTTCTATGGTCGAGTATGTTGTTTCTATGGTCGAGTATGTTGTTTCTATGGTCGAGTATGTTGTTTTTATGGTCGAGTATGTTGTTTCTATGGTCGAGTATGTTGTTTCTATGGTCGAGTATATTGTTTCTATGGTTGAGTATGTTTTTTCTATGGTCGAGTATGTTGTTTCTATGGTCGAGTATGTTGTTTCTATGATCGAATATGTTGTTTCTATGGTTGGGTATGTTGTTTCTATGGTCGAGTATGGTGTTTCTATGTCCGAGTATGTTGTTTCTATGGTCGAGTATATTGTTTCTATGGTCGAATATGTTGTTTCTATGGTCGAGTATGTTGTTTCTATGGTAGAATATGTTGTTTTTATGGTCGAGTATGTTGTTTCTATGGTAGAATATGTTGTTTTTATGGTCGAGTATGTTGTTTCTATGGTCGAGTATGTTGTTTCTATGGTTGAGTATGTTGTTTCTATGGTTGAGTATGTTGTTTCTATAGTCAAGTATATTGTTTTTATGGTCGAGTATGTTGTTTCTATATTTGAGTATGTTGTTTCTATGGTCGAGTATGTTGTTTCTATAGTCGAGTATGTTGTTTCTATGGTCGAGTATGTTGTTTCTATGGTCGAGTAAGTTGTTTCTATGGTCGAGTATGTTGTTTCTATGATCGAGTAAGTTGTTTCTATGGTCGAGTATGTTGTTTTTATGGTCGAGTATGTTGTTTCTATGGTCGAGTATGTTGCTTCTATGGTCGAGTATGTTGTTTCTATGGTCGAGTATGTTGTTTCTATGGTTGAGTATGTTGTTTCTATGGTCGAGTTTGTTGTTTCTATGGTCGAGTATGTTGTTTCTATGGTCGAGTATGTTGTTTTTATGGTCGAGTATGTTGTTTCTATGGTCGAGTATGTTGTTTTTATGGTCGAGTATGTTGTTTCTATGGTCGAGTATGTTGTTTCTATGGTCGAATATGTTGTTTCTATGGTCGAGTATGTTGTTTCTATGGTTGAGTATGTTGTTTCTATGGTCGAGTATACTGTTTCTATGGCTGAGTATACCATTTCTATTGATGCTGATACGTTTCCGCAGACGCAAATTTCCAGTTTATCAGAAAGATTTGAGTCGAGCGAGAAAGTGGTGCGAGAGCAGCACCATGTGGAAGTTCTGCAGCTGCAGAAGGACATGCTCAGCGTGGAGAAGAAAATGGAGGATACAGTGGAAAAGTGGGTGCTTTGGTGTTGTGTGTTGGGATCACTATGATTGACCTGAAAGCAAAGCCTATTGTAAAAGGGCAACGCTAAAGGGAGGGAAAGTGGAAAGGAGGGAAACTGTTCACCGAAACTATCAAAATTAATTTTAGCCTTTTCCTAAACACTAATCTCAACCCCAGAATTAACTCTAACCACATGTTTAAAACTAACTATAATTCCCTAATCTTTATTTTAGTGTGCAGTTTCCCTTCTTCCCGCTTTACCTCCTTTTAGTTTTCCCAATTTTAAAAAACTTTCACATATTTCGGCTAAAATTCTTGTTCTCTGCTTCTGCTGAACCAGATGCTTAAAATATAAGGATTGATAATCAAGGTTGGTGTTAAATAAGAGAAAAAAGTGATGGAGATATTAACTCTTTAACTGCCGGCTGTTTTTTAGGTCATTTTTCGGCGAAGTCGCCTTAGGTTAGAAGCTTCTGTACAAAAAACTATTGATGTAAGCATGATATGATCAACAGAAAAGTTGTTCAGTAATAAATTTTCTTTTGTTTTACATTAGTTAAATTTTGATGACGTCATGCATTGTGCAATGACGTCATGTGTTTCTATTTATATCAACAAAAACTATCTTTTTTTCTCATTTACAAACAAAACAGTATGTAACAAAGTTATTTATGAGTATATTTGGATCATTTTTATACTACTCTTTTTGTGATGACGTCAAAACTTGACTGATGACGTCGTAATACGCAAATCAAAAAAAAATTTTTTTTTTTTTTTTTACTTTCGCCCAATGAAACACAATCACATAGCCACAAGAAAACAAAACTGATGCAAAACATCTTCAAAATAGTTCTTTATAACTAGAACTACTGTAAAACAAAGCACAACTGCCTTCAGATTCACTATCAGTCAACAAAAGGGCAGCTTCTTCGTCAGAATATCTGTTTTTACCCTCCATAGGCTCAAAAAATAGCCTAATCCAAAATGTACAAGCAAAAAACGAATGGATTGTTTTCAAACTAAACAAGCGAACCATGACGACAATAGTTGAAAACTAATCGGGGACTAAAACAGTAATTAAAACGAATTAAAACAACCAAAACCACACATATATGTATACGTTTTTTAAAACTCAAATAACTAAAAAATTTCAAATGTAAACCTATATATCATCTTATATTGGTAAACGCAGAAATTATTCAGCTCTCCAGCGCCATCTCACTGATCAAAATCGGCCGTATACTTTTCCACTTATGTAATTTTCGGCGCTGTCGACTTGAGTCGACAGCGGCAGTTAAAGGGTTAATACAGTTTTTGTTTAACTCATTAAACCACTGGGTACAAGCAACTTCTAAAAAAGTGCTTTACCTAAGAACACCGACTAGCCAGCAAGGGAATTCCAATTCCCCCACATCTAAGCAACCGGTCACACGCATTCATTCATTCATTCATTAGTATGTGTGGGTCAATGGTAGCCCCGGGACCAGGAATTTAGGCCATGATACATTACATTAGTATGGGCGGGTTCACGGTAGCCCTGGGTCCAGGAATTTAAGCCATAGAAGGCCCATTACCCCAGCGTCCCGAGCTATCATGGATCCGGGATTTCACATGTTGATAATTATTTAATTGACCAGAAAAATTGAAACCCTTTTCGCCCATTCAGGTACGAGCGCGAACTGCACAGCAGGGAAGGAGAGATGTCCGAGCAAGTGGACAAAGCAACGTTCCGAGCGCTCACTGCCGAGAAGAAGCTGCAGGACACTGGAATGGAACAAACCATTTTCCAACTTCAGGTATCAGTTGTGGATGATAATTTCGAGAAATTTAAAAAAATGATGAGAATTAGAAGGGATGTGTTTTAATTACCCTTACTTCTTATTTATTATTTTTATTATGGTGTTAACAACTAGAGATTGTCAACCACGTGTTTAACCACCACTATTTGTAAAACACATGTCATATGTCATATATTCATGCTACAGTGTCCCTAACCACAATTTGTATTTTATACACTGAGTAGGTACTTTGTTTCTGCAAGCATAAACGCATGGGTCTCAAAGTTATTAGACCAAACTTCTTTTCTATGTGTAGTTGAGAAAAGAATTAACGTCTTAAATTTACGAACATTTCACCACGAATGTTTTAAATCCAAGCTTGTTTTCAAGCGTGGTGGTAAAATAAAGCTAAATTTCCAAAATAGCCCGAGTTCATGGTTTCAGGGAATTCCCCTGGGTTTAGTAGATAAGTTTCTGTTTTACATATGTGGGTCATGTTATGTAACAATTCTTAAAGTTTTATTTAGTTTTGTCAACTCCTTGTTGGATATGTCAGTGCGATATGGCATGTCTGTCACAATCATAATTCAAGAACATATTTTCGTTTTTAGGGGAATTACCCTAAGTAAATGTTTTCTTTTTTTAATTAATTGACTCAGAGTGTTTAATGGTCTAACATTTCACCAAATCTGATCAAAATTAGAGAAGCCGTTCAAGCACTATGCCCCATAAAGTTATTTATTACAAAAAAACGTTTTGGTTTTTTAACGTCTCAGTGGAATTCCCCTGGATTCATTACCCAAAATTATAGTTTCTGCATATCTAGACCATGTTCTCTTACAAATGTCAAATTTTTGTTGCGATTCCATTACTCTTTCTGGTAAATGTCGGGCCGCCATGCCATGCATGTTGCTATCATGATTTGTGGGAAAAATCTTATTTTTTAGGGTATTTCATTAGGTAATCTTTTTTATTTGTTTTAAGTGTTAAATCAGTGACTAATGCACTTATTTTCTACCAAATCTGATTAAAATTGGAGCAGCCGTTCAAGCGCTATGCCCGAAAAAGCTAAAAAAATTTAGAAAAACACCGTTTAGGTTTTTAACGTATCAAGGGAATTCCCCTGGATTTATTACCAAAAATTTTAGTTTGTGCATATCTAGACCATGTGGTCTAACAAATGACAAAGTTTCATTGCGATTTCATTATACCTTCTGTTAGATGTCGGAGCCACAATCCATGCCTGTCACAATCTTGATTCTTGATTTAGAAACATATATCTTTATTTTTAGGGTATTTTCCTAGGTAAATATTTTGTTTCTTCTAATTGGTAACGCAGTGGCTAACACACTACTATTTTACCAAATTTGATCAAAATTGGAGCAGCCGTTCATGCGCTATGCCCAAAAAAGCTAATTTTTTTAAAAAAATACCGTTTTGGTTTTTCACCTCCCAGGGGAATTCCCCTAGGTATGTTACCCAAAATTTTGGTTTCTGCATATCTGGACCATGTGGTCTATCAAATGACTAAGTTTCAATGCGATTCCATTATCCCTTCTGGTAGATGTCGGACCCACAAGCCATGCCTGTCAAGCGTTTGACAAAAAAAAAACGAAAAATAAAAAAGAAAAAAAAACGGACAAAAACAATATGTGTCCCATTTTTTCAAATGGGACCCATAACTAGGGATTTTCCAAAATGTCAAATATCTTTACTGGGTGGATTCCTGCATAGTGTAAAATTGAAACGAATATTCATTTACTATCTGGGCTATTTAGATATGCACCATGTGGATGTAAAATCATCGCTTATCATCTGCTATGGTGAAAGTAATTATTTCTTTTTAAAGCACACTTTATTTCCTATTTCCTGAGTTTCTTTGTCTTTTATATTAACCCTTTAACTGCCGCTGTCGACTCAAGTCGACAGCGCCGAAAATGACATAAGTGGAAAAGTATACGGCCGATTTTGATCAGTGAGATGGCGCTGGAGAGCTGAATAATTTCTGCGTTTACCAATATAAGATGATATATAGGTTTGCATTTGAATTTTTTTAGTTATTTGAGTCTTAAAAAATGTATACATATATGTGTGGTTTTGGTTTTTTTAATTAGTTTTAATTTTGGTTTTAGTTCCCGATTAGTTTTCAACTATTGTCGTCATGGTTCGCTTGGTTAGTTTGAAAACAATCCATTCGTTTTTGGCTTGAACATTTTGGATTAGGCTATTTTTTAGGATTATGGAGGGTAAAAACAGAGGAAGCTGTCCTTTTGTTGGCTGATAATGATTCTGAAAGCAGTTGTGCCTTATTTTTAAGTAGTTCTAGCGATGAAGAACCTTTTTGAAGATGTTTTGTATCAGTTTTGTTTTGCTGTGGCTATGTGTTTGTGTTTCATTGGGCAAGTGTAAAAAAAAAAAAATTTTTTTTTTGATTTACGTATTACGACGTCATCAGTCAAGTTGTGACGTCATCACATGAAGAGTAGTACAAATATGTTCCATAGATAATCATAAATAACTTTGCTACATACTGTTTTGTTTGTAAATTAGAAAAAAAGATAGATTTTGTTGATCTAAATAGTAACACATGACGTCATTGCAGAATGTATGACGTCATCGAAATTTTACCAATGCAAATAAAAAGAAAATTTATTACTGAACAACTTTTCTGTTGATCATATGATGCTTACATCAATAGTTTTTTGTACAGAAGCTTCTAACCTAAGGTTACTTAGCCAAAAAATGAACTGAAAAACAGCCGGCAGTTAAAGGGTTAAGAAGTAAACCCTAAAATCGCTCTCTCAGCTCTAGGTTCTTGCTTCTGAAACATCTTATGCAAACTGAAACTTCATATAGTAATGATAAGTGCATACTTGTTACTCATAGACACCCGTCATCACCTTACATAATAACAGCAGCAACAGCATATTGTTATATTGTGTAATAATTTGTTGATTGGTCATGTGATACGTTTATATTTATTTACAGGCGCAAGTAACAGAGTTATCTAAGTCGTTGGCGCATACGCAACAACGCGAGCGTGAAATATCGAATTATTTACAAGAAGCGAAAACCCGAATGTCCATGAACTCCCACCTTGCTGACCCGGAGAGGGTGAAATATTTGCGACAAGTTTTGTTCGAGTACATGATGGGGTCGGAGGGCAAGGTGAATGGAGTGTTTGTTAACCATGGGTTTTAGTGTGTATACATTTCTGACCGGTTAGGCTGGTGGTTTAGTGCGAGGCCTTTCAACTGAAAGGTTAAGGGTTCGAAACTGGTCGCTAGCTATCGGGTTGTGTCCTTGTGCAAGGCACTTAACGGATGGTAACCCGCCAGTGGGCACGAGGTGATCTGACGCTGGCCGTGTGTTAATTCCCTTGGTTTTCCCATTCATTGGGATAAACATGTATATCCTATTCTTATATTTCTTTAACCCAGTGGACTGACGTTTGCCTGTGTGTTAACACAACTGCGTTTTTCCATTCACAGAGATACATATGAAATCCTATTCTATTATCAATACTGAGCCATTGCCTTTTTTTCAAATGTTTATTATTCACAGACAATGGCAAAAGTTTTAGTAGTTCTAATGCAATACCCAGCAGAAGAAGCCCAGAAAATTTTAGAGAAACATAAACTTCCCCCGGTCAGTTTGAAGTTAAGATTTGTGTGTAATTATTCTTGATACTAAAACCATTAAATCTTAACCATGTAGTATAATTGTATTCTATGTGTTTGACCATCTATTCGAAGGATACTCCTGTTATTTTTCTGGTTATGGAAAAATGCAATATTCATCAGATTACTTGTTACAATAGTTGGTTACCGGAGCAATTACAGTGTGTTAAATACGGTGGACATACCGCTTTAAATTTACTGGCTGCATAAATACTTTTTTAATACCCATGTAGGGATTATATTAATATATGCGCAAGTTATACTCTCCTGTTGGATCACTGCTTGGCTAAAGATTATTTACTCCCCACATATGTGTTATTGTTGGATCACTTCTTGGCTAAATAATGTTTACTCCCCAATAAGTGTTATTATTATGGCATAACAGCTTAGTAATGAGCATCCACGTTTTGTGCCTGGTGACTTGCTTTTTTGTAACATGTCGGTTTGTCCCTCAAAAGGTGGTTGGATTAAAACCAGCTATATGGCTTAAGTGGTTGTGTTCTTGGGTACAGATTAACAGGTGTTGGTTGTTTTTTAATCGTTTAAACAAAAACTATGGCAATGTACACACCTTTTGCAATATCTCTAACCAGGCTTTGGGCAAGAGTGATCCAACAATCGCCAGTGATATAACTGCATTTTCCCATTCATATTACCTACCCTTTTTATCTGGTAGTGTAAGAAGAAAGATTTTAGTGCAACAATGTTGATTTTTTAACAACCACCCCCCCCCCCATAAAGCATATATACTAATGGATTAAACTTCAGCATACATATAAATATTAATGGATCAACTATAAAGCTTATATTTTACTGGATCAAACACACTTGATCAAATGTGTACTACATCATCACTATGTCATGTACATATAATTAAAACTTCTATTAATCCTGATTTTGCATGAGCTTTTCAACACCTTCATTTTCTTTTGTAGAAAGGTTGACACGCATGCGGTTGCAATGAAGTAAGAATTATTTTTGTTTTATCATAATCATCATCATAATTTAATTTGTTACATGAATTGTATTATATAATTACCAAGTATACTTTCCCACCAAGGGGAAAACCTACTACAATAAAACTTGTTTTAACAATCATGTCTGATATAGTTAATCCCCTATAATACATGATTATCTTGTTAACTTAGAAGCACAATTTAACACAACAGAATGGTGTGCTTTTGCATCCCCTCATATACATGTGTTCGTGTGGCTGACATAACAACAACAGTATAGCGCTTTTAAATGTCAAATTGCTTGGAATCTTTGCACTTTGCAGTATGTAAATTTAATAAAGACGTTTTTGTCACACGCAGTAACCTGCAGGTTAAATGCCTTCTCAGCAATATAGTTAACTAGATAGAGGTTAAGTTTTGATTTCACCGTAACAACTTCTATTCTTTCCTGCAGGAGTGGCTGCCAGGCTCCGATATAAAGGATCATAGATGAAGTGCCATATCCGGACTCTATATAACCTGCTCTATTTATATCGTGCAATATCTGCACTTAGTATTGATGTGCCTTATCATACTGGTACCAGTATGCAATTGTCTGGTGTGCAAACGCATGATAGGAAGTTGGCTTGCAAGCAAGTTTTAATATCAGCCTAATACAATGCTAACTTAACGCACCCCAGTTTTAATTTTTACATTAACAAAATAATTTTATTTTACTGAAAACTTTATTGTGATGTACTGGTATCGTAGTAAACTGTCGTTGGATGGAATTGTGCATTTATAAATTATTCTAAATGCTAAAGATTCTATTGTTTCATACTGCTTTTGTTAGCTACGCAAGTCGAAATTTTAGTTACTGTCAAAGGCTGAGGCAGACAGACTACTATTGTACACTGCATCACTCAACAATACAAACCATTAAAGTTCTGTCTTATTTATAGACTTTAAAATTTCAGTGAATCAGAATTAGGTGACTTTTTATCTGAAGAACTGTTTTAAACCCAATTTTTCAGTGGACCATAATTTCTAAATGACGGAGTGTTTGCAGTGAAACGGTTTCAACACCAGTTCGCAGAACCCAAGTTTTTTGTACAACCCTATTTGGCATTCCTGTGTCTCTAACAGTCTTTGCTTAATGGTTTCAACTAAACAAACAGTGATGTAACAAAACATTTATAGCCAACTATTAAACAGCAGCAAGTGGTTTATGAAAGAAAGAAACAATGGGTCATTCTTAAAATGGCAATATTTCGGATATTTAAAAAGCTGAGGAGAAACATTACATTCTGAATTGGACTGCATTTTCTTTAAATATGTGTAGCGATATTACAGTTAGGGATCACAGTCAAAAAAGAAAGAAAAAAAAACAGAACAAACTTGGAACTTTGTGCAATTTATAAGTCCTTAACACGGTGGCAAACCTCATCTGTAAACTTCGAGCAAGTTGCATCTCCACCAAGGTCCTTGGTGCGAGATGTCTTATCCTTGATCGCATCAAAGCAAGCTTGCTCGATCCTCCCTGCATAATTCATCTTACCGAGATGGCGCAGCATCATGATAGCAGACAGCAACAGGGCAGTTGGGTTCGCGAGATCTTTCCCGGCGATATCCGGAGCTGTGCCATGCACGGATTCGAACAGCGCTGTACCATGTGCTCCAATGTTGCCACTAGGGGTCACACCTAACCCTCCGATGAGCCCTGCACACAAATCACTCAAAATGTCACCGTACAAGTTGGGCATGACTAGCACATCAAACTGGGTTGGGTCTTGCACTATGTTAAGGCAAACTGTATCCAGATACATCTCGTTAAACTTGATGTCACGATTTTTCTCCGCTGTTTCCCTGCAGCATCTCAAGAAGAGACCGTCAGTCATTCGCATTATGTTGGCCTTGTGGACAACGGTTACATTTTTCCGGCTGTTTTTGCGGGCGTAGTCGAAGGCAAACTCGGCAACCTTTCGTGAAGCTTCTTCAGTTATCAACTTGATGCTTTGCACAACACCATCCACAATAGCGTGCTCAATACCAGAATATTCACCCTCTGTGTTCTCTCGTATGGTCACCAGGTTAACACCGTCGTACGGAGTCTTGTACCCTTCCAGAGATACGCAAGGACGCACATTTGCATAAAGATCAAATGTCTTTCGGAGCAGTAGATTCATGGATGGATGGCCTGCTGCTATAGGTGTACCAAGGGGACCTTTTAAGCCAACTTTATTCTTATTAATAGAATCCTGTGCTTCGATTGGGATTGTCCATTTTCCACCGGGCCCTTTCATGGCTGTCACGTTTCTTTCCTCCCAAGATATAGGGGCTCCTGCTGCGTCAAAGATCTTCATCACAGCATCTGAAATCTCCGGTCCGATTCCATCTCCAGGTATCATAGTGCATAGTCTTTGTTCTTCCGTTTCCGGGATTGCTGTTTTAGTAGACGAGGCATAACCACTCCGAGCAAAAAGTAAAGGCAGTCGTCGAGGTAGAGACTTAAATAATGTAGATGCCATGTTTACAATGTAAAATTGCCGGTGCGTTAAACAATGCACTATAAGACCCTAAAAATAGGTGGAATTGTAACGGGTACACAAAAAATATTCTTATACCGTTACATTTATTAGGCTATCCTAAAGAACAGCAGGCTAGAAACATCTTACATAAACGACCTTGTATGTTAGACCAGTAAAATCAATGTTCGGTAAAACCTCAGGCCGACACTACTGAAACGCACTTACCGGATGATTAATCAAGCAAGAAAAGTGATTGCGAAATATACTGCGTTTTTTGTCATTGTAATTTATATTTTTTAATATAATAAACATCATTACAAAAGGTAACTAGAAAAAAACTAAAATAAAAAATTAAAAAAAAATTAGCACAGTAGTATTTTTTTCTAGAATAATAGGAAACACTGAAAATGACGCGCGAATATGCGTTTTTGTGAAGACTTGAAGAGTCCACAAGTTTAAAATCATAGGGTAGTTAAGATTAAGAATACTGGAATTCTCCTATGTTAACTATCTTTTTAATTTTTTTGGTCGGTAAGCATAAAGATAAAACATGGTCTGCTGGCATCCAAAAAGCTGTGTGGTCGAAAACGGGTGCCTCTAAATACCACAGGACCGCTTGGATCAATTAGATTGCTATGGAAAGTAATTCTAACCCTGTCCCAAACACTAATCTTAATCCCAGAACTAACTTTAACCCCAACCCTAACATTAATATCATGGCTTTTGTAATTACAAAGTATATATAGTAAGCGATCCAAGCGATTCAAGCGCTCCATGCGATCCAAGCGGTCCAATCGGTCCTGTAGTAATTAGAGGTACCGGTCGAAAACCAGCGCTGGTTGTAGGCCTACAATAAATAGGTGTAGTAACATTCGTGACTTAGGTAATTTTTTTGCACTTTATATTGAGTTATGTTAAAGTTGTTGCAGTGGCCGTTTAATTAATGCGCGCCCCTGACTGTTTCTCATGTCAAAATATTTCCTCGTGTCAACCAGCTATAATCCCCGAACCAACAATTCATAGACAATCCTCCCCACTTTACGCCATAACGTGGGAAGCTAACGTTTTGTGTATAAACTCATTGTAGGTCTATAATATTATTGTCGAAAACGCGTTTTGGAATACGGACCAAAATAAATCGCCTGCTTGAAGCGCGATTCCGAGCATGTCCAGACAAGCAGTTAAAGAAACCTTCCGAGACGGAGTCAATTCGAAATCTAATTAGTTGGAGAACTCAGGTCAGATTTAGTGCTAGGTATAAGCACGCCGACCGACCACAACAGCGCCTGATTCTCCACATAGGATAGGCTAATAGGTTTGGCGGCCTCGTCCGCTATATTTATTGAATTATATCCTTTTATTTTGTTTTTAAAGAAAAAAACCCGGTGTTGTGGCGTTAAAGTTAATAAAGGCAACTTTTGAATAGCAGTGTTCATCCAGCACAAATATATGTATTTATGTATTTTTAACGAACAAATATATATGTATTTTAACAAACTAATTCGGATGGCGGTCAAAAAAATCTGTTATTTATGATTGATTTTACATTTTAGGCGTAGCCTATATATTAAAAAATAAAATTTCGCTTTAAAACTTGACGTGAAAAAGTTTAATCAAAATTGAAGACGATTCGACTTTGCTGCGAATAGAAACTTGGAAAGAAAACTTAACCACAACATGGTCATATCTGTTTTTACTAATTTTTAATTGTAGCTGCTTACAGTAAACTAACTTCACACTTGAAGAAAGCGGTGCAACAGGCAAAAGCGGACACTGTATAGTAATTCTGCTATTTGTTGACTTTGGAGGCCTGTGTATTGTTTCGCCTGGTTTATAGTTTAAGCAGCAGGTAGTGTTGTTACGGATATTAACCATTTAATTTCTATGTTTCACACGAGTCGGTGTGAGAGTTTTATTTTTCCATGCGGTCAGTTTTAATTTGGTATTTAAAATCTGGAGTAATCCTTAATTGTGTGTGTTAATTTGATTTTAATTTATACTGTGTATGACAAAGTAACTAATATCTATTTGAATAAGGGCAAAATTAATGGTAGACAAAACACCCTGGAAATCGTGTTAACGTCGTGTTAACGTGTTCTTAACTTGTAACTGTTCACTGTTAATCGCATAATAGAAAGAAAACCAATCTGTGTTGGCTGAGTTACAATAAGACTTAGAGCCTTAAAGACAGGCTTCCAGCCAGGAGTGTGGAAAAGCAATTAGAGTTAAAAAGCGATCGCCGGGCACCATTACCCTTATAGCAGCAAGTAGAGGCTGCAAAATAGAATTAGAATTCTGGACTCTTTACCAGACTGGCAGACTCTACAAGTGTTATGCCCTGTTTTACTTTTAAAGAGCGAACTGAAAAAAAAATTTGTGAACAATTATACAGTTTAATGTAAATAACGAAGCTTAAGTTATAATATTAAAGTTATAAGAGGCTGTTGGGCTTCAACGGAAATCCTGCAATTTCATTTGAGTTTTTGATAAATTTCCAGGTTGGTGATCCATTCACCGACTGATTAATTGGCGAACTGACCAATCGTTTTCCAACAATTACCAAATTGTGCATGTCACGGTAGCATGAACTTAACTTATGAGGACTTCCCGTAAACGTGTCGTCAAGACAACGGATCATTCTTGTGTACACTTCATTGAAATTGTCGTTAAGATCTTTGACTTTTGAGTCGCCGTCGTACATTTCTGTTGTTGGATTTTTGCTTAGCGGCCATACTCCGTCGGTATCGAAATGTATATTTTCACCAGCAAAGCAATAATCTTCTCCCGGCTTCAGGTATTTAGAACAGTTCAATCGATCCAAGTTCAGGCAGTTTCTCGGTTCACAAACTTCCGTAACTTGGATTTTAATCAATTTTCGTCCGTGTACAATCTCACGAAAACGTTGGTAATGAGAGGTTTCCTGACTTTTTGATGTATTAACAACAAAGGGTGTACAGCTGCTGCTGCCTTCGCCTTCGTACACGATCTCAACAATTGCCTCAACCGCGTCTTTTAGAGTAAAAATCGGAAACACCGGATTGGTGTATGCCTTCGGTAAGCCATCTGTATATTTTAAAATTAACTCCGGAACCTGAAATGTTCTGTTTCCCGAGAATATAGTCTGGTTTTGACCAACACTACCCAGGCGAACCTCGGCTTCAAGGGAAGACAACAAGAGAATTAGTTTCATGTAAAATGAACCAATGGAATGTAATGGAAGTTTGTTGATTTCCCTTCGCTTTTGGTCCGCAAATTTCTTTATAAACCACCAATCAATTGTCGCATTTTGTTCTGAATTCCATGCAATGGAGTATGTGTCTAAAAGCTTTTGCAAGTTTTTGCTTTTTGGTCTTTCATTTTGACCGGTCGAAGCAAGACGCCATAACCTTGCAATATCATAAAACATCTGAAAAAAATTAATATCAGCAGAACAGGTTTTATTATAAAAAAAACTACCTTTTGCTCAACTGGTGAAGAGGGCGTTTCAATTTTTGTCAAAACATCTCGTACGTAGCCAATAGACATTGGTTCGATGGTAATCAAAACATCAGGAAGTAGGTCAAATACGGATCCTGTTCCCAGTGTTGTCGGATATTGGGGTAAGGATTCAAAACTCAACAAGTTCATCGAACCACCGATCTGCATATATATCATACTTAAAACAGCAAACAAAATGTTACCTGGCAAAAAAGTACCGCGTTCAACTTACTGCATTCAATAAGTTTGCTGCGAGAGTCATATGGTTCATTTCCTCCGTAAATACCGATCTTATTATCCTTGCAACTTCGATGTTTCTACCATATTCAGTTTTTAAACTTAACCAGGCAGTAACATAAGGCGGTATGGTTGTAAGTTCTACTGAAATTGCAGATTTGACAAGGCTTCGGATAGCTTCAATGGTAACGCTTGGAAGATCTGAACATTAATGCAACAATTCATAATTCTGCAATCGGTTGTTGTACGAAAGAAAATCTTACCGTCGCTAGACCTTCTCATTCCACACGAAATCCAGTTTTTAATTAAGTCTGCTTTACTTCGAGATAAGTCGCGGGTCGAAGGCATGTATCTATATAACGCATAATTAAAATAGGATATTCTTGTTTCATGCCCGTGTTCGGGAAAATGCAAGATACGTTATTAAATAAGCAATTGTCAGATTACTTCTCACCCACGTCAGTTTACAGGGTTGTGGAAGTGTTGTGTTTTTATATATATAATTAAGTTCCAGGTATGTTTGATAAGTGTCTTGCCTAAGTACACATGATCCAGCCAGCGGCCGACCTGACAAACTTTCACCTGTCTGGTAGACGTGTGACGCCCTAACTAACTATCCAGCCGGACATGATCATTTCAATAAAGACACGGGGGGAAATTATGATGGAAAAGTTAATGATGTTAATTCCATAACAATATTTACCTTGGACTGTGGATACTCGTGTTAAACATAGCATATTTAACATACTCAATATTATTCGTTACAGATTTGTAAGAATGAAGATTGATGATCCCAAACTTTCGCATCACAGGGTACAGATTGTTGTATTGAATAAAAATTCCTGTATAAGTAAAGGTATTCAGTTGTAACAAGCAGGGTCCAACCACAATATGTAATTATTTGCATAATTTATATGTGTTGTTTATATGTATGCAGAAACGGATGGGTCCCAGAGTTAACCAACAAAACTCTTATCTGTGTTTAGTTGGAGTTAGAGTTATGTGTTTAAAGTTAAACGATCCATTGACACATTTAGTTTAGCGACTTCTTTGCAGGTCTTGGCCATAACTATTAATTGCAGTAACTGTATATCATCGTGCTTTATTTATCAGTTTACTATAGTTTTTGCGGCGGTACAACTAATTTTGCTAGAAATGTATATACACAGTTTACCACAGGGAATTACCAAACTGCCCAAAAAATAAATAACGACTACCGGTACGAGTTCTGGACCGACTTTTATTTTTTTTACCGAGCCAAGTTTCGAACCCATGATTTTATTCGTTTTATTCCATTAGTTTGTTCTTGCAGAAACAACAAACAACCTCTAGTTTTTACCAAACAAAGCTATACGATACAGAAAACAAAATCCTTACGTTTTACATCCTCCCAAGTTGGACATATTTTAGATGGGACATAATCATAAACTCGAATGACTGGTACCAGCGTATTCATCCCTTGATAATTCAATACATCATCGCCACTTTCTCCAACAAAATACATGAACTTTTTTCCTTCGAATATGTAACTGCAAAACAAGTCTTTTACAACACTATCGAAGATATTTGATACTCTTTGTAAAATGTCCTACCTTTATACGATGGTTGTCCAACCAAATTATTTAATGTTAATTAGCTTTAAATCAAAGATTATAGAATCAAAACATTATAGAATCAAAACAAGTCGCTGGCTAGTCGGTTATATCCTTGTACAAGACACTTAGCGATCGGTGCTTTTACCCCGTAAAATATTAGCCTCAATAAAAAACAGCAACCAGGTCTTACTTAGAACAACATAAGAAAGCAGTCATTGTGATTTTCCCATCCGTTTATAGTTGAGAAATAATAATCCTATTTATCTATGATAAAATATTTGCATAATGTTAACCTTGCCACGATTCGAATGAAATAAATTTGACCGTCCAAATCACAACCTCTTGGAGAATCGGGACTCGAGACCGCGGTTACTGAAAAACGTGCCAATCCAGTAGCGTTGGATGTAGAATGGATCGCTTCTATTTGTAAAACCGAGATTGGTACTGATAGATTTCTAAAATGCAGTGTTAGGAGTGAAAATTGTTCCCATGTAGTTTGTACCTGAAGCAATTGTTTCTTTGGCAATCCTGTTCGCTTAATTTTGGTACGATCTCCAACGAAAATGTTACATTCGACAATGGCCGAGCATGCATTGTTGCAAATAGAGTAAAATCCGCACTGTCGTGTAGATTTAAACGCATGGCACTTGGCTCAAGCAATCCAATTTGAATACCGTTATTAGTTTCTTTTAATACAGTGTCTTGAATAAAGAATCTGTATAAATTGGTCAAATACATAGGTTATTTTATTAATTTATAAGAATTTTGTATTCATTTCTATTAATACAATGTCTTCGATATGAAATATGTATAATGTTGCTTAAACTATTAAAGGTGTTTTTAATAAATGTATAGGAAGAATTTAAAAATGTGATGAAAAAAATCCAAACGCGTGTTCATACTTTTAGCATCGTCATTGTATAAAAAAAACTATTATATAAACTAAAAGTGAATGGCATAAAAAACTTACGAGTCATCAGTAGATACCAACATAAGGGAGTAACTTGGCTTTAAAAGAATATGTGTTTCCTCTGATGTTAAAGACACATCAACCACTCCCCCAAAACGGTAGTACCATGCATCGTTTCTATCTATTAATGCTCTTCCACCGTTTTTCAAAAGTTTGCAACATCCCTCACTTAATCTATAAGTGCATGAAACTGGTTCTCTGTAATGCACCATCGTTGGAGTATGTATGCATATAGGCCCTACTGAAAAATTATTATAAAACACCATACTTGCACTGATTGGATACGACCGCAAATTTAAAGCCGGCTGATTTCGAAAAAGACCCATCTCTGTCCGACTCCAAACTACTTGACAGGTCAACTGTTAAGTACTGTTCAGACTGATGTAAGCGAAAAGGGGCGGGGCCGGTGTTTAAACTTAATGGTTGAAGGAGTCGACCTGCAGTTATTTCAAGTGGGTCGATTGCTGATGTTAGACCTGAAAAGGGGAATGACTGGATCATAACAGTTAACAACGTGGTCGTATTTGGACCAACAGATAATAATAAGAAAATGAACGATGGGTTACCTATAGTTCCGACCAATCTTCCAAGTCTAATTTTACTATCAAATAGATCGAGAACAAGCGAAAGTGAAAGAATTTGATGTTCGTGGAATAAAGACCGGTAATGGGAACTGTGCCATGTGATGTTTGTCACCTTGCTGGTAAAAAATAGTCGATTAGGAATGGATGTATTATTCGGGTGGAAAAATGCAGTTGCCGAAGCTAAAATTTAACTGTTTCAGACCAGTATTAATCCAATGGGTATTAAAACTGTCCGCTTAGTATCTTGTTCTAAGTTAGAACAGATCAACCAGCCAGCAGTTTATACCATATAAATGTCCTGCTAAAAGTCAACCCACTAAATCACCAAAAGCAGGAACGTCAAAATAACAGATTTCTTGTTTGGTTTACCAAAATTTTATAAAAGGTGAAAAAAAATCTTTCAACTGCCACGAAGAATCCCATTGGGTTAAAGGTGTCACGCACTTTTACTAAGATATGGGCTCTGAGTACAGTCGTGGTGCCAAATGGTTAGCGCGAACATTACATATACCGATCTATACAAAAACGGTCCAAGTGACTAGCCCATCATGGTCACAAAACTTGGCTCGGTTAAAAAAAGTAAAAAATGATTTGGACTACGATATTTATATTTAGACCAAAAATGTGAAAACTAAATGGGTGATATAAGAACGCACAATAATTTTTTGATACTTATTTAACGCACATTTTCTATCCCACGATTTGACAGTCCGACCACAAACTTTTGTAATAACTATTGGTATAGGCCTCTATGTAGGTTGGAAATGTGTATCTGTTTTAAAATCACCGAAAACGAAATTTGGACGCTCATTTTAGTATTGGTTGTTACAAAACTTTTTCCATTAATTCGGTTTCTATCTTGTCAGTAAGTAAATACAAGCACCCTGTGCTATGAACAAATCCAAGTTTCATTTGTCCAACGACATTATCCTTGTGTCCAAAAAACAACAAAACTGTGGTTTTTATTCGGTATAAATTTATTAATATATCACTAATAAAACATGATACCTGTTATATCTGGCTATCCGTTTATAATTAACATCGCTTTTAAAACTGTCGTTTCGGTACTTCAGTTGCTGTATTGACATGGGAATAACATCCCCTTCCACGACTCCAACTATTTCAATATGCAGCGCCCACATCGTCGCAGTAAATTGCCAATCAGCATCTAGATCAGCCATCACTCCAGGCCACTTTGCTACAAAAAGTTAAGTAATCGCGTTGTAAGGCAATACTGCTGTGCGTTCGTGTTTTGACAAATATGGGTCAGTTGTCAATATTTTATTACATACATTGGATGTTTGGCAAATTTTTTTAAACTGGCACCGTAGCAATATTACATGTTTACTACAGAGAATCTACAAATGTTCATTAAAATAAAAAGTTTTTCATATCGTCGTAAATCACCTATCTAGAAATCGGCGTCTGTATGCCCCTTGAATCCAAAGGAAACACATTTTTATTTTACTCAATATTTTTAGACATGTTAATCGGTTACTTGCGTATATTATTATAATGGTTTTGGTTAAAAACTCCGAGCATAACCTTATGTTATAGTTTTTACCTTTAAATACAGAACCTACGATTTCGTCTGTTGTTGAACACTGTCCAGGTCTATAACAAAGCGATTGAATAGTGGTGTCTTGGAAATAAAAGGTGTTTGATCCAAAAGGATTCCAATTTAAATCATCCGTTTCGTATCGTTCCAAGTTTTCACCCTTTCGAACAGTGATTTAAATGGCGAGACAGATATAAAATGCTGGGGCAAATATATAATGAAATGGCAAGAACAATATATAAAAAAATGGTGGGACAAATATATAAAGAAATGATGGGATAAATATAAAATTATATGGTGGGACAAATATATAAGGAAATGATGGAATAAATATAAAATTATATGGTGGGACAAATATATAATTATATGGTGGTACAAAACGTGGAAATAAATTATATTTGAATGAAAATATATAATAGAACAATATAGTATACATGTTAATGTTTTAAAATTTCTGATATATAGGCCATTACTCTCTAATTAATGGGTTTTACTAAATTGAAGGAACGTATTTATCGTACTCAACACACTACATTAATAGCTCCGGTGACCCGTCGGTGGGCGAGAGGTGATCTGACGATTGGCCGTGTGTTAACGTCTCTTGCGTTTTCCCATTAACGGGAATAAACATCAATATCGTATTATAGCGTATATCATAATGCCATTTAATAATTGCAGCTGCCGAAACCCTTTTACACCCATCGACCTAAAACGTACGATTTGTTTAATGCTACAGTAATCCCTCGAGGCCATGGAAGTGGTAAACTCCCGTAAATCAAAGGCGCATCTGAAGTTGTTTGTTGTCGGGACATCAGCTACCAGGTGGCCCGAAAAGTGCATCCTTGGAAATGACATGTAATCTGCCCAATAAGAAAGTGACGACAATCAACGTAACCCATACGAATTTTATAGATTGTATGTTCCACATATTATGTCTACATAACAACAAAACACAACATTAAAGCTTTTCGACATATGGCTGAGAAACCTTTATTCGATATTTTTCAACCTGTAAACGAAAATTAAATTTGAACTACAAAGAACAAAATCGTGCTTAATTTATATAAATCATAGAAGTACTCTTTGTTGTCATGGCTATGAAAATATACTTTTTTTTATGTAACTAGTTTAGCTAAATTTTAAGTTCTGTAAGAAAACGTAAAAGAAAAGTGGTCAATTTTCAGTCAACTTCGTAGGTACCGTCGGGTTACCTGAGCTGCTGCAGTGTCCAAATATTTTCCGGGTTCAGACTATGTCCGCCAAGTGCCCTGCTAAGGACACAATAGCGTAGCCATCAGGTAGTTCTGACTTACGAGCCAGTTGAGCTATTCCCGGCCGGAATTGCTTGAGTTTTACACCCACAATCTTTTAAACTTTACTGCGAAAATATAATAATCTGCCATTTAAATATGTTCTGCCACAAAAGAAAATCTAAATGTGCAACATTTTTCACGCCCTAACGCAACATCGCAACTTCCTAAAAAGCTTACCTGCGGAATGTACCTCTGTTTGGCCAAATGCAAATTCAAGTAGGATAACTGCATTCATCAGCCTTATTAACATAAACATTATTATCAGGCTATCTAAAAGAAACAACTTGTTAAAGGTAAATATAAATTGTGTTAATCAATATCTAGGTATATTCAACATGTTTTAATCAAGTTTTATGAACCGTCATTATAGTACTACATGTTTAAACAATCTCTTATTACTTTTTGCAAATGTTTTAACACAATTAGACTGATTTTTTTAATAAAATTAAAGCGGTATTGCTCCAATGTTCTATTGTAAGTCCTGCAACGTTTAATAATATATTTATCAAGTGTTTGATGATGACGTTTGAGGTTTACGCGCCTTTTTTCGCTGGGATTCTTTCGCTGTATACACGTTCAACCAGGCAAATGCGGCCAAGGATACTTTCCGACTCCAAAATAGTATTCAACCAAGTTTAAAAAGTTAGTTTCGTTTAATATTAAAGATTAATAAACAATTGAAACACAAGTATTACTTTATAGCCTACTTCTTCCAGTCGAACGCATCTCTGCGAATTGTCTGGTAATTACAGCGCAATACGATTATAGACAGTTTGCATTTTTCGAGTTTTGTCAGCTTGGCAACCAGTTCTATGTCTACTAGAGAGCTTCTGCCGTCTTGTACACTCTGTGTCTTTAAGTCTGGGAAGGCCCAAAAACGAGGTCTTCAGGGTTGAATAACTCGTGACGTCATGCTAAACTGGTCAACCATTTTTATTTTACCTTATAGCTTAAGGCGGTCAAGGATGATTGCTGTTTTTCTGAAAAATGACGTTGCGTTATCGCAGATACGTGAAGGGCTTGCGTCTCATGACGTAAATTGTCAGTAACCCCGCCAGTCCTTTTTGAAAATTAGTTCACTTATTGCTTTCGTCCGTTTTTCTTTTTTCGTCAAACGTATTGACAGCGGTAACTTTTATTGGTCCGAGGTCGTCTTGAAGAAGTATAACAATCAAAATAAACATTTAGCGATGTAGCAGTTAACATTACCAAATATGCAAAAAAAAACAAAATCTACCATCCAAAGTTGATCTTTTAAGTGATGTATCGTTTGTTAGAAAAACGTTTACTTGACATAAATGTCCCTTGTGGTTCGCGCCATAAAAATATTTTCTTTTCGAGTAAAAATTAACTGGCTGTTTAAATATGAATTACAGCTTTAATATCTATAAAAATATATTTGAAACAATTGTCAACTCACGTGACAAAATTGCCCACTTTAAAATCTATAAAAACTAGGCCTACTTAATAAACTTATTCACCACGCGTAGTAAAACCACAAACTTATTCAAATAAACTGTGCAACACTAAATGAATAAAAATTTCAATATAAAAATGTTAAATCTATTATGGCTAAAATTTTGTTTTAACATTTCATCCAAATGATTTTAGAATTGATTTGCCGATTGATACATTTCGAGTTGTTTTGCCTATTGGTGCATTGAGACCGTGTGTTAGGTTTCGTAAGGTAAATTCTCGTTTATTACGCCATTATGCATGCCAAAATATAATACTAAGTGTTGGTTATTAACATATGCTGCTTTGTATAGCTTCGTGCTTGTAAACACAGCTCTTTGTTGGCCTAATTAAGTTGTGAGTATCGCATATCTACCAGAACTTGTTAGTCGGAATTTTGACCCACTTAACATGACTCCAGCTAGGTAAATGTCACGTGCAAGGGTTCGAGTGTTTCGACTCTAGGTGATAGAAATTAGCTACGTAAACACGACACTAGATTTCTATACAATACTCTGGATTAACAACCAATTCCTTTTTTACAGGTAAAGGACCAAAAATAACATGCTACAATTTTTTAGAAGTTTTACTTTAAACCGTCTTAATTGCCATGAAAATAAACAAATATCAAAATATCGTGTAAAAATATTTTTAGGACTCCAAAAGGCAAGAGATACAGTATTAATCTTATAAAAACATATGTTATTTCTTATAAAAAGGCAAAGGTTGATTTTTAAATCGAACGTTTAATAAAAGTGTTATTTAGCTTGTTATTTAAATATAAAATAGCTACTGCGATCACGCTGCCTTTTAACTGAAACTTTTCTATCCTATAGGTCGGAACGGAAGACTATAAACAACATTTATTGTAACAATTTTTTAAAACTTTATTTATTCTACATGTTGAGATTTTTACCGATTACGAAACTTGTCACTGATCTGCGACTTTTAGAATCGGTACGGTTCTCTTGCCACGCAGTTTCTAAGCCCGCAACACATGTTTCATCGTATATAACTCTAGTTTGGCAGAAGTCATATTAATAAACTAGGCTTTTATTATTATATTTGTGTAATAACAAGTTATTGAATTACTCTTACTAGGTGGATCACCTTATGCTTTGAGATAGGTAACTGAAATGGCTTACCCTTTAAGCCTGTGGTTCTCAAACCACCTGTAGTAAGACTGGGACAATTGCTTTCTAATTTGTTTAAATATAAACGCGAAAGTCAACATGGTGGACGGTGGAGATATTAGTTACAAAAATACTATAACATAATCCAATAAAATTATAATGTGACCCTCTTACTACACGGACAACGCGAAAGCAATAATACTAACAGGTAAATAATAAAAAATGCCCACTTAAGTCTTACAAAACAAGCTTGTCCGTTGCATGACTGTTTATGTGTAATTTGAAGCTTATTTTCTAGAATTAAAACACGGTTCGCGGAAGACAATTTAAGAAACATTGCTTTTTCTGTGAACGATAAATAAAATGTTACAAAACAAACAATACTGTGACACTATAATAAAGGGTATCTTTAGTAAAATAGTTGACTGTTGTAAAAACGTGTAACTTAAGCCGAGAGTATAGCCTTTGGGAAAATCAGGAAAATAATAGCAATAAATAATATGAAAAGACACTACCGATAACTTGCTTGCAAAACACAACCAGTAGCTTGCCTTTCACTGAAAATCACTGTCGCACATATAAGCTCGTTGGAATCTTCATTTGCCAACTAACAATCCTTCTAAAAATTGAATTATCAGCATAAAGCTGTTTTGCAAAACAAAAAAGTCAGACTGAAGTTAGAATTGTCACAACACGTCAAACAAATCAATGCACGGAACCGGAAATATGTAATATCTCGTTAAGATTAGATTTAAAAAAATGGGCTTTCAAATTACTTAAACTTTAAATAAAATATTAAAATCTGTAATAATAGTTTTGTTGAAAATTCGCGTGTGAAAATTTCTCATAATATTAATATTAATTACACCGGTTGCAGAAGAGTACAGCACACTGATCGTCACTACAAACGTCATAAAACGCGGACGCCCTGTTTTATTGCATTTGCGCCCATTTTCACTTCCAGTATAAATTGCCGTGTTTTGTTTTTACACATTAGTCCACTTGTGACTCACCAATAGTTCTTGTCAGAAATAACCACCATTGCCGAAGCTCTTCGTCGTGAGATGGCAAATCTCATGCCTGTTTGTGTTTCGTTGCGCGAGTCATGAATATATACGACTTTAACCTTTAAGGTATCCTTGATTATGAATCTGAATTTTAAGGAACCGACAGTTCCAGTGACTTTGGTATATTAATGTAATATTTTTGCGTCGTCAGCATACTGGAAATGGCGTACAAACAACTAAATTAAACTGAATGAGAGGATCTGAGATGGTGTCCGAGTCATTGAGTTTTTTTTGTCAGTAAAATGGGAGTAATTCGCCAATATTACTACGCATGGAAGCAGTATAGACAACATACTGCAGTTGTTACGGTAACCCGATGGTGGGCGCAAAGCTGTTATTCTACTTTTTTAGGGTTGCGGGAATCTCCTGCCCAGGACACCCACCCAAAATTAGGTTCAGTCTCAACTTTTTTAAGAGATTTTTCCAATATACTTATTAGAGAGAAGCATTACCTTAATTTGCTAAAAGTCGATAAGCCCACCTATTGGAATTGCGGGGGTGGGGGAATGTGGGTAATTCCGCCGATGCTCCTTAACAAATGACTGATTAGTGCATCTTTACAATATGTAATCTAACAATTCTCATACTTTTATCCAAGTTTTACAATTCCTCTCTATATATACGGCCAATAAAACATAAAGAAAATCGGGAAATCTTTTTGCATTCTGGTATCTGTCTGAAAGTTCCTTGGTTTAACCAAAACATCATACGGAACATCTAATTTTGGGTTTTTAACCTTACCCGAGTGATCTCTTTCAAAGTTAGGTAATTAT
>CH003371.1:325796-340948 GCA_000149265.1 Ciona savignyi
CATGTCCAAGGAATTTGATGGAGGATTTTCCGAATTGGCATTTGTCATTTAGTGTTACCCCCGCTTCCTTCAGCCTTTCAAGAACAGTTACTAACCTTGAATCGTGTTCCGATTGTGTTCCTCCAAATATGAGAACATCATCCATGTGGCATAGCACACCTGGAATTCCTGTTAGGATATCGGACATCCGCCTCTGAAAATGCTCTGGAGCGGACGAAATTCCAAAAGGAAGGCGATTAAAACAAAAACCTCCCCACTGGTGTTATAAACGTGGTTAGCAACTTACTTTCTTCGGATAGGGGTATCTGCCAAAAACCAGAGTTCGCATCTAATTTAGAAAATAATTTAGCTCCATTTAGCTTTGCAAGAGTTTCATCTACAGTTGGCATCAGATGAAGTTCTCGGCACACACTTTTGTTTAACTTGGTGTAGTCAACGCAGATACGTAATTTCCCGCTGCTCTTTGGCACAACCACCATGCCGGCGCACCATTCCGTGGGTTTGGTTACCGGGCTAATTACCCCCGATTTCTCCATTTGTTCCAATTCCTCCTTAACCTTACTTTCAAGAGGTAAAGGGACACGGCGTGGAGAATGGAGACTAAACGGCGGTGCATCCTTTTTTAGTTTTATCGTATACGGCTCTCCAAGCTTACCCAGCCCAGTAAAAACGGTTGGAAATTTTCGGGCGTATTCATGGCTATCTAATCCTTGTATTCTTTTAAGAATATTCATTGCTTTGATAGCAGGCCAACCCAACAGTGGATTACTTAGACCTTGTGTTGAGCGTTACTATTTTTGACCTCCCAACTGTAATACTTTATAAAGGGGGATGGAGAGTTATACGTCACTAGAGTTGCATGCCTGAGTGATTTACCCTTCGTATATAAGTTGAAGTCTCGTTCTCTGTCGCTCTCTTTCGTTCTTATAATACAGGTTCTAAACTACATAGCGCGTGTTCGCTATATCGCTACAGTTCACGATCTATTTCTTTATCGACAGGTATTTATTGCATAACAGCGAGAGTACTCAGAAAAAAAATTAAAAGATAAAAACGGAGCTTGATTTTAATACTTTAAAGATGGGTTATTAAGATTAAATGAATTTATTTTTGTAAACATCATGTTACTTTCGAAATAACAAATGCTATTTGCAACCCTTTTAAGCTTGAAAATATATTAAAACCAGCGTATAGATTACAGCGATTTAAAAAGTACATTGAAGACTGAACTATGTCATTTCAAATGTTTATGAAATAAATTAAATACAGGGGACACCCGGATTTGAATCAGGGACCTCTCGATCTGCAGTCGAATGCTCTACCACTGAGTTATATCCCGGAGATGACAGCTTAATGTAAACTGGCGTTTGAGAAAGCAGTGGTCTCAAGATTACCTCTAATTGTCCACGATTTATTTTTTTATCCATAGGTATTTATTGTATAACAATGACATTTCTCAGCAAGCTTTTTTAACGATAAATAAAAGAGCTTGATTATATTACTTTAAATATGGGTTATTAAGATTAAATAAATATATATGTAGGCCTAATGTACACTTGATTTTAATTTCGATATAACGAATGCTATTTGAAACCCTTTTAAGCTTGAAAATATATTAAAACCAGCGTATAGATTACAGCGATTTAAAAAGTACATTAAAGACTGAACTATGTCATTTCGAATGTTTATAAAATAAATTAAGTACAGGGGACACCCGGATTTGAACCAGGGACCTCTCGATCTGCAGTCGAATGCTCTACCACTGAGCTATATCCCCTAGATGAAAGCGTAAAGTAAATTGGCGGTTGAGTTAGAAGGTGGTCTCATGATTACCTCTACTTGCTCAGGAATTATTTCTTTATCAATTCGTATTTATTGTTTAACATTGTCAGTTCCCATCCATTTTTCTTAAAGATAAATAAAAGAGCTTGATTATAATACTTTTAAGATGGGTTATTAAAATTAAATTAATATATGTATTGTACTCATGACATCATATTACTTTCAAAATAACAAATGCTATTTGCAACCCTTTTAAGCTTGAAAAACATTTTTAACCAGCGTATAGATTATAGCGATTTAAAAACTACATTAAAGACTGATGAACTATGTCATTTCAAATGTTTATGAAATAAATTAAATACAGGGGACACCTGGATTTGAACCAGGGACCTCTCGATCTGCAGTCGAATGCTCTACCACTGAGCTATATCCCCTAGATGAAAGCGTAATGTAAATTGGCGGTTGAGTTAGAAGGTGGTCTCATGATTACCTCTACTTATTCAGGAATTATTTCTTTATCAATGCGTATTTTTTGTTTAACATTGTCAGTTCCCATCCATTTTTCTTAAAGATAAATAAAAGAGCTTGATTATAATACTTTAAAGATGGGTTATTAAGATTAAATTAATATATGTATTGTACTCGTGATTTTACTGTCGATATAACGAATGCTATTTGCAACCCTTTTAAGCTTGAAAATATTTTAAAACCAGATTATAGATTACAGCGATTTAAAAAATACATTAAAGAATGAACTTGTTATTTCGAATATTTATGAACCAAATTAATAATAGGGGACACCCGGATTTGAACCAGGGACCTCTCGATCTGCAGTCGAATGCTCTACCACTGAGCTATATCCCCGAGATGGCAGCGTAATGTAAATTGGCGTTTGAGTGAGAAGTGGTGTCAATATCATCTCTAGGCCTAGTTGTTCACGATCTATTTCTTTATCGACAGTTATTTATTGTATAACAACGACAGTACTAAGAAAAAAAAATTGAAAGATAAAAACGGAGCTTGATTTTAATACTTTAAAGATGGGTTATTAAGATTAAATGAATTTATTTTTGTAAGACATCATGTTACTTTCGAAATAACAAATGCTATTTGCAACCCTTTTAAGCTTGAAAATATTTTTAACCAGCGTATAGATTACAGCGATTTAAAAACTACATTAAAGACTGAACTATGTCATTTCAAATGTTTATGAAATAAATTAAATACAGGGGACACCCGGATTTGAACCAGGGAGCTCTCGATCTGCAGTCGAATGCTCTACCACTGAGCTATATCCCCGAGATGACAGCTTAATGTAAACTGGCGTTTGAGAAAGAAGTGGTCTCAAGATTACCTCTAATTGTTCACGATTTATTTTTTTCATCCATAGGTATTTATTGTATAACAATGCCATTTCTCAGCAAATTTTTTAACGATAAATAAAAGAGCTTGATTATATTACTTTAAATATGGGTTATTAAGATTAAATAAATATATATGTAGGCCTATTGTACACATGATTTTACTTTCGATATAACGAATGCTATTTGCAACCCTTTTAAGCTTGAAAATATATTAAAACCAGCGTATAGATTACAGCGATTTAAAAAGTACATTAAAGACTGAACTATGTCATTTCGAATGTTTATAAAATAAATTAAATACAGGGGACACCCGGATTTGTACCAGGGTCCTCTCGATCTGCAGTCGAATGCTCTACCACTAAGCTATATCCCCGAGATGAAAGCGTAATGTAAACTGGCGTTTGAGAAAGAAGTGGTCTCAAGATTACCTCTAATTGTTCACGATTTATTTTTTTTATCCATAGGTATTTATTGTATAACAATGCCATTTCTCAGCAAATTTTTTAACGATAAATAAAAGAGCTTGATTATATTACTTTAAATATGGGTTATTAAGATTAAATAAATATATATGTAGGCCTATTGTACACATGATTTTACTTTCGATATAACGAATGCTATTTGCAACCCTTTTAAGCTTGAAAATATATTAAAACCAGCGTATAGATTACAGCGATTTGAAAAGTACATTAAAGACTGAACTATGTCATTTCGAATGTTTATAAAATAAATTAATTACAGGGGACACCAGGATTTGAACCAGGGTCCTCTCGATCTGCAGTCGAAAGCTCTACCACTGAGCTCTATCCCCTAGATGAAAGCGTAATGTAAATTGGCGGTTGGGTTAGAAGGTGGTCTCATGATTACCTCTACTTGCTCAGGAATTATTTCTTTATCAATGCGTATTTATTGTTTAACATTGTCAGTTCCCATCCATTTTTCTTAAAGATAAATAAAAGAGCTTGATTATAATACTTTAAAGATGGGTTATTAAGATTAAATTAATATATGTATTGTACTCGTGATTTTACTCTCGATATAACGAATGCTATTTGCAACACTTTTAAGCTTGAAAATATTTTAAAACCAGCTTATAGATTACAGCGATTTAAAAAATACATTAAAGAATGGACTTGTTATTTCGAATATTTTTGAACCAAATTAAAAATAGGGGACACCCGGATTTGAACCAGGGACCTCTCGATCTGCAGTCGAATGCTCTACCACTGAGCTAAATCACAGAGATGGCAGCGTAATGTAAATTGGCGTTTGAGTGAGAAGTGGTGTCAATATCATCTCTTGGCCTAGTTGTTTACGATCTATTTCTTTATCGACAGGTATTTATTGTATAATAACGACAGTACTCAGAAAAAAAAATTGAAAGATAAAAACGGAGCTTGATTTTAATACTTTAAAGATGGGTTATTAAGATTAAATGAATTTATTTTTGTAAACATCATGTTACTTTCGACATAACAAATGCTATTTGCAACCAATTTAAGCTTGAAAATATTTTTAACCAGCTTATAGATTACAGCGATTTAAAAACTACATTAAAGACTGAACTATGTCATTTCAAATGTTTATGAAATAAATTAAATACAGGGGACACCCGGATTTGAACCAGGGACCTCTCGATCTGCAGTCGAATGCTATATCACTGAGCTATATCCCCTAGATGAAAGCGTAATGTAAATTGGCGGTTGGGTTAGAAGGTGGTCTCATGATTACCTCTACTTGCTCAGGAATTATTTCTTTATCAATGCGTATTTATTGTTTAACATTGTCAGTTCCCATCCATTTTTCTTAAAGATAAATAAAAGAGCTCGATTATAATACTTTTAAGATGGGTTATTAAGATTAAATTAATATATATGTAGGCCTATTGTACACATGATTTTACTTTCGATATAACGAATGCTATTTGCAACCCTTTTAAGCTTGAAAATATATTAAAACCAGCGTATAGATTACAGCGATTTAAAAACTACATTAAAGACTGAACTGAACTATGTCATTTCAAATGTTTATGATATAAATTAAATACAGGGGACACCCGGATTTGAACCAGGGACCTCTCGATCTGCAGTCGAATGCTCTACCACTGAGCTATATCCCCTAGATGAAAGCGTAATGTAAATTGGCGGTTGAGTTAGAAGGTGGTCTCATGATTACCTCTACTTATTCAGGAATTATTTCTTTATCAATGCGTATTTTTTGTTTAACATTGTCAGTTCCCATCCATTTTTCTTAAAGATAAATAAAAGAGTTTAATTATAATACTTTAAAGATGGGTTATTAAGATTAAATTAATATATGTATTGTACTCGTGATTTTACTGTCGATATAACGAATGCTATTTGCAACCCTTTTAAGCTTGAAAATATTTTTAACCAGCGTATAGATTACAGCGATTTAAAAACAACATTAAAGACTGAACTATGTCATTTCAAATGTTTATGAAACAAATTAAATACAGGGGACATCCGGATTTGAACCAGGGACCTCTCTATCTGCAGTCGAATGCTCTACCACTGAGCTATATCCCCGAGATGACAGCTTAATGTAAACTGGCGTTTAAGAAGGTAGTGGTCTCAAGATTACCTCTAATTGTTCACGATTTATTTTTTTTATCCATAGGTATTTATTGTATAACAATGACATTTCTCAGCAACTTTTTTTAACGATAAATAAAAGAGCTTGATTATATTACTTTAAGTATGGGTTATTAAGATTAAATAAATATATATGTAGGCCTATTGTACACATGATTTTACTTTCGATATAACGAATGCTATTTGCAACCCTTTTAAGCTTGAAAATATATTAAAACCAGCGTATAGATTACAGCGATTTAAAAAGTACATTAAAGACTGAACTATGTCATTTCGAATGTTTATAAAATAAATTAATTACAGGGGACACCAGGATTTGAACCAGGGTCCTCTCGATCTGCAGTCGAAAGCTCTACCACTGAGCTATATCCCCTAGATGAAAGCGTAATGTAAATTGGCGGTTGGGTTAGAAGGTGGTCTCATGATTACCTCTACTTGCTCAGGAATTATTTCTTTATCAATGCGTATTTATTGTTTAACATTGTCAGTTCCCATCCATTTTTCTTAAAGATAAATAAAAGAGCTTGATTATAATACTTTAAAGATGGGTTATTAAGATTAAATTAATATATGTATTGTACTCGTGATTTTACTCTCGATATAACGAATGCTATTTGCAACTCTTTTAAGCTTGAAAATATTTTAAAACCAGCTTATAGATTACAGCGATTTAAAAAATACATTAAAGAATGGACTTGTTATTTCGAATATTTATGAACCAAATTAAAAATAGGGGACACCCGGATTTGAACCAGGGACCTCTCGATCTGCAGTCGAATGCTCTACCACTGAGCTATATCCCCGAGATGGCAGCGTAATGTAAATTGGCGTTTGAGTGAGAAGTGGTGTCAATATCATCTCTTGGCATGGTTGTTCACGATCTATTTCTTTATCGACAGGTATTTATTGTATAATAACGACAGTACTCAGAAAAAAAAAATTGAAAGATAAAAACGGAGCTTGATTTTAATACTTTAAAGATGGGTTATTAAGATTAAATGAATTTATTTTTGTAAACATCATGTTACTTTCGAAATAACAAATGCTATTTGCAACCAATTTAAGCTTGAAAATATTTTTAACCAGCTTATAGATTACAGCGATTTAAAAACTACATTAAAGACTGAACTATGTCATTTCAAATGTTTATGAAATAAATTAAATACAGGGGACACCCGGATTTGAACCAGGGACCTCTCGATCTGCAGTCGAATGCTATATCACTGAGCTATATCCCCTAGACGAAAGCGAAATGTAAATTGGCGGTTGAATTAGAAGGTGGTCTCATGATTACCTCTACTTATTCAGGAATTATTTCTTTATCAATGCGTATTTTTTGTTTAACATTGTCAGTTCCCATCCATTTTTCTTAAAGATAAATAAAAGAGTTTGATTATAATACTTTAAAGATGGGTTATTAAGATTAAATTAATATATGTGTTGTACTCGTGATTTTACTGTCGATATAACGAATGCTATTTGCAACCCTTTTAAGCTTGAAAATATTTTAAAACCAGATTATAGATTACAGCGATTTAAAAAATATATTAAAGAATGAACTTGTTATTTTGAATATTTATGAACCAAATTAAAAATAGGGGACACCCGGATTTGAACCAGGGACCTCTCGATCTGCAGTCGAATGCTCTACCACTGAGCTATATCCCCGAGATGGCAGCGTAATGTAAATTGGCGTTTGAGTGAGAAGTGGTGTCAATATCACCTATAGGCCTAGTTGTTCACGATCTATTTCTTTATCGACAGGTATTTATTGCATAACAGCGAGAGTACTCAGAAAAAAAATTAAAAGATAAAAACGGAGCTTGATTTTAATACTTTAAAGATGGGTTATTAAGATTAAATGAATTTATTTTTGTAAACATCATGTTACTTACGAAATAACAAATGCTATTTGCAACCCTTTTAAGCTTGAAAATATATTAAAACCAGCGTATAGATTACAGCGATTTAAAAACTACATTAAAGACTGAACTATGTCATTTCAAATCTTTATGAAATAAATTAAATACAGGGGACACCCGGATTTGAACCAGGGACCTCTCGATCTGCAGTCGAATGCTCTACCACTGAGTTATATCCCGGAGATGACAGCTTAATGTAAACTGGCGTTTGAGAAAGCAGTGGTCTCAAGATTACCTCTAATTGTCCACGATTTATTTTTTTATCCATAGGTATTTATTGTATAACAATGACATTTCTCAGCAAGCTTTTTTAACGATAAATAAAAGAGCTTGATTATATTACTTTAAATATGGGTTATTAAGATTAAATAAATATATATGTAGGCCTATTGTACACATGATTTTAATTTCGATATAACGAATGCTATTTGCAACCCTTTTAAGCTTGAAAATATATTAAAACCAGCGTATAGATCACAGCGATTTAAAAAGTACATTAAAGACTGAACTATGTCATTTCGAATGTTTATAAAATAAATTAAGTACAGGGGACACCCGGATTTGAACCAGGGACCTCTCGATCTGCAGTCGAATGCTCTATCACTGAGCTATATCCCCTAGATGAAAGCGTAATGTAAATTGGCGGTTGGGTTAGAAGGTGGTCTCATGATTACCTCTACTTGCTCAGGAATTATTTCTTTATCAATGCGTATTTATTGTTTAACATTGTCAGTTCCCATCCATTTTTCTTAAAGATAAATAAAAGAGCTCGATTATAATACTTTTAAGATGGGTTATTAAGATTAAATTAATATATATGTAGGCCTATTGTACACATGATTTTACTTTCGATATAACGAATGCTATTTGCAACCCTTTTAAGCTTGAAAATATATTAAAACCAGCGTATAGATTACAGCGATTTAAAAACAACATTAAAGACTGAACTATGTCATTTCAAATGTTTATGAAATAAATTAAATACAGGGGACACCCGGATTTGAACCAGGGACCTCTCGATCTGCAGTCGAATGCTCTACCACTGAGCTATATCCCCTAGATGAAAGCGTAATGTAAATTGGCGGTTGAGTTAGAAAGTGGTCTCATGATTACCTCTACTTATTCAGGAATTATTTCTTTATCAATGCGTATTTTTTGTTTAACATTCTCAGTTCCCATCCATTTTTCTTAAAGATAAGTAAAGGAGTTTAATTATAATACTTTAAATTGGGTTATTAAGATTAAATTAATATATGTATTGTACTCGTGATTTTACTGTCGATATAACGAATGCTATTTGCAACCCTTTTAAGCTTGAAAATATTTTAAAACCAGCGTATAGATTACAGCGATTTAAAAACAACATTAAAGACTGAACTATGTCATTTCAAATGTTTATGAAACAAATTAAATACAAGGAACACCCGGATTTGAACCAGGGACCTCTCTATCTGCAGTCGAATGCTCTACCACTGAGCTATATCCCGGAGATGACAGCTTAATGTAAACTGGCGTTTGAGAAAGTAGTGGTCTCAAGATTACCTCTAATTGTTCACGATTTATTTTTTTTATCCATAGGTATTTATTGTATAACAATGACATTTCTCAGCAACTTTTTTTAACGATAAATAAAAGAGCTTGATTATATTACTTTAAGTATGGGTTATTAAGATTAAATAAATATATATGTAGGCCTATTGTACACATGATTTTACTTTCGATATAACGAATGCTATTTGCAACCCTTTTAAGCTTGAAAATATATTAAAACCAGCGTATAGATTACAGCGATTTAAAAAGTACATTAAAGACTGAACTATGTCATTTCGAATGTTTATAAAATAAATTAATTACAGGGGACACCAGGATTTGAACCAGGTTCCTCTCGATCTGCAGTCGAAAGCTCTACCACTGAGCTATATCCCCTAGATGAAAGCGTAATGTAAATTGGCGGTTGGGTTAGAAGGTGGTCTCATGATTACCTCTACTTGCTCAGGAATTATTTCTTTATCAATGCGTATTTATTTGTTTAACATTGTCAGTTCCCATCCATTTTTCTTAAAGATAAATAAAAGAGTTTAATTATAATACTTTAAAGATGGGTTATTAAGATTAAATTAATATATGTATTGTACTCGTGATTTTACTGTCGATATAACGAATGCTATTTGCAACCCTTTTAAGCTTGAAAATATTTTAAAACCAGATTATAGATTACAGCGATTTAAAAAATACATTAAAGAATGAACTTGTTATTTCGAATATTTATGAACCAAATTAAAAATAGGGGACACCCGGATTTGAACTAGGGACCTCTCGATCTGCAGTCGAATGCTCTACCACTGAGCTATATCCCCGAGATGGCAGCGTAATGTAAATTGGCGTTTGAGTGAGAAGTGGTGTCAATATCACCTCTAGGCCAAGTTGTTCACGATCTATTTCTTTATCGACACGTATTTATTGTATAACAACGACAGTACTCAGAAAAAAAATTAAAAGATAAAAACGGAGCTTGATTTTAATACTTTAAAGATGGGTTATTAAGATTAAATGAATTTATTTTTGTAAACTTCATGTTACTTTCGAAATAACAAATGCTATTTGCAACCCTTTTAAGCTTGAAAATATATTAAAACCAGCGTATAGATTACAGCGATTTAAAAAGTACATTGAAGACTGAACTATGTCATTTCAAATGTTTATGAAATAAATTAAATACAGGGGACACCCGGATTTGAACCAGGGACCTCTCGATCTGCAGTCGAATGCTCTACCACTGAGTTATATCCCGGAGATGACAGCTTAACGTAAACTGGGGTTTGAGAAAGCAGTGGTCTCAAGATTACCTCTAATTGTCCACGATTTATTTTTTTATCCCATAGGTATTTATTGTATAACAATGACATTTCTCAGCAAGCTTTTTTAACGATAAATAAAAGAGCTTGATTATATTACTTTAAATATGGGTTATTAAGATTAAATAAATATATATGTAGGCCTATTGTACACATGATTTTAATTTCGACATAACGAATGCTATTTGCAACCCTTTTAAGCTTGAAAATATATTAAAACCAGCGTATAGATTACAGCGATTTAAAAGTACATTAAAGACTGAACTATGTCATTTCGAATGTTTATAAAATAAATTATGTACAGGGGACACCCGGATTTGCACCAGGGACCTCTCGATCTGCAGTCGAATGCTCTACCACTGAGCTATATCCCCTAGATGAAAGCGTAAAGTAAATTGGCGGTTGAGTTAGAAGGTGGTCTCATGATTACCTCTACTTGCTCAGGAATTATTTCTTTATCAATGCGTATTTATTGTTTAACATTGTCAGTTCCCATCCATTTTTCTTAAAGATAAATAAAAGAGCTTGATTATAATACTTTTAAGATGGGTTATTAAAATTAAATTAATATATGTATTGTACTCATGACATCATATTACTTTCAAAATAACAAATGCTATTTGCAACCCTTTTAAGCTTGAAAAACATTTTTAACCAGCGTATAGATTACAGCGATTTAAAAACTACATTAAAGACTGAACTATGTCATTTCAAATGTTTATGAAATAAATTAAATACAGGGGACACACGGATTTGTACCAGGGACCTCTCGATCTGCAGTCGAATGCTCTACCACTGAGCTATATCCCCTAGATGAAAGCGTAATGTAAATTGGCGGTTGAGTTAGAAGGTGGTCTCATGATTACCTCTACTTGCTCAGGAATTATTTCTTTATCAATGCGTATTTATTGTTTAACATTGTCAGTTCCCATCCATTTTTCTTAAAGATAAATAAAAGAGCTTGATTATAATACTTTTAAGATGGGTTATTAAAATTAAATTAATATATGTATTGTACTCATGACATCATATTACTTTCAAAATAACAAATGCTATTTGCAACCCTTTTAAGCTTGAAAAACATTTTTAACCAGCGTATAGATTACAGCGATTTAAAAACTACATTAAAGACTGAACTATGTCATTTCAAATGTTTATGAAATAAATTAAATACAGGGGACACACGGATTTGAACCAGGGACCTCTCGATCTGCAGTCGAATGCTCTACCACTGAGCTATATCCCCTAGATGAAAGCGTAATGTAAATTGGCGGTTGAGTTAGAAGGTGGTCTCATGATTACCTCTACTTATTCAGGAATTATTTCTTTATCAATGCGTATTTTTGTTTAATATTGTCAGTTCCCATCCATTTTTCTTAAAGATAAATAAAAGAGCTTGATTATAATACTTTAAAGATGGGTTATTAAGATTAAATTAATATATGTATTGTACTCGTGATTTTACTTTCGAAATAACAAATGCTATTTGCAACCCTTTTAAGCTTGAAAATATTTTTAACCCGCGTATAGATTACAGCGATTTAAAAATTACATTAAAAGACTGAACTATGTCATTTTAAATGTTTATGAAATAAATTAAATACAGGGGACACCCGGATTTGAAGCAGGGACCTCTCGATCTGCAGTCGAATGCTCTACCACTGAGCTATATCCCCGAGATGACAGCTTAATGTAAACTGGCGTTTGAGTTAGAAGGTGGTCTCATGATTACCTCTACTTGCTCAGGAATTATTTCTTTATCAATGCGTATTTATTGTTTAACATTGTCAGTTCCCATCCATTTTTCTTAAAGATAAATAAAAGAGCTTGATTATATTACTTTAAATATGGGTTATTAAGATTAAATAAATATATATGTAGGCCTATTGTACACATGATTTTACTTTCGATATAACGAATGCTATTTGCAACCCTTTTAAGCTTGAAAATATATTAAAACCAGCGTATAGATTACAGCGATTTAAAAAGTACATTAAAGACTGAACTATGTCATTTCGAATGTTTATAAAATAAATTAATTACAGGGGACACCAGGATTTGAACCATGTTCCTCTCGATCTGCAGTCGAAAGCTCTACCACTGAGCTATATCCCCTAGATGAAAGCGTAATGTAAATTTGCGGTTGGGTTAGAAGGTGGTCTCATGATTACCTCTACTTGCTCAGGAATTATTTTTTTTATCCATAGGTATTTATTGTATAACAATGACATTTTTCAGCAACTTTTTTTAACGATAAATAAAAGAGCTTGATTATATTACTTTAAGTATGGGTTATTAAGATTAAATAAATATATATGTAGGCCTATTGTACACATGATTTTACTTTCGATATAACGAATGCTATTTGCAACCCTTTTAAGCTTGAAAATATTTTTAACCAGCGTATAGATTACAGCGATTTAAAAAGTACATTAAAGACTGAACTATGTCATTTCAAATGTTTATGAAATAAATTAAATACAGGGGACACCCGGATTTGAATCAGGGACCTCTCGATCTGCAGTCGAATGCTCTACCACTGAGCTATATCCCCTAGATGAAAGCGTAATGTAAATTGGCGGTTGAGTTAGAAGGTGGTCTCATGATTACATCTACTTGCTCAGTAATTATTTCTTTATCAATGCGTATTTTTTGTTTAACTTTGTCAGTTCCCATCCATTTTTTCTTAAAGATAAATAAAAGAGCTTGATTATAATACTTTAAAGATGGGTTATTAAGATTAAATTAATATATGTATTGTACTCGTGATTTTACTCTCGATATAACGAATGCTATTTGCAACACTTTTAAGCTTGAAAATATTTTAAAACCAGCTTATAGATTACAGCGATAAAAAAAATACATTAAAGAATGGACTTGTTATTTCGAATATTTATGAACCAAATTAAAAATAGGGGACACCCGGATTTGAACCAGGGACCTCTCGATCTGCAGTCGAATGCTCTACCACTGAGCTATATCCCCGAGATGGCAGCGTAATGTAAATTGGCGTTTGAGTGAGAAGTGGTGTCAATATCATCTCTTGGCCTAGTTGTTCACGATCTATTTCTTTATCGACAGGTATTTATTGTATAATAACGACAGTACTCAAAAAAAAGAATTGAAAGATAAAAACGGAGCTTGATTTTAATACTTTAAAGATGGGTTATTAAGATTAAATGAATTTATTTTTGTAAACATCATGTTACTTTCGAAATAACAAATGCTATTTGCAACCAATTTAAGCTTGAAAATATTTTTAACTAGCGTATAGATTACAGCGATTTAAAAACTACATTAAAGACTGAACTATGTCATTTCAAATGTTTATGAAATAAATTAAATACAGGGGACACCCGGATTTGAACCAGGGACCTCTCGATCTGCAGTCGAATGCTCTACCACTGAGCTATATCCCCTAGACGAAAGCGAAATGTAAATTGGCGGTTGAGTTAGAAGGTGGTCTCATGATTACCTCTACTTGCTCAGGAATTATTTCTTTATCAATGCGTATTTATTGTTTAACATTGTCAGTTCCCATCCATTTTTCTTAAAGATAAATAAAAGAGCTTGATTATAATACTTTTAAGATGGGTTATTAAGATTAAATTAATATATGTATTGTACTCGTGATTTTACTGTCGATATAACGAATGCTATTTGCAACCCTTTTAAGCTTGAAAATATTTTAAAACCAGCTTATAGATTACAGCGATTTAAAAAATACATTAAAGAATGAACTTGTTATTTCGAATATTTATGAACCAAATTAAAAATAGGGGACACCCGGATTTGAACCAGGGACCTCTCGATCTGCAGTCGAATGCTCTACCACTGAGCTATATCCCCGAGATGACAGCGTAATGTAAATTGGCGTTTGAGTGAGAAGTGGTGTCAATATCCCCTCTAGGCCTAGTTGTTCACGATCTATTTCTTTATCGACAGTTATTTATTGTATAACAACGACAGTCCTCAGAAAAAAAAAATTGAAAGATAAAAACGGAGCTTGATTTTAATACTTTAAAGATGGGTTATTAAGATTAAATGAATTTATTTTTGTAAACATCATGTTACTTCTCGAAATAACAAATGCTATTTGCAACCCTTTTAAGCTTGAAAATATTTTTAACCAGCGTATAGATTACAGCGATTTAAAAAATACATTAAAGAATGAACTTGTTATTTCGAATATTTATGAACCAAATTAAAAATAGGGGACACCCGGATTTGAACCAGGGACCTCTCTATCTGCAGTCGAATGCTCTACCACTGAGCTATATCCCCGAGATGACAGCTTAATGTAAACTGGCGTTTGAGAAAGTAGTGGTCTCAAGATTACCTCTAATTGTTCACGATTTATTTTTTTTATCCATAGGTATTTATTGTATAACAATGACATTTCTCAGCAACTTTTTTTAACGATAAATAAAAGAGCTTGATTATATTACTTTAAGTATGGGTTATTAAGATTAAATAAATATATATGTAGGCCTATTGTACACATGATTTTACTTTCGATATAACGAATGCTATTTGCAACCCTTTTAAGCTTGAAAATATATTAAAACCAGCGTATAGATTACAGCGATTTAAAAAGTACATTAAAGACTGAAC
>CH003371.1:341048-380559 GCA_000149265.1 Ciona savignyi
AATTCTATTTATGAACCAATTAAAATAGGGGACACCCGGATTTGAACCAGGACCTCGCGATCTGCAGTCGAATGCTCTACCACTAAGGTATATCCCCGAGATGGCAGCGTAATGTAAATTGGCGTTTGAGTGAGAAGTGGTGTCAATATCACCTCTAGGCCTAGTTATTCACGATCTATTTCTTTATCGACAGGTATTTATTGCATAACAGCGAGAGTACTCAGAAAAAAAAATTAAAAGATAAAAACGGAGCTTGATTTTAATACTTTAAAGATGGGTTATTAAGATTAAATGAATTTATTTTTGTAAACATCATGTTACTTTCGAAATAACAAATGCTATTTGCAACCCTTTTAAGCTTGAAAATATATTAAAACCAGCGTATAGATTACAGCGATTTAAAAAGTACATTGAAGACTGAACTATGTCATTTCAAATGTTTATGAAATAAATTAAATACAGGGGACACCCGGATTTGAACCAGGGACCTCTTGATCTGCAGTCAAATGCTCTACCACTGAGTTATATCCCGGAGATGACAGCTTAATGTAAACTGGCGGTTTGAGAAAGCCAGTGGTCTCAAGATTACCTCTAATTGTCCACGATTTATTTTTTTATCCATAGGTATTTATTGTATAACAATGACATTTCTCAGCAAGCTTTTTTAACGATAAATAAAAGAGCTTGATTATATTACTTTAAATATGGGTTATTAAGATTAAATAAATATATATGTAGGCCTATTGTACACATGATTTTAATTTCGATATAACGAATGCTATTTGCAACCCTTTTAAGCTTGAAAATATATTAAAACCAGCGTATAGATTACAGCGATTTAAAAAGTACATTAAAGACTGAACTATGTCATTTCGAATGTTTATAAAAATAAATAAAGTACAGGGGACACCCGGATTTGAACCAGGGACCTCTCGATCTGCAGTCGAACGCTCTACCACTGAGCTATATCCCCTAGATGAAAGCGTAAAGTAAATTGGCGGTTGAGTTAGAAGGTGGTCTCATGATTACCTCTACTTGCTCAGGAATTATTTCTTTATCAATGCGTATTTATTGTTTAACATTGTCAGTTCCCATCCATTTTTCTTAAAGATAAATAAAAGAGCTTGATTATAATACTTTTAAGATGGGTTATTAAGATTAAATTAATATATGTATTGTACTCGTGATTTTACTGTCGATATAACGAATGCTATTTGCAACCCTTTTAAGCTTGAAAATATTTTAAAACCAGCTTATAGATTACAGCGATTTAAAAAATACATTAAAGAATGAACTTGTTATTTCGAATATTTATGAACCAAATTAAAAATAGGGGACACCCGGATTTGAACCAGGGACCTCTCGATCTGCAGTCGAATGCTCTACCACTGAGTTATATCCCGGAGATGACAGCTTAATGTAAACTGGCGTTTGAGAAAGCAGTGGTCTCAAGATTACCTCTAATTGTCCACGATTTATTTTTTTATCCATAGGTATTTATTGTATAACAATGACATTTCTCAGCAAGCTTTTTTAACGATAAATAAAAGAGCTTGATTATATTACTTTAAATATGGGTTATTAAGATTAAATAAATATATATGTAGGCCTATTGTACACATGATTTTAATTTCGACATAACGAATGCTATTTGCAACCAATTTAAGCTTGAAAATATATTAAAACCAGCGTATAGATTACAGCGATTTAAAAAGTACATTAAAGACTGAACTATGTCATTTCGAATGTTTATAAAATAAATTAAGTACAGGGGACACCCGGATTTGCACCAGGGACCTCTCGATCTGCAGTCGAATGCTCTACCACTGAGCTATATCCCCTAGATGAAAGCGTAAAGTAAATTGGCGGTTGAGTTAGAAGGTGGTCTCATGATTACCTCTACTTGCTCAGGAATTATTTCTTTATCAATGCGTATTTATTGTTTAACATTGTCAGTTCCCATCCATTTTTCTTAAAGATAAATAAAAGAGCTTGATTATAATACTTTTAAGATGGGTTATTAAGATTAAATTAATATATGTATTGTACTCATGACATCATATTACTTTCAAAATAACAAATGCTATTTGCAACCCTTTTAAGCTTGAAAAACATTTTTAACCAGCGTATAGATTACAGCGATTTAAAAACTACATTAAAGACTGAACTATGTCATTTCAAATGTTTATGAAATAAATTAAATACAGGGGACACCCGGATTTGAACCAGGGACCTCTCGATCTGCAGTCGAATGCTCTACCACTGAGCTATATCCCCAAGATGAAAGCATAATGTAAATTGGCGGTTGAGTTAGAAGGTGGTCTCATGATTACCTCTACTTATTCAGGAATTATTTCTTTATCAATGCGTATTTTTTGTTTAACATTGTCAGTTCCCATCCATTTTTCTTAAAGATAAATAAAAGAGCTTGATTATAATACTTTAAAGATGGGTTATTAAGATTAAATTAATATATGTATTGTACTCGTGATTTTACTTTCGAAATAACAAATGCTATTTGCAACCCTTTTAAGCTTGAAAATATTTTTAACCCGCGTATAGATTACAGCGATTTAAAAACTACATTAAAGACTGAACTATGTCATTTCAAATGTTTATGAAATAAATTAAATACAGGGGACACCCGGATTTGAAGCAGGGACCTCTCGATCTGCAGTCGAATGCTCTACCACTGAGCTATATCCCCGAGATGACAGCTTAATGTAAATTGGCGGTTGGGTTAGAAGGTGGTCTCATGATTACCTCTACTTGCTCAGGAATTATTTCTTTATCAATGCGTATTTATTGTTTAACATTGTCAGTTCCCATCCATTTTTCTTAAAGATAAATAAAAGAGCTTGATTATATTACTTTAAATATGGGTTATTAAGATTAAATAAATATATATGTAGGCCTATTGTACACATGATTTTACTTTCGATATAACGAATGCTATTTGCAACCCTTTTAAGCTTGAAAATATATTAAAACCAGCGTATAGATTACAGCGATTTAAAAACTACATTAAAGACTGAACTATGTCATTTCAAATGTTTATGAAATAAATTAAATACAGGGGACACCCGGATTTGAACCAGGGACCTCTCGATCTGCAGTCGAATGCTATACCACTGAGCTATATCCCCTAGATGAAAGCGTAATGTAAATTGGCTGTTGAGTTAGAAGGTGGTCTCATGATTACCTCTACGTATTCAGGAATTATTTCTTTATCAATGCGTATTTTTTGTTTAACTTTGTCAGTTCCCATCCATTTTTCTTAAAGATAAATAAAAGAGCTTGATTATAATACTTTAAAGATGGGTTATTAAGATTAAATTAATATATGTATTGTACTCGTGATTTTACTCTCGATATAACGAATGCTATTTGCAACACTTTTAAGCTTGAAAATATTTTAAAACCAGCTTATAGATTATAGCGATTTAAAAAATACATTAAAGAATGGACTTGTTATTTCGAATATTTATGAACCAAATTAAAAATAGGGGACACCCGGATTTGAACCAGGGACCTCTCGATCTGCAGTCGAATGCTCTACCACTGAGCTATATCCCCGAGATGTCAGCGTAATGTAAATTGGCGTTTGAGTGAGAAGTGGTGTCAATATCATCTCTTGGCCTAGTTGTTCACGATCTATTTCTTTATCGACAGGTATTTATTGTATAATAACGACAGTACTCAAAAAAAAGAATTGAAAGATAAAAACGGAGCTTGATTTTAATACTTTAAAGATGGGTTATTAAGATTAAATGAATTTATTTTTGTAAACATCATGTTACTTTCGAAATAACAAATGCTATTTGCAACCAATTTAAGCTTGAAAATATTTTTAACTAGCGTATAGATTACAGCGATTTAAAAACTACATTAAAGACTGAACTATGTCATTTCAAATGTTTATGAAATAAATTAAATACAGGGGACACCCGGATTTGAACCAGGGACCTCTCGATCTGCAGTCGAATGCTCTACCACTGAGCTATATCGCCTAGACGAAAGCGAAATGTAAATTGGCGGTTGAGTTAGAAGGTGGTCTCATGATTACCTCTACTTATTCAGGAATTATTTCTTTATCAATGCGTATTTTTTGTTTAACATTGTCAGTTCCCATCCATTTTTCTTAAAGATAAATAAAAGAGTTTGATTATAATACTTTAAAGATGGGTTATTAAGATTAAATTAATATATGTATTGTACTCGTGATTTTACTGTCGATATAACGAATGCTATTTGCAACCCTTTTAAGCTTGAAAATATTTTAAAACCAGATTATAGATTACAGCGATTTAAAAAATATATTAAAGAATGAACTTGTTATTTTGAATATTTATGAACCAAATTAAAAATAGGGGACACCCGGATTTGAACCAGGGACCTCTCGATCTGCAGTCGAATGCTCTACCACTGAGCTATATCCCCGAGATGGCAGCGTAATGTAAATTGGCGTTTGAGTGAGAAGTGGTGTCAATATCACCTATAGGCCTAGTTGTTCACGATCTATTTCTTTATCGACAGGTATTTATTGCATAACAGCGAGAGTACTCAGAAAAAAAATTAAAAGATAAAAACGGAGCTTGATTTTAATACTTTAAAGATGGGTTATTAAGATTAAATGAATTTATTTTTAGTAAACATCATGTTACTTTCGAAATAACAAATGCTATTTGCAACCCTTTTAAGCTTGAAAATATATTAAAACCAGCGTATAGATTACAGCGATTTAAAAAGTACATTAAAGACTGAACTATGTCATTTCAAATGTTTATGAAATAAATTAAATACAGGGGACACCCGGATTTGAACCAGGGACCTCTTGATCTGCAGTCAAATGCTCTACCACTGAGTTATATCCCGGAGATGACAGCTTAATGTAAACTGGGGTTTGAGAAAGCAGTGGTCTCAAGATTACCTCTAATTGTCCACGATTTATTTTTTTATCCATAGGTATTTATTGTATAACAATGACATTTCTCAGCAAGCTTTTTTAACGATAAATAAAAGAGCTTGATTATATTACTTTAAATATGGGTTATTAAGATTAAATAAATATATATGTAGGCCTATTGTACACATGATTTTACTTTCGATATAACGAATGCTATTTGCAACCCTTTTAAGCTTGAAAATATATTAAAACCAGCGTATAGATTACAGCGATTTAAAAACTACATTAAAGACTGAACTATGTCATTTCAAATGTTTATGAAATAAATTAAATACAGGGGACACCCGGATTTGAACCAGGGACCTCTCGATCTGCAGTCGAATGCTTTACCACTGAGCTATATCCCCTAGATGAAAGCGTAATGTAAATTGGCGGTTGAGTTAGAAGGTGGTCTCATGATTACCTCTACTTATTCAGGAATTATTTCTTTATCAATGCGTATTTTTGTTTAATATTGTCAGTTCCCATCCATTTTTCTTAAAGATAAATAAAAGAGCTTGATTATAATACTTTAAAGATGGGTTATTAAGATTAAATTAATATATGTATTGTACTCGTGATTTTACTTTCGAAATAACAAATGCTATTTGCAACCCTTTTAAGCTTGAAAATATTTTTAACCCGCGTATTGATTACAGCGATTTAAAAATTACATTAAAGACTGAACTATGTCATTTTAAATGTTTATGAAATAAATTAAATACAGGGGACACCCGGATTTGAAGCAGGGACCTCTCGATCTGCAGTCGAATGCTCTACCACTGAGCTATATCCCCGAGATGACAGCTTAATGTAAACTGGCGTTTGAGAAAGAAGTGGTCTCAAGATTACCTCAAGTTGTTTACGATTTATTTTTTTTATCCATAGGTATTTATTGTATAACAATGACATTTCTCAGCAAATTTTTTTAACGGTAAATAAAAGAGCTTGATTATATTACTTTAAATATGGGTTATTAAGATTAAATAAATATATATGTAGGCCTATTGTACACATGATTTTACTTTCGTTATAACGAATGCTATTTGCAACCCTTTTAAGCTTGAAAATATATTATAACCAGCGTATAGATTACAGCGATTTAAAAAGTACATTAAAGACTGAACTATGTCATTTCGAATGTTTATAAAATAAATTAAATACAGGGGACCCCCGGATTTGAACCAGGGACCTCTCGATCTGCATTCGAATGCTCTACCACTGAGCTATATCCCCTAGAAGAAAGCGTAATGTAAATTGGCGTTTGAGTGAGAAGTGGTGTCAATATCACCTCTAGGCCAAGTTGTTCACGATCTATTTCTTTATCGACACGTATTTATTGTATAACAACGACAGTACTCAGAAAAAAAATTAAAAGATAAAAACGGAGCTTGATTTTAATACTTTAAAGATGGGTTATTAAGATTAAATGAATTTATTTTTGTAAACATCATGTTACTTTCGAAATAAAAAATGCTATTTGCAACCCTTTTAAGCTTGAAAATAGTTTTAACCAGCGTATAGATTACAGCGATTTAAAAACAACATTAAAGACTGAACTATGTCATTTCAAATGTTTATGAAACAAATTAAATACAGGGGACACCCGGATTTGAACCAGGGACCTCTCTATCTGTAGTCGAATGCTCTACCACTGAGCTATATCCCCGAGATGACAGCTTAATGTAAACTGGCGTTTGAGAAAGAAGTGGTCTCAAGATTACCTCTAATTGTTCACGATTTATTTTTTTTATCCATAGGTATTTATTGTATAACAATGACATTTCTCAGCAACTTTTTTTAACGATAAATTAAAGAGCTTGATTATATTACTTTAAGTATGGGTTATTAAGATTAAATAAATATATATGTAGGCCTATTGTACACATGATTTTAATTTCGATATAACGAATGCTATTTGCAACCCTTTTAAGCTTGAAACTATATTAAAACCAGCGTATAGATTACAGCGATTTAAAAAGTACATTAAAGACTGAACTATGTCATTTCAAATGTTTATGAAATAAATTAAATACAGGGGACACCCGGATTTGAACCAGTGACCTCTCGATCTGCAGTCGAATGCTCTACCACTGAGCTATATCCCCTAGATGAAAGTGTAATGTAAATTGGCGGTTGAGTTAGAAGGTGGTCTCATTTTTACATCTACTTGCTCAGTAATTATTTCTTTATCAATGCGTATTTATTGTTTAACATTATCAGTTCCCATCCATTTTTCTTAAAGATAAATAAAAGAGCTTGATTATAATACTTTTAAAATGGGTTATTAAGATTAAATTAATATATGTATTGTACTCATGACATCATATTACTTTCAAAATAACAAATGCTATTTGCAACCCTTTTAAGCTTGAAAAACATTTTTAACCAGCGTATAGATTACAGCGATTTAAAAACTACATTAAAGACTGAACTATGTCATTTACAAATGGTTTATGAAGATAAGGGATTAAATACAGGGGACACCCGGATTTGAACCAGGGACCTCTCGATCTGCAGTCGAATGCTCTACCACTGAGCTATATCCCCTAGATGAAAGCGTAATGTAAATTGGCCGTTGAGTTAGAAGGTGGTCTCATGATTACCTCTACATATTCAGGAATTATTTCTTTATCAATGCGTATTTTTTGTTTAACTTTGTCAGTTCCCATCCATTTTTCTTAAAGATAAATAAAAGAGCTTGATTATAATACTTTAAAGATGGGTTATTAAGATTAAATTAATATATGTATTGTACTCGTGATTTTACTCTCGATATAACGAATGCTATTTGCAACACTTTTAAGCTTGAAAATATTTTAAAACCAGCTTATAGATTATAGCGATTTAAAAAATACATTAAAGAATGGACTTGTTATTTCGAATATTTATGAACCAAATTAAAAATAGGGGACACCCGGATTTGAACCAGGGACCTCTCGATCTGCAGTCGAATGCTCTACCACTGAGCTATATCCCCGAGATGTCAGCGTAATGTAAATTGGCGTTTGAGTGAGAAGTGGTGTCAATATCATCTCTTGGCCTAGTTGTTCACGATCTATTTCTTTATCGACAGGTATTTATTGTATAATAACGACAGTACTCAAAAAAAAGAATTGAAAGATAAAAACGGAGCTTGATTTTAATACTTTAAAGATGGGTTATTAAGATTAAATGAATTTATTTTTGTAAACATCATGTTACTTTCGAAATAACAAATGCTATTTGCAACCAATTTAAGCTTGAAAATATTTTTAACTAGCGTATAGATTACAGCGATTTAAAAACTACATTAAAGACTGAACTATGTCATTTCAAATGTTTATGAAATAAATTAAATACAGGGGACACCCGGATTTGAACCAGGGACCTCTCGATCTGCAGTCGAATGCTCTACCACTGAGCTATATCGCCTAGACGAAAGCGAAATGTAAATTGGCGGTTGAGTTAGAAGGTGGTCTCATGATTACCTCTACTTATTCAGGAATTATTTCTTTATCAATGCGTATTTTTTGTTTAACATTGTCAGTTCCCATCCATTTTTCTTAAAGATAAATAAAAGAGTTTGATTATAATACTTTAAAGATGGGTTATTAAGATTAAATTAATATATGTATTGTACTCGTGATTTTACTGTCGATATAACGAATGCTATTTGCAACCCTTTTAAGCTTGAAAATATTTTAAAACCAGATTATAGATTACAGCGATTTAAAAAATACATTAAAGAATGAACTTGTTATTTCGAATATTTATGAACCAAATTAAAATAGGGGACACCCGGATTTGAACCAGGGACCTCGCGATCTGCAGTCGAATGCTCTACCACTAAGGTATATCCCCGAGATGGCAGCGTAATGTAAATTGGCGTTTGAGTGAGAAGTGGTGTCAATATCACCTCTAGGCCTAGTTATTCACGATCTATTTCTTTATCGACAGGTATTTATTGCATAACAGCGAGAGTACTCAGAAAAAAAATTAAAAGATAAAAACGGAGCTTGATTTTAATACTTTAAAGATGGGTTATTAAGATTAAATGAATTTATTTTTGTAAACATCATGTTACTTTCGAAATAACAAATGCTATTTGCAACCCTTTTAAGCTTGAAAATATATTAAAACCAGCGTATAGATTACAGCGATTTAAAAAGTACATTGAAGACTGAACTATGTCATTTCAAATGTTTATGAAATAAATTAAATACAGGGGACACCCGGATTTGAACCAGGGACCTCTTGATCTGCAGTCAAATGCTCTACCACTGAGTTATATCCCGGAGATGACAGCTTAATGTAAACTGGGGTTTGAGAAAGCAGTGGTCTCAAGATTACCTCTAATTGTCCACGATTTATTTTTTTATCCATAGGTATTTATTGTATAACAATGACATTTCTCAGCAAGCTTTTTTAACGATAAATAAAAGAGCTTGATTATATTACTTTAAATATGGGTTATTAAGATTAAATAAATATATATGTAGGCCTATTGTACACATGATTTTAATTTCGATATAACGAATGCTATTTGCAACCCTTTTAAGCTTGAAAATATATTAAAACCAGCGTATAGATTACAGCGATTTAAAAAGTACATTAAAGACTGAACTATGTCATTTCGAAGTGTTTATAAAAATAAATAAAGTACAGGGGACACCCGGATTTGAACCAGGGACCTCTCGATCTGCAGTCGAATGCTCTACCACTGAGCTATATCCCCTAGATGAAAGCGTAAAGTAAATTGGCGGTTGAGTTAGAAGGTGGTCTCATGATTACCTCTACTTGCTCAGGAATTATTTCTTTATCAATGCGTATTTATTGTTTAACATTGTCAGTTCCCATCCATTTTTCTTAAAGATAAATAAAAGAGCTTGATTATAATACTTTTAAGATGGGTTATTAAGATTAAATTAATATATGTATTGTACTCGTGATTTTACTGTCGATATAACGAATGCTATTTGCAACCCTTTTAAGCTTGAAAATATTTTAAAACCAGCTTATAGATTACAGCGATTTAAAAAATACATTAAAGAATGAACTTGTTATTTCGAATATTTATGAACCAAATTAAAAATAGGGGACACCCGGATTTGAACCAGGGACCTCTCGATCTGCAGTCGAATGCTCTACCACTGAGCTATATCCCCGAGATGACAGCGTAATGTAAATTGGCGTTTGAGTGAGAAGTGGTGTCAATATCCCCTCTAGGCCTAGTTGTTCACGATCTATTTCTTTATCGACAGGTATTTATTGTATAACAGCGAGAGTACTCAGAAAAAAAATTAAAAGATAAAAACGGAGCTTGATTTTAATATTTTATGATGTCATTCTTTAATGTATTTAAATGAATTTATTTTTTTAAACATCATGTTACTTTCGACATAAAAAATGCTATTTGCAACCCTTTTAAGCTTGAAAATATTTTTAACCAGCGTATAGATTACAGCGATTTAAAAGCAACATTAAAGACTGAACTATGTCATTTCAAATGTTTATGAAACAAATTAAATACAGGGGACACCCGGATTTGAACCAGGGACCTCTCTATCTGCAGTCGAATGCTCTACCACTGAGCTATATCCTCGAGATTACAGCTTAATGTAAACTGGCGTTTGAGAAAGAAGTGGTCTCAAGATTACCTCTAATTGTTCACGATTTATTTTTTTTATCCATAGGTATTTATTGTATAACAATGACATTTCTCAGCAACTTTTTTTAACGATAAATAAAAGAGCTTGATTATATTACTTTAAATATGGGTTATTAAGATTAAATAAATATATATGTAGGCCTATTGTACACATGATTTTAATTTCGATATAACGAATGCTATTTGCAACCCTTTTAAGCTTGAAAATATATTAAAACCAGCGTATAGATTACAGCGATTTAAAAAGTACATTAAAGACTGAACTATGTCATTTCGAATGTTTATAAAATAAATTAAGTACAGGGGACACCCGGATTTGAACCAGGGACCTCTCGATCTGCAGTCGAATGCTCTACCACTGAGCTATATCCCCTAGATGAAAGCGTAAAGTAAATTGGCGGTTGAGTTAGAAGGTGGTCTCATGATTACCTCTACTTGCTCAGGAATTATTTCTTTATCAATGCGTATTTATTGTTTAACATTGTCAGTTCCCATCCATTTTTCTTAAAGATAAATAAAAGAGCTTGATTATAATACTTTTAAGATGGGTTATTAAAATTAAATTAATATATGTATTGTACTCATGACATCATATTACTTTCAAAATAACAAATGCTATTTGCAACCCTTTTAAGCTTGAAAAACATTTTTAACCAGCGTATAGATTACAGCGATTTAAAAACTACATTAAAGACTGAACTATGTCATTTCAAATGTTTATGAAATAAATTAAATACAGGGGACACCCGGATTTGAACCAGGGACCTCTCGATCTGCAGTCGAATGCTCTACCACTGAGCTATATCCCCAAGATGAAAGCATAATGTAAATTGGCGGTTGAGTTAGAAGGTGGTCTCATGATTACCTCTACTTATTCAGGAATTATTTCTTTATCAATGCGTATTTTTTGTTTAACATTGTCAGTTCCCATCCATTTTTCTTAAAGATAAATAAAAGAGCTTGATTATAATACTTTAAAGATGGGTTATTAAGATTAAATTAATATATGTATTGTACTCGTGATTTTACTTTCGAAATAACAAATGCTATTTGCAACCCTTTTAAGCTTAAAAATATTTTTAACCCGCGTATAGATTACAGCGATTTAAAAACTACATTAAAGACTGAACTATGTCATTTCAAATGTTTATGAAATAAATTAAATACAGGGGACACCCGGATTTGAAGCAGGGACCTCTCGATCTGCAGTCGAATGCTCTACCACTGAGCTATATCCCCGAGATGACAGCTTAATGTAAATTGGCGGTTGGGTTAGAAGGTGGTCTCATGATTACCTCTACTTGCTCAGGAATTATTTCTTTATCAATGCGTATTTATTGTTTAACATTGTCAGTTCCCATCCATTTTTCTTAAAGATAAATAAAAGAGCTTGATTATATTACTTTAAATATGGGTTATTAAGATTAAATAAATATATATGTAGGCCTATTGTACACATGATTTTACTTTCGATATAACGAATGCTATTTGCAACCCTTTTAAGCTTGAAAATATATTAAAACCAGCGTATAGATTACAGCGATTTAAAAAGTACATTAAAGACTGAACTATGTCATTTCGAATGTTTATAAAATAAATTAATTACAGGGGACACCAGGATTTGAACCATGTTCCTCTCGATCTGCAGTCGAAAGCTCTACCACTGAGCTATATCCCCTAGATGAAAGCGTAATGTAAATTTGCGGTTGGGTTAGAAGGTGGTCTCATGATTACCTCTACTTGCTCAGGAATTATTTCTTTATCAATGCGTATTTATTGTTTAACATTCTCAGTTCCCATCCATTTTTCTTAAAGATAAATAAAAGAGCTTGATTATAATACTTTAAAGATGGGTTATTAAGATTAAATTAATATATGTATTGTACTCGTGATTTTACTCTCGATATAACGAATGCTATTTGCAACACTTTTAAGCTTGAAAATATTTTAAAACCAGCTTATAGATTACAGCGATTTAAAAAATACATTAAAGAATGGACTTGTTATTTCGAATATTTATGAACCAAATTAAAAATAGGGGACACCCGGATTTGAACCAGGGACCTCTCGATCTGCAGTCGAATGCTCTACCACTGAGCTATATCCCCGAGATGGCAGCGTAATGTAAATTGGCGTTTGAGTGAGAAGTGGTGTCAATATCATCTCTTGGCCTAGTTGTTCACGATCTATTTCTTTATCGACAGGTATTTATTGTATAATAACGACAGTACTCAGAAAAAAAAAATTGAAAGATAAAAACGGAGCTTGATTTTAATACTTTAAAGATGGGTTATTAAGATTAAATGAATTTATTTTTGTAAACATCATGTTACTTTCGACAATAACAAATGCTATTTGCAAGCAATTTAAGCTTGAAAATATTTTTAACCAGCTTATAGATTACAGCGATTTAAAAACTACATTAAAGACTGAACTATGTCATTTCTAATGTTTATGAAATAAATTAAATACAGGGGACACCCGGATTTGAACCAGGGACCTCTCGATCTGCAGTCGAATGCTATATCACTGAGCTATATCCCCTAGATGAAAGCGTAATGTAAATTGGCGGTTGGGTTAGAAGGTGGTCTCATGATTACCTCTACTTGCTCAGGAATTATTTCTTTATCAATGCGTATTTATTGTTTAACATTGTCAGTTCCCATCCATTTTTCTTAAAGATAAATAAAAGAGCTTGATTATAATACTTTAAAGATGGGTTATTAAGATTAAATTAATATATGTATTGTACTCGTGATTTTACTCTCGATATAACGAATGCTATTTGCAACACTTTTAAGCTTGAAAATATTTTAAAACCAGCTTATAGATTACAGCGATTTAAAAAATACATTAAAGAATGGACTTGTTATTTCGAATATTTATGAACCAAATTAAAAATAGGAGACACCCGGATTTGAACCAGGGACCTCTCGATCTGCAGTCGAATGCTCTACCACTGAGCTATATCCCCGAGATGGCAGCGTAATGTAAATTGGCGTCTGAGTGAGAAGTGGTGTCAATATCATCTCTTGGCCTAGTTGTTCACGATCTATTTCTTTATCGACAGGTATTTATTGTATAATAACGACACTACTCAGAAAAAAAAAATTGAAAGATAAAAACGGAGCTTGATTTTAATACTTTAAAGATGGGTTATTAAGATTAAATGAATTTATTTTTGTAAACATCATGTTACTTTCGAAATAACAAATGCTATTTGCAACCAATTTAAGCTTGAAAATATTTTTAACCAGCTTATAGATTACAGCGATTTAAAAAGTACATTAAAGACTGAACTATGTCATTTCAAATGTTTATGAAATAAATTAAATACAGGGGACACCCGGATTTGAACCAGGGACCTCTCGATCTGCAGTCGAATGCTCTACCACTGAGCTATATCCCCTAGACGAAAGCGAAATGTAAATTGGCGGTTGAGTTAGAAGGTGGTCTCATGATTACCTCTACTTATTCAGGAATTATTTCTTTATCAATGCGTATTTTTTGTTTAACATTGTCAGTTCCCATCCATTTTTCTTAAAGATAAATAAAAGAGTTTGATTATAATACTTTAAAGATGGGTTATTAAGATTAAATTAATATATGGGTTGTACTCGTGATTTTACTGTCGATATAACGAATGCTATTTGCAACCCTTTTAAGCTTGAAAATATTTTAAAACCAGATTATAGATTACAGCGATTTAAAAAATATATTAAAGAATGAACTTGTTATTTTGAATATTTATGAACCAAATTAAAAATAGGGGACACCCGGATTTGAACCAGGGACCTCTCGATCTGCAGTCGAATGCTCTACCACTGAGCTATATCCCCGAGATGGCAGCGTAATGTAAATTGGCGTTTGAGTGAGAAGTGGTGTCAATATCACCTATAGGCCTAGTTGTTCACGATCTATTTCTTTATCGACAGGTATTTATTGCATAACAGCGAGAGTACTCAGAAAAAAAATTAAAAGATAAAAACGGAGCTTGATTTTAATACTTTAAAGATGGGTTATTAAGATTAAATGAATTTATTTTTGTAAACATCATGTTACTTACGAAATAACAAATGCTATTTGCAACCCTTTTAAGCTTGAAAATATATTAAAACCAGCGTATAGATTACAGCGATTTAAAAACTACATTAAAGACTGAACTATGTCATTTCGAATGTTTATAAAATAAATTAATTACAGGGGACACCAGGATTTGAACCAGGTTCCTCTCGATCTGCAGTCGAAAGCTCTACCACTGAGCTATATCCCCTAGATGAAAGCGTAATGTAAATTGGCGGTTGGGTTAGAAGGTGGTCTCATGATTACCTCTACTTGCTCAGGAATTATTTCTTTATCAATGCGTATTTATTGTTTAACATTGTCAGTTCCCATCCATTTTTCTTAAAGATAAATAAAAGAGCTTGATTATAATACTTTTAAGATGGGTTATTAAGATTAAATTAATATATGTCATTGTACTCGTGATTTTACTGTCGATATAACGAATGCTATTTGCAACCCTTTTAAGCTTGAAAATATTTTAAAACCAGCTTATAGATTACAGCGATTTAAAAAATACATTAAAGAATGAACTTGTTATTTCGCAATATTTATGAACCAAATTAAAAATAGGGGACACCCGGATTTGAACCAGGGACCTCTCGATCTGCAGTCGAATGCTCTACCACTGAGCTATATCCCCGAGATGACAGCGTAATGTAAATTGGCGTTTGAGTGAGAAGTGGTGTCAATATCCCCTCTAGGCCTAGTTGTTCACGATCTATTTCTTTATCGACAGGTATTTATTGTATAACAGCGAGAGTACTCAGAAAAAAAATTAAAAGATAAAAACGGAGCTTGATTTTAATATTTTATGATGTCATTCTTTAATGTATTTAAATGAATTTATTTTTGTAAACATCATGTTACTTTCGACATAAAAAATGCTATTTGCAACCCTTTTAAGCTTGAAAATATTTTTAACCAGCGTATAGATTACAGCGATTTAAAAGCAACATTAAAGACTGAACTATGTCATTTCAAATGTTTATGAAACAAATTAAATATAGGGGACACCCGGATTTGAACCAGGGACCTCTCTATCTGCAGTCGAATGCTCTACCACTGAGCTATATCCTCGAGATTACAGCTTAATGTAAACTGGCGTTTGAGAAAGAAGTGGTCTCAAGATTACCTCTAATTGTTCACGATTTATTTTTTTTATCCATAGGTATTTATTGTATAACAATGACATTTCTCAGCAACTTTTTTTAACGATAAATAAAAGAGCTTGATTATATTACTTTAAGTATGGGTTATTAAGATTAAATAAATATATATGTAGGCCTATTGTACACATGATTTTACTTTCGATATAACGAATGCTATTTGCAACCCTTTTAAGCTTGAAAATATTTTTAACCAGCGTATAGATTACAGCGATTTAAAAAGTACATTAAAGACTGAACTATGTCATTTCAAATGTTTATGAAATAAATTAAATACAGGGGACACCCGGATTTGAATCAGGGACCTCTCGATCTGCAGTCGAATGCTCTACCACTGAGCTATATCCCCTAGATGAAAGCGTAATGTAAATTGGCGGTTGAGTTAGAAGGTGGTCTCATGATTACATCTACTTGCTCAGTAATTATTTCTTTATCAATGCGTATTTATTGTTTAACATTGTCAGTTCCCATCCATTTTTCTTAAAGATAAATAAAAGAGCTTGATTATAATACTTTTAAGATGGGTTATTAAGATTAAATTAATATATGTATTGTACTCATGACATCATATTACTTTCAAAATAACAAATGCTATTTGCAACCCTTTTAAGCTTGAAAAATATTTTTAACCAGCGTATAGATTACAGCGATTTAAAAACTACATTAAAGACTGAACTATGTCATTTCAAATGTTTATGAAATAAATTAAATACAGGGGACACCCGGATTTAAACCAGGGGCCTCTCGATCTGCAGTCGAATGCTCTACCACTGAGCTATATCCCCTAGATGAAAGCGTAATGTAAATTGGCCGTTGAGTTAGAAGGTGGTCTCATGATTACCTCTACTTGCTCAGGAATTATTTCTTTATCAATGCGTATTTTTTGTTTAACTTTGTCAGTTCCCATCCATTTTTCTTAAAGATAAATAAAAGAGCTTGATTATAATACTTTAAAGATGGGTTATTAAGATTAAATTAATATATGTATTGTACTCGTGATTTTACTCTCGATATAACGAATGCTATTTGCAACACTTTTAAGCTTGAAAATATTTTAAAACCAGCTTATAGATTACAGCGATAAAAAAAAACATTAAAGAATGGACTTGTTATTTCGAATATTTATGAACCAAATTAAAAATAGGGGACACCCGGATTTGAACCAGGGACCTCTCGATCTGCAGTCGAATGCTCTACCACTGAGCTATATCCCCGAGATGGCAGCGTAATGTAAATTGGCGTTTGAGTGAGAAGTGGTGTCAATATCATCTCTTGGCCTAGTTGTTCACGATCTATTTCTTTATCGACAGGTATTTATTGTATAATAACGACAGTACTCAAAAAAAAGAATTGAAAGATAAAAACGGAGCTTGATTTTAATACTTTAAAGATGGGTTATTAAGATTAAATGAATTTATTTTTGTAAACATCATGTTACTTTCGAAATAACAAATGCTATTTGCAACCAATTTAAGCTTGAAAATATTTTTAACCAGCGTATAGATTACAGCGATTTAAAAACTACATTAAAGACTGAACTATGTCATTTCAAATGTTTATGAAATAAATTAAATACAGGGGACACCCGGATTTGAACCAGGGACCTCTCGATCTGCAGTCGAATGCTCTACCACTGAGCTATATCCCCGAGATGAAAGCGAAATGTAAATTGGCGGTTGAGTTAGAAGGTGGTCTCATGATTACATCTACTTGCTCAGTAATTATTTCTTTATCAATGCGTATTTATTGTTTAACATTGTCAGTTCCCATCCATTTTTCTTAAAGATAAATAAAAGAGTTTGATTATAATACTTTAAAGATGGGTTATTAAGATTAAATTAATATATGTATTGTACTCATGACATCATATTACTATCAAAATAACAAATGCTATTTGCAACCCTTTTAAGCTTGAAAAACAATTTTAACCAGCGTATAGATTACAGCGATTTAAAAACTACATTAAAGACTGAACTATGTCATTTCAAATGTTTATGAAATAAATTAAATACAGGGGACACCCGAATTTGAACCAGGGACCTCTCGATCTGCAGTCGAATGCTCTACCACTGAGCTATATCCCCTAGATGAAAGCGTAGTGTAAATTGGCGGTTGAGTTAGAAGGTGGTCTCATGATTACATCTACTTGCTCAGTAATTATTTCTTTATCAATGCGTATTTATTGTTTAACATTGTCAGTTCCCATCCATTTTTCTTAAAGATAAATAAAAGAGCTTGATTATAATACTTTTAAGATGGGTTATTAAGATTAAATTAATATATGTATTGTACTCGTGATTTTACTCTCGATATAACGAATGCTATTTGCAACCCTTTTAAGCTTGAAAATATTTTAAAACCAGCTTATAGATTGCAGCGATTTAAAAAAATACATTAAAGAATGGACTTGTTATTTCGAATATTTATGAACCAAATTAAAAATAGGGGACACCCGGATTTGAACCATGGACCTCTCGATCTGCCGTCGAATGCTCTACCACTGAGCTATATCCCCGAGATGCCAGTGTAATGTAAATTGGTGTTTGAGTGAGAAGTGGTGTCAATATCATCTCTAGGCCTAGTTGTTCACGATCTATTTCTTTATCGACAGGTATTTATTGTATAATAACGACAGTACTCAGAAAAAAAAATTGAAAGATAAAAACGGAGCTTGATTTTAATACTTTAAAGATGGGTTATTAAGATTAAATGAATTTATTTTTGTAAACATCATGTTACTTTCGAAATAACAAATGCTATTTGCAACCCTTTTAAGCTTGAAAATATTTTAAACCACCGTATAGATTACAGCGATTTAAAAACTACATTAAAGACTGAACTATGTCATTTCAAATGTTTATGAAATAAATTAAATACAGGGGACACCCGGATTTGAACCAGGGACCTCTCGATCTGCAGTCGAATGCTCTACCACTGAGTTATATCCCGGAGATGACAGCTTAATGTAAACTGGCGTTTGAGAAAGCAGTGGTCTCAAGATTACCTCTAATTGTCCACGATTTATTTTTTAATCCATAGGTATTTATTGTATAACAATGACATTTCTCAGCAAGCTTTTTTAACGATAAATAAAAGAGCTTGATTATATTACTTTAAATATGGGTTATTAAGATTAAATAAATATATATGTAGGCCTATTGTATACATGATTTTAATTTCGATATAACGAATGCTATTTGCAACCCTTTTAAGCTTGAAAATATATTAAAACCAGCGTATAGATTACAGCGATTTAAAAAGTACATTAAAGACTGAACTATGTCATTTCGAATGTTTATCAAATAAATTAAGTACAGGGGACACCCGGATTTGAACCAGGGACCTCTCGATCTGCAGTCGAATGCTCTACCACTTAGCTATATCCCCTAGATGAAAGCGTAAAGTAAATTGGCGGTTGAGTTAGAAGGTGGTCTCATGATTACCTCTACTTGCTCAGGAATTATTTCTTTATCAATGCGTATTTATGGGTCCCATTTGAAAAAATGGGACACATATTGTTTTTGTCCGTTTTTTTTTTCTTTTTTTTCTTTTTTTTTTTCGTCAAACGCTTGACAGGCATTGCTTGTGGCAACAACATCTACCAAATGGGGTAATGGAATGGCAATACAACTTTGTCATTTATTAGACAACATGGTCTAGATGTGCATAAACCAACATTTTGGTGCATATACCCAGGGGAATTCCCCTGGGAGGTAAAAAACCAAAACGGTATCTTTTTTAAAAAAATTACCTTTTTTAGGCATAGCGCTTGAACGGCTACTCCAATTTTAATTAGATTTGGTAAACTGTAAGTGCATTAGCCACTGATATACCACTTAAAAGAATTAAAAAAATTACCCAGGGAAATACCCTAAAAATAAGATTTTGTTTTTAAATCATGATTGTAACAGGCATGGCTTGTGGCAACGACACCTACCAGAAGGAGTAATGAAATGGCAATACAACTTTGTCATTTGTTAGACAACATGGTCTAGATATGCATAAGCCAAAATTTTGGGGCATATACCCAGGGGAATTCCCCTTGGAGGTGAAAAACCAAATAGCGGTTTCTTTTTTTTTTAAATTACCTTTTTTAGGCATAGCGCTGAAAGAACGGCTACTCCAATTTCAATTACATTTAGTAAACTGTAAGTTCATTAGCCAGCCACTGATATATCACTTAAAAGAATTAAAAAAATCACCCAGGGAAATACCCTAAAAATAAGATTTTGTTTTCAAATCATGATTGTGACAGGCATGGGTTGTAGCACCGACATCTATCAGAAGGAGTAATGGAATTGCAATGAAACTTTTTCATTTGTTAGACAACATGGCCTAGATATAAAAAAACAAAATTTTGGGTAATACATTCATGGGAATTTCCCTGAGACGTTAAAAACCAAAACAATATTTTTTTCTAAAAAAATGAGCTCTTTTGCGCATAGCTCTTGAACTGTAACTCCAGTTTGAATCAGATTTAATAAAATGTAAGTGCATTAGTAACTGATTTAACACTTAAAAGAAATTAAAAAATTACCTAGGGAAATACCCTAGAAATAAGCTTTTGTTGTCAAATCATGATTGTGACAGGAATGTCATGTCGCCCTGACATCTACAAGAAGAAAAAATGTATGCTCAAACCAACTTTTTTATTTGTTAGACACCATGGCCTAGATATGCAGAAACCAAAATTTTGGGTAATATATCTAGGGGAATTCCCCTGAGAGGGTTAATAACCAAAACGGTATTTTTTCCTAAAAAATTAGTTTTTTTTCGCATATCGCTTAAACGGCAGCTCCAATTTGAATCAGATTTGGTAAAATGTTAGACATTTAAACACTCTGTTCTAATTAAAAAAAATCATTTATTAGGGTGTTTCCTTTAAAAACGCAGATATTTTCCTGAATTATGATTGTAACAGGCATGCCATATCGTACTAACATCTTCAACAAGGAGTCGACAAATCAGACAAGGAATTGACTAATCAGAATAAAACATTAAGAATTGTTATACAACATAACCCACATAGGTAAAAACAGAGACGTAGGCCTACGTACTAAACCCAGTAGAAACTTATCTACTAAACCCAGTAATTCCCTGAAACCACGAAAAACTAAATTGGTCTGTTTTGGGAATTTAGCTTCATTTCAATACAGCGCTTAAAACGAAGCTTTTTTTTAAATCTAACACGATTGTTCTTTTTTTATCTACACATGGAGAAGAAGTTTGGTTTGATAACATAGGGACCCATGCGTTTATGCTTGCAGAAACAAACTACATACTCAGTTTATAAAATACAAAATGTGGTTAGGGACCCTGTATAGCATTAATATATGGCATACAACATGTGTTTTACAAATGGTGGTGGTTAAACACGTGGTTGACACTCTCTAGTTATTGTTTAACATTGTCAGTTCCCATCCATTTTTCTTAAAGATAAATAAAAGAGCTTGATTATAATACTTTTAAGATGGGTTATTAAAATTAAATTAATATATGTATTGTACTCATGACATCATATTACTTTCAAAATAACAAATGCTATTTGCAACCCTTTTAAGCTTGAAAAACATTTTTAACCAGCGTATAGATTACAGCGATTTAAAAAGTACATGAAAGACTGAACTATGTCATTTCAAAAGTTAATGAAATAAATTAAATACAGGGGACACTCGGATTTGAACCAGGGACCTCTCGATCTGCAGTCGAATGCTCTACCACTGAACTATATCCCCTAGATGAAAGCGTAATGTAAATTGGCGGTTGAGTTAGAAGGTGGTCTCATGATTACCTCTACTTGCTCAGGAATTATTTCTTTATCAATGCGTATTTATTGTTTAACATTGTCAGTTCCCATCCATTTTTTTAAAGATAAATAAAATAGCTTGATTATAATACTTTTAAGATGGGTTATAAGATTAAATTAATATATGTATTGTACTCATGACATCATATTACTTTCAAAATAACAAATGCTATTTGCAACCCTTTTAAGCTTGAGAAACATTTTTAACCAGCGTATAGATTACAGCGATTTAAAAACTACATTAAAGACTGAACTATGTCATTTCAAATGTTTATGAAATAAATTAAATACAGGGGACACCCGGATTTGAACCAGGGACCTCTCGATCTGCAGTCGAATGCTCTACCACTGAGTTATATCCCGGAGATGACAGCTTAATGTAAACTGGCGTTTGAGAAAGAAGTGGTCTCAAGATTACCTCTAATTGTCCACGATTTATTTTTTTTATCCATAAGTATTTATTGTATAACAATGACATTTCTCAGCAAGCTTTTTTAACGATAAATAAAAGAGCTTGATTATATTACTTTAAATATGGGTTATAAAGATTAAATAAATACATATGTAGGCCTATTGTACACATGATTTTACTTTCGATATAAGCGAATGCTATTTGCAAACCTTTTAAGACTTGAAAATATATTAAAACGCTAGCGTATAAATGTACTAGGTCGATTTAAAAAATACATTAAAGACTGAACTATGTCATTTCGAATGTTTCATAAAATAAATTAAATACAGGGGACACCCGGATTTGAACCAGGGACCTCTCGATCTGCAGTCGAATGCTCTACCACGTAACGGCTAGGTATCCCCGTAGATCAGCGGTTCCCAAACTTTTTTGTTGGCGGCGCCTTTTGTAAACTTATTAAACCTTGCGGCTCCCTCATAAAGCCAAAATTTTCAAGACTCGCATATATTGTATATCAAGACTATAGCATGCATTTGGATAACCATTAAAACTCTTTAAAACTATTCACTAAACTGACTAAAGTGACGAACAGTCAATTAATGCAAAGCAGTTATTGTGACAAACCATTATTCGAAAACAATGCCATGTGTAGTGAGCAAATAGTGGCAGATAACACCGAACAATGGATTTTACAAGTAAAACGAATGCTGTATGCCAGTGTATGGGGTTGCACACCAGGCCTGTACTGTTTTTTATGAAAAAAAAACAATAAATGCAGCAACTTCCACATGCTTTCGCGGCGCCCCTGGCAAAGTCTCGCGGCTCCCCCGGGCGCCGCGGCGCACAGTTTGGGAACCGCTGCCCTAGATGAAAGCGTAATGTAAATTGGCGGTTGAGTTAGAAGGTGGTCTCATGATTACCTCTACTTGCTCAGGAATTATTTCTTTATCAATGCGTATTTATTGTTTAACATTGTCAGTTCCCATCCATTTTTCTTAAAGATAAATAAAAGAGCTTGATAATAATACTTTTAAGATGGGTTATTAAGATTAAATTAATATATGTATTGTACTCATGACATCATATTACTTTCAGAATAACAAATGCTATTTGCAACCCTTTTAAGCTTGAAAAACATTTTTAACCAGCGTATAGATTACAGCGATTTAAAAACTACATTAAAGACTGAACTATTTCATTTCAAATGTTTATGAAATAAATTAAATACAGGGGACACCCGGATTTGAACCAGGGACCTCTCAATCTGCAGACGAATGCTCTACCACTGAGCTATATACCCTAGATGAAAGCGTAATGTAAATTGGCGGTTGAGTTAGAAGGTGGTCTCATGATTACCTCTACTTGCTCAGGAATTATTTCTTTATCAATGCGTATTTTTTGTTTAACATTGTCAGTTCCCATCCATTTTTCTTAAAGATAAACAAAAGAGCTTAATTATAATACTTTAAAGATGGGTTATTAAGGTTAAATTAACATGTTAATGCGAGAGTTTTTGTTGGTTTAGAGAATTATTTCCTGTTTTCTGTGACGTCATTATTTTCTCTCACTTACCTTTTTATCCTTTGTTCTCTTTGTTTTTGTACACGTGTTAGGCGTGGCTTTAGTTGATTTCTTTAGTATTTTCGGTGACCTTTTTAGTTGTACGTGAGAGTCCGTGGTGAAACGACCAAAAGCGTTGAATGGTCAAAGCGATTGTGTTAAATAGAAAGAAAATTAATCTGTAGTGAACGGATTGACCTGCCTAAAACCCCAAACTTAGGTATTTAATTTATATTCTTCTGTGTTTATTATTTATTGTTTCGTATTATTTATATTGTGTTAATTCGTTTCAGTTACCGCATTTCAATAAACTTCACTGGAGAAAAGCGCGTAACTGCTAAGGGGCAATAGAGCTAATTCAGAACAGTAACTGAGTGGAATTGTCAATTTAGTGCACATTATGGAGACGAAATTGCCCTATGAAACCAGCACGCCGTTTGAGATTGGAACGAATAAGCAAACGCGCGACTCGCGAGCAAGTGCCCGAAGTGATCAAACAGACGTCACCATGCAAAACTTGGCTGGTGAACAAAATGCTACAACAAGGAAACCTCGACATCTAGACAATGAACTTGCTGATAACTTCGAACGATGGGAACTAATGGAAGGTGAACTAAACGATAAATTAGACGTACTGGATATGGCCATAATTGGAAATGATTTTGTCGGAGTGCAAAATGCGAGTCTTAATTTATCATCGATAAGGTCAAACATGGAAACGATCATAAAGAAACTCGATTCAACTGAACGCGAAAGGTTGTGTTCGAGGATCACCAAAAGCAAGGAACTTCTAGCTAAAGCTAAACAAGAGGCGAAAATAACTGTGATTCAGCTTCGACAAGATAGCCGAAGGGGTGAGTCCGCGGAAGAAATGATAAAAAAGGAGCGTTACAAACAAAATATCGCTGCTGCTGGTTTAAAAGCAAAACTCGCTTTCACTAGGAAACAAAATGAACTTAAATTGGCAAAAATGCAAGCCGATAAAGATTTATCTTTAAATCGCATTTCCTATGAAATCGCAGAAAACGACGCCCGAGCATCGGCTTGTCTGAAAGCGGAAAGAATAGAAAATCCTTTTGGAATAAGACCAGAGGATATTTTAGAGTTGCCACCTGTGAAGAAATGTACGTCGTTTCTTGAAAAAATTAACCATGCCGAACACATGTCAATTCCTCAGGCGGCAGAGAGCGTCCTTGACAACAGAACGACACGAACGAATCACTCCGAAAAGCACCTTTAATTACAATACACCACTTCCAATAACCACTTTACCCTCTGTTTCATATAGATTACCGGATATAAAAGTAGATGTATTCGATGGCACCGCAATCAAGTTTCCATCGTGGGAAACGGCATTCGATGCACTGATAGAGGCGAGATCAAGTTGCGTTGCACAGAAACTTAATCTCCTACAACAGCACGTAAGAGGCGAACCAAAGGAAGTAGTTGATGGCTTTTTTCTGTTGCAATCTGAAGAAGCGTATGAGGCCGCAAGATCAACTCTTAAAAAAAGGTATGGAAACGAATGCGTTATTAGCAAAGCGTTTACCGATAAGCTATATTCCTGGCCACAAATTCACCATTCTGATTCATTGGGTCTCAGACGATTTTCGGACTTTTTAATTCAAGTACTTACTGCTAAGAACAAAATTGCAAGTTTAAACATTTTGGATTATCCGACCGAAAGTTCAAAAATAATTTCACGACTTCCACTCTTCATAGCATCACGATGGAAAGACGTAGTAATAGATTGGAAGGAGAGGAAAGCTGGTTCATACCCACAGTTCAAACAGCTAGTAGAGTTCATAGAACGCCAATCCGAAAAGGAAAACATACCGGAGCTTCAAAAGACGATGGCAAGTGAAAATCGGAGAATAGCATCATTCGTTACAAGGTCGAATGACTCTCAAGATGGCCGAAGGAAAATAGACGGTAAATGTTTTTATTGTGGTGAACGACATCACATAGATGGGTGTGAACCTTTCTTAAAAATACCTAGAAGGGAAAGAAAGGATTTCCTAAGAATTAAACGACTTTGCTACTCTTGCGGTTCAAGTCAGAACCACATTGCCCGACAGTGTCGACAGAGAGTAAAATGCGAAATTTGCAAGAAGACGCATCTAACTTGCTTACATATGGATTGGAAAATAGAAACAACAGAATGTAAATGCACTATGCTTTGTGGCAACGCATTTCAGGGAGACGACTCTTCGATGATTCTTCCAGTTTGGGTAGGAAGTACGAAGGCCCCGTCGACTGAAGTGCTGACGTACTGCATTTTGGATCCACAATCGAACAGTTCCTTTATTTCCGAAGAGCTTCAAGAATGTATGGGAGTTGCCGGCACAGATACAAATATCAATCTATGCACAATGATGGGCAGAAAAAACGTTAGTCCAAGTGTACGAATTCGCAATCTAGAGATTTCCAGTTTTGACCTATCGGTGCGAATCCCTCTACCCACTGTTTACACACGACCAGAAATACCTGCAGCTCGGAGTCAGATACCTAGGCCTGAATACGCCTTGAGATTCAAACATCTAGCAAAAATTGCGCAGCAGATGTCGCCGTACAAACCGCATGTACCTGTAGGTATGCTCATTGGAACAAACGTTCCGTGCGTTATTCGACCCCGGGATATAGTCTGTGGGAATGAAAATGAACCCTATGCTCAAAAATCGATCCTTGGCTGGGGTATCGTGGGTATCGTCTGTAAAAATCACCAAGGCGTTGGCAACTTGATAACTCACTGCTGCATCGCTAGTGAGGAATGTGCTAATGGCGCAATGATTATGAACGGATGTAAGGAGAATATATCACCACAGCAAGATCGCAAAGGGATGGAGCTAAACTTACACGAGAAAGAGTGCAACGATGGAAGTAAACTGTCATTACAAGACGAGATGTTCGAGAATATAATCAGCGAGAACATTGCACAATTACTAGATGGTGGATACCAAAGACCACTATGGGTAAAGCACAACAACATGAGACCCCCGAAAAGTCGATCAATACCGAAAAGGAGACTTGGCCATTTAAAGCGGCGTTTTCTTGCCCGTAGATGCCCCGTGTTGCAGATGAGATCCGACTGCGGGACAAACTTTGTGGAAAAAATCGTCAACTCGCGCCCCTTAACTCACAGCGGTTTAAACGAAGCAGGAAAACCTGAGCCTCTTACACCGAACCATTTGCTGACAACAAAGTTAAAACCTTTGCATCCACCACCTGGCAACTTTCAACATACGGATATGTACGTTAGACGGTGATGGAGAAGAGTTCAATATTTGGCGAACGTTTTTTGGTCTTGCTGGAGAAAAGAATACCTCCAGACCCTACAAGTTAGGACGAAATGGAGCACCATTCAGGACAATATTCAAGTCGGCGATATCTTATTGTTGGTCGATAAAAACGCAACCCGAAATATTTGGAAGATGGGAAAAGTGTTGAAGGTGTACCCTAGTGAAGACGGAGTTGTTCGCAAAGTGAACATTCTCGTCGGTAATGGACGAAGAGATGAAAGGGGCAAACGCATATCATCCTCAACAGTCCTAGACCGCCCTATCCATAAGTTGATCCTACTACTTCGAACTGGTGAAGAGACGTAAGAGAGAGGCAACCGTTAATGTTAAACGATTACCCGACGAGGAGCCAACCAAACCTATAAACTTGTCTTCGTTATCGCCATTTACTGTATTGTTTAACGCCATTTACTATGTTGATTAACGTTTTTCAAAGGGAATAATTTGTGAAATTTTTGGGAAGCCATGTTAATGCGAGAGTTTTTGTTGGTTTAGAGAATTATTTCCTGTTTTCTGTGACGTCATTATTTTCTCTCATTTACCTTTTTATCCTTTGTTCTCTTTGTTTTTGTACACGTGTTAGGCGTGGCTTTAGTTTATTTCTTTAGTATTTTCGGTGACCTTTTTAGTTGTACGTGAGAGTCCGTGGTAAAACGACCAAAAGCGTTGAATGGTCAAAGCGATTGTGTTAAATAGAAAGAAAGATTAATCTGTAGTGAACGGATTGACCTGCCTAATCCCCAAAACTCAGGTATTTAATTTATATTCTTCTGTGTTTATTATTTATTGTTTCGTATTATTTATATTGTGTTAATTCGTTTCAGTTACCGCATTTCAATAAACTTCACTGGAGAAAAGCGCGTAACTGCTAAGGGGCAATAGAGCTAATTCAGAACATAACATATGTATTGTACTCTTGATTTTACTGTCGATATAACGAATGCTATTTGCAACCGTTTTAAGCTTGAAAATATTTTAAAACGAGCTTATAGATTACAGCGATTTAAAAAATACATTAAATAATGAACTTGTTATTTCGAATATTTATGAACCAAATTAAAAATAGGGGACACCCGGTTTTGAACCTGGGACCTCTCGATCTGCAGTCGAATGCTCTACCACTGAGCTATATCCCCGAGATGGCAGCGTAATGTAAATTGGCGTTTGAGTAAGAAGTGTTGTCAATATCACCTATAGGCCTAGTTGTTCACGATCTATTTCTTTATCGACAGGTATTTATTGTATAACAACGACAGTACTCAGTAAAAAAATTAAAAGATAAAAACGGAGCTTGATTTTAATACTTTAAAGATGGGTTATTAAGATTAAATGTATTTATTTTTGTAAACATCGTGTTACTTTCGAAATAACAAATGCTATTTGCAACCCTTTTAAGCTTGAAAATAGTTTTAACCAGCGTATAGATTACAACGATTTAAAACTACATTAAAGACTGAACTATGTCATTTCAAATGTTTATGAAATAAATTAAATACAGGGGACACCCGGATTTGAACCAGGGACCTCTCGATCTGCAGTCGAATGCTCTACCACTGAGGTATATCCCCGAGATGACAGCTTATTGTAAACTGGTGTTTGAGAAAGAAGTGGTCTCAAGATTACCTCTAATTGTTCACGATTTATTTTTTTTATCCGAAGATACGGTGGTAGCAAGAGTGTGCAATGGCGGATGTGGCTGTTCTTGCGAATGTGAAACAATACCGAAATCAACCGAAACTAGTCCCGAAGATACGGTGGTATCAAGAGTGTGCAATGGCGGATGTGGCTGTTCTTGCGTATGTGAAACAATACCGAAATCAACCGAAACTAGTCCTGAATTTATGAAAAAAACAAAGAAGCGAAATGGCGGATGTGACTGTATTTCCACAAATGGAATACCAGAGAGACCGCAATCGACTGAACCGAATTAGATAGTAAGGATAAGAGCAAAATTGCGAGGTGGCGGAACACCCATGACTATACGGTGCAGCAGTTTTACCATTTTTACCTGTTTTTTTCTTCTTTTTTTTTAACCGAGTCAAGTTTCGAACCCATGATGGGCTCGTCACTAGGACAGTTTTTTTTGTATAAGAGTCGGTATATGTATCCTTCGCGTTAACCATTTAAAATCGTAACACACTTCGATGTAAGCGGAATTTTTAGACTATCTGGTGACAGTACTGTAAACGAAATTTAATCGCAGTGTGACGTAGTCTTATACTGTAGTAAAACATGCGAATGATGCCGTTACAATTCAGAAAAAGTTTTTAAATTAATAGGCTACGAAGTATTAAGTCTTTGGCGGGCTATGAATATATAGGTACCGCGGGCCGTATGTTACACGCCTCGGGTTTAAAGCATTTAATCCGCATTTAAACAATTCATTTGTTTTCTTTCCCTGAAGAAGACGCAATGACGATAAATAATTGCGTTGACAAACGTATTGGTAGCTGCAACCGAAAGATCTCCAGATCGAGCCGTTAAGCAGTTAGGGTCTAACGGGAACAAATCAAGCTTTAAACCTGTTCCGGGATTTCGATTATGTTGCCAATATTTGCCACAATTCACATAACAACTGCTACCAGTGAACGTTCGATATACAAATTTATTAAAAAGTACTTGCACAATCCAACATTCCACAATGGACACAACTGTATAAATGAACAGTATCAATATAACATATTAGCTCCAATAATACACAATAATAGGTGATAAACTACGTTAATACGGCACATCACAATAGCAAGTGTGTTTGACCATTATGGTTTGACATACCAATGCGTTTGTGAGTGCATAACCCCTATTTTAACGATAGACCAGACGCAGTTTAGGCAAAGTTTACCTTCGTATGTGGTACGCTAATCACAATACTTCTTTATTAGTATCGTAGCTGAGTAGAATCGATAGTATGGAAATTATAGATATATCGTTGCAGCCCTTGTTTTATTTGTGTGCGTTGTTGGATTGTGTATTTAAATATATATACCAGACGTTTTTCGTTAAGTTTTATCAAAATCCGGCAGGATGAGGCGAGTGGTATCCTCCCTTAGGTATTGTTTTAAACGACTGTGTTGCTTAGTAACAATGGTGGCAATAATGTTTGTTTGTTTAAGAGCAGCATGTGCTAGTCTGCGCGCCGGTGTTCTTGTTTAGCTGTAAAGTTTTGTAGTAGTGGAGCCGTGCCTTTTGAAATAAAGGTGTTGATTGTGCATCTGCTAGCTGTTTTGTTAGGAAAAATGTGTCGATGTACCTAAGGGTATGGGGTTAAAAGTTTTAAGTAAAATTGTAAAGGGTTTTGGGTTTAGGTATCCGATCCCAGCTTCAATTTAAAATTGTGAAAAAATCTAAGAATTCCTATGTCAGGATTTTAAGTGACAGCCGTTTTTATGAGGCCAGTTTGCATTGGAGAGAATAAATAGTTGAACACCTCCTTAGCCCGATCCTTAATACGCCACTGCATGCAGACATACTTTATTATGGGTCCCATTTGGAAAAATGGGAAACATATTGTTTTCGTCCGTTTTTTTTTGTCAAACGCTTGACAGGCATGGCTTGTGGCTCCGACATCTACAAGAAAGGATAATGAAATCGCAATGAAACTTAGTCATTGGTTAGACCACATGGTCTATATGAGCAGAAACCAACATTTTTTGTAATATACCTAGGGGAATTCCCCTGGGGGTTGGAAAACCAAAACGGTATTTTTTTCAAAAAAATTAGCGTTTTTGGGCATAGCGCATGAACGGCTGCTCCAATTTTGATCAGATTTGGTAAAATAGTAGCGTGTTAGCCACTGCGTCACCAATTAAAAGAAACAAAATATTTACCTAGGGAAATACCCAAAAATGAAGATATGTTTCTAAATCAAGATTGTGACAGGCATGGATTGTGGCTCCGACATCTAACAGAAGGGATAATGAAATCCCAATGAAACTTCGTCATTTGTTAGACCACATGGTCTAGATGAACAGAAACCAAAATTTTGGGTAATATACCTAGGGGAATTCCCCTGGGAGGTGAAAAACCAAAACGGTATTTTTTTCAAAAAAATTAGCTTTTTGGGGGCATAGCGCATAAACGGCTGCTCCAATTTTGATCAGATTTGGTAAAATAGTAGCCCGTTGGCCACTGCGTTACCAATTAATAGAAACAAAATATTTACCTAGGGAAATACCCTAAAAATGAAGATATGTTTCTAAATCAAGAATGTGACAGACATGGATTGTGGCTCCGGTATCTAACAGAAGGGATAATGGAAACCCAATGAAACTTCGTCATTTGTTAGACTACATGGTCTAGATATGCAGAACTCAAAATTGTGGGTGATAAATTTAGGGAAATTCTCCTGAAACCTTAAAAACCAAAACGGGATTTTTCCAACAAAATAGCTTTTTACGGGATAGCGCTTGAACAGATTCTCCAATTTTAATCAGATTTAGTGGAATGGAAGTGCATTAGTCACTGATTTATCACTTGAAACAAAAAAAAAAGATTACGTAATGAAATACCCTAAAAAATAAGATTTTCTCCTCAAATCATGATAGCAACATGCATGGCATGGCGCCCCGACATCTACCAGAAAGAGTAATGGAATCGCAATAAAAAGTTGACACTTGTAAAATAACATGGTCTAGATATGCAGAAACTATAATTTTGGGTAATGAATCCAGGGGAATTCCCATGAGACGTTAAACCAAAACGTTTTTTTGTAATAAATTATCTGTTTGGGGCATAGCGCTTGAACGGCTGCTGTAATTTTGATCAGATGTGGTGAAATGTTACAACATTAAACATTCTGAGTTAATTTATTAAAAGAAAGAAAACATTTACTTAGAGTAATTCCCTTAAAAACGAAAATATGTTCTTGAATAATGATTGTGACAGGCATGCCATATCGCTACATATCCAACAAGGAGAGGCTGACATATCCAACAAGGAGACAAATCAGAATAAAACTTTAAGAATTCTTACATAACATGACCCACATATGTAAAACAGAAACTTATCTACTAAACCCAGGGGAATTCCCTGAAACCATGAAATCGGGCTATTTTGGAAATTTAGCATTATTTTACCACCATGCTTGAAAACAAGCTTTAATTTAAAACATTTGTAGTGAAATGTTCGTAAATTTAAGACGTTTATTCTTTTCTCAACTACACATGGAAAAGAAGTTTGGTCTGATAACTATGGGACCCATGAGTTTATGCTTGCAGAAACAAAGTACCTACTCAGTGTATAAAATACAAATTGTGGTTAGGGACCCTGTAGCATGAATATATGGCATACGACATGTGTTTTACAAATAGTGGTGGTTAAACACGTGGTTGACACTCTCTAGTTACTTTGTGCTATCGATGTCAGTAGGCTACGCAAATATGGCAAGAACTTGAAACCGCAGGGTTATTCAAATAAATTTATTTGCGATTTCAATTAATACACTTAGGACGGATTGAACAAATGGACTTTCATCTCGATTTTACAGACGTGTTATTAATTAGGTGGAACAGTCAAAACCATAATTGATTATTTATGAGATTCTAGGTAAAAGTTGCACACACAAATAACATCGTGGGTGGTCTGATAAAACATATTGCAAAATTGCATTTGACTAATTAGGCTACTGAACTGATAAACCCAGCCTAATACTGTTCCACTAAATTCCACTAAGGCAAGTAAGCGACATAAGTTGTACAACTAGCAAAATAATGGGATCTAGCTGTTCTTGCTTATGTGAAACAATACCGAAATCAACCGAAACTAGACCCGAAGTTACGGAGGTAGCAAGGGTTCGCAATGTCAGATATGGTGCTTGCGTATTTGAAACAACACCGAAATCAACCGAACCTAGTCCCGAATTTACGAAGGGAGCAAAGGTTCGCAATATCAGATGTTGCTGTGCTTGCGTATGTGAAACAATACAGAAATCAACCGAACCTAGTCCCGAAGTTACGGAGGTAGCAAGAGTTCGCAATGTCGGATGTGGCTGTGCTTGCGTATGTGAAACAATACAGAAATCAACCGAACCTAGTCCCGAAGTTACGGAGGTAGCAAGAGTTCGCAATGTCGGATGTGGCTGTTCTTGCGTATGTGAAACAATACCGAAATCAACCGAAACTAGTCCCGAAGTTACGGTGGTAGCAAGAGTGTGCAATGTCGGATGTGGCTGTGCTTGCGTATGTGAAACAATACCGAAAACAACCGAAACTAGAGAGTGTCAACCACGTGTTTAACCACCACTATTTGTAAATCACATGTTGTATGCCATATATACATTCTACAGGGTCCCTAACCACAATTTGTCTTTTATACACTCTGAGTATGTAGTTTGTTTCTGCAAGCATAAACGCATGGGTCCCATAGTTAACAGAGCAAACTTATTTTCCATGTTTAGTTAAATAAAGAATACACGTTTTAAATTTACGAACATTTCACCACAAATGTTTTAAATTATAGCTTCTTTTCAAGGGCTGTGGTGAATTAAAGCTAAATTTCCGAAACGGCCCGATTTAGTTTTTCATAATTTCAGGGAATTCCCCTGGGTTTGGTAGATAAGTTTCTGTTTTTTACATAAGTGAGTCATGTTATGTAACAATTCTTAAGTTTTAATCTGATTTGTCGACTTCTTGTTGTAGATGTCAGTGCGATATGGCATGCCTGCCACAATCATAATTTAGGAACATATCTTTGTATTATGGAAATTAACCTAATTAAATGTTTTCTTTTTTAAATTGTTTAAAGTGTCTAATGTTTTAACATTTGACCGAATTTTATTAAAATTAGAGCAGCCGTTCAAGCGCTATGGCCACAAAATCTAATTTATTAGAAAAAAAAACGTTTTGGTTTTTAACCTCCCAGGGGAATTCCCCTTAATTTATCACCCAAAATTTTGGTTTCTGCATATTTAGGCCATGTTGTCTAAAAAATGACCAAGTTTCATTTCGATTCCATTATTCCTTCTGGTAGATGTCGGGGCGCCATAGCATGCCTGTCACAATTATCATTTAACAGCAAAAGTTTAAATTTTAGGGTATTTCCGTAGGTAATTTTTTTATTTCTTTTAAGTGTTAAATCAGTGACTAGTGCACTAACATTCCACCAAATTTGATTCAAATTGGAGCAGCCGTTCAAGCGCTATGGCCTAAAAAGCTAATTTTTTAGAAAAAATGATTGTTTTGGTTTTTAACGTCCAAGGGGAATTCCCCTAAATTTATTACCAAAAATTTTGGTTTCTGCATACCTAGGCCATGTTGTCTAAAAAATTACCAAGTTTCATTGCGATTCCGTTATTCCTTCTGGTAGATGTCGGGGCGCCATGCCATGCCTGTCAAGCGTTTGACGAAGAAAAAAAAAAAAAGAAAAAAAAAAAAAAAAGAAAAAAAAAAAACGGACAAAAACAATATGTGTCCCATTTTTTCGAATGGGACCCATAACTAGTCCCGAAGATACGGTGGTAGCAAGAGTGTGCAATGGCGGATATGGCTGTTCTTGCGTATGTGGAACAATACCGAAATCAACGGAAATAACATTCCACCAAATTTGATTTAAATTGGAGCAGCCGTTCAAGCGCTATGGCCTAAAAAGCTCATTTTTTAGAAAAAAATGACCGTTTTGGTTTTTAACGTCCAAGGGGAATTCCCCTGAATTTATTACCCCAAATTTTGGTTTCTGCATATCTAGGCCATGTTGTCTAAAAAATCACCAAGTTTCATTGCGATTCCATTATTCCTTCTGGTAGATGTCGGGGCGACATGCCATGCCTGTCACAATCATGATTTGAGAACAAAATCTTATTTTTTAGGGTATTTCCCTAGATATTTTTTTTTTCTAAATGTTAAATCAGTGACTCTTACATTCTACCAAATCTTTTTAAAATTGGAGCAGTTGTTTAAGCGCTATGCCCAAAAAAGTTAATTTTTTAGAAATAAATACCGTTTTGGTTTTTAACGTCTCAGGGGAATTCCCCTAAAATTATCACCAAAAATTTTAGTTTCTGCATATCTAGACCATGTTGTTCAAAAAATAACAAAGTTTTATTGAGATTCCATTAACCCTTCTGGTAGATGTCGGGGCGACATGGCATGCCTGTCACAATTATCATTTAACAGCAAAAGTTTAATTTTTAAGGTATTTTCCCAGGTATTTTTTTCATTTCGTTTAAGTGTTAAATCAGTGACTATTGTACTAACATTCTACCAAATTTGATTCAAATTGGAGCATCCGTTCAAGCGCTATGGCCTAAAAAGCTATTTTTTTAGAAAAAAATGACCGTTTTGGTTTTTAACGTCCAAGGGGAATTCCCCTAAATTTATTACCAAAAATTTGGGTTTCTGCATATCTAGACCATGTTGTCTAAAAAATCACCAAGTTTCATTGCGATTCCATTATTCCTTCTGGTAGATGTCGGGGCGCCATGCCATGCCTGTCAAGCGTTTGACGAAGAAAAAAAAGAAAAAAAAAGAGAAAAAAAAAAAACGGACAAAAACAATATGTGTCCCATTTTTTCAAATGGGACCCATAACAATATGTGTCCCATTTTTTCAAATGGGATCCATAACTAGTCGGTTCGTGTATAGCAGTCATAAATATATACTAGAGAGTGTCAAACCATTTGTAAAACACATTTTGTATGCCATATATTCATGCTACAGGGTCCCTAACCACAATTTGTATTTTATACACTGAGTATGTAGTTTGTTTCTGCAAGCATAAACGCATGGGTCCCATAGTTGTCCAACCAAACTTCCTTTCAATGTGTAGTTAAAAAAAGAATAAACATCTTAATTTACGAACATTTTACCTTAAATGTTTGAAATTAAACCTTTTTAAGCGCTGTAATGAAATAAAGGAAATTCCCCTAGGTTTAGTAGATGAGTTTCTGTTTTTACATATGTTGGCCATGTTATGTAACAATTCTTAAAGTTTTAATGTGATTTGTCGACTCCTTGTTGAAGATGTCAGTGCGATATGGCATGCCTGTCACAATCATAATTCAGGAACATATCTTCGGTTTTAGGGGAATTACTCTAAGCAAATGTTTTCTTTCTTTTAATTGGCCTAAAGTGTCTAATGGTCTAACATTTAACCAAATCTGATCAAAATTAGAGCAGCCGTTACAAGCGCTATGCCCCAAAAATCTAATTTTTTAGAAAAAAAATGTTTTGGTTTTTAACGTCTCAGGGGAATTTCCCTAGATTCATTACCCAAAATTTTGGTTTCTGCTTATCTAGACCATGTTCTGTTACAAATGTCAAATTTTTATTGCGATTTTATTACTTCTTTTGCTAGATTTCGGGGCAACATGGCATGCTTGTCACAATCATAATTAGAGAACAAAATTCGATTTTTAGGGTATTTCCCTAAGTAATTTTTTTATTTCTTTTAAGTGTTAAATCAGTGACTAGTGCACTAACATTCCACCAAATTTGATTCAAATTGGAGCAGCCACTCAAGCGCTATGGCCTAAAAAGCTATTTTTATAGAAAAAAATGACCGTTTTGGTTTTTAACGTCCAAGGGGAATTCCCCTAAATTTATTACCCTAAATTTTGGTTTCTGCATATCTAGGCCATGTTGTCCAAAAAATCACCAAGTTTCATTGCGATTCCATTATTCCTTCTGGTAGATGTCGGGGCGCCATAGCATGCCTGTCACAATTATCATTTAACAGCAAAAGTTTAATTTTTAGGGTATTTCCCTAGGTAATTTTTTTATTTCTTTTAAATGTTAAATCAGTGACTAGTGCACTAACATTCCACCAAATTTGATTTAAATTGGAGCAGCCGTTCAAGCGCTATGGCCTAAAAAGCTCATTTTTTAGAAAAAAATGACCGTTTTGGTTTTTAACGTCCAAGGGGAATTCCCCTGAATTTATTACCCCAAATTTTGGTTTCTGCATATCTAGGCCATGTTGTCTAAAAAATCACCAAGTTTCATTGCGATTCCATTATTCCTTCTGGTAGATGTCGGGGCGCCATGCCATGCCTGTCAAGCGTTTGACGAAGAAAAAAAAAAAAAAGAAAAAAAAGAAAAAAAAAAAAAAAGAAAAAAAAAAAAACGGACAAAAACAATATGTGTCCCATTTTTTCAAATGGGACCCATAACTAGTCCCGAAGATACGGTGGTAGCAAGAGTGTGCAATGGCAGATGTGGCTGTTCTTGCGTATGTGAAACAATACCGAAATCAACCGAAACTAGAGAGTGTCAACCACGTGTTTAACCACCACTATTTGTAAAACACATGTTGTATACCCTATATTCATGCTACAGGGTCCCTAACCACAATTTGTATTTTATACACTGAGTATGTAGTTTTTGTTTCTGCAAGCATAAACGCATGTGTCCCATAGTTAACATACCAATCTTATATTCCATGTTTAGTTAAATAAAGAATAAACGTCTTAAATTTATGAACATTTCACCAAAAATGTTTTAAATTATAGCTTCTTTTCAAGCGCTGTAGTGAAATAAAGCTAAATTCCCAAAACAGCCCGATTTAGTTTTTCGTTGTTTCAGGGAATTCCCCTGAGTTTAGTAGATAAGTTTCTGTTTTACATAAGTGAGTCATGTTATGTAGCAATTCTTAAGGTTTTAATCTGTTTTGTCGACTTCTTGTTGGAGATGTCAGTGCGATATGGCATGCCTGTCACAATCATAATTCAGGAGCATAACTTTGTTTCTATGGAAATTAACCTAAGTAAATGTTTTCTTTTTTGAATTGGCACAGAGTGTCTAATGTTTTTAAATTTTACCGAATTTTAATAAAATTAGAGCAGCCGTTCAAGCGCTATGGCCACAAAATCTAATTTATTAAAAAAAACGTTTTGAGGGAATTCCCCTAGATTCATTACCCAAATTTTTGGTTTCTGCATATTTAGACCATGTTGTCTTACAAATGTCCAATTTTCATTGCGATTTCATTACTCCTTTTGGTAGATGTCGGGGCGACATGGAATCCTGGTAACAAACATGATTTGAGAACATATCCTATTTTTTGGGTATTTCCCTTGGTAAATTTATTATTTCTTTTAAGTGTTAAATCAGTGACTAATGCACTTACATTCCACCAATTCTGATTCAAATTGTAGCATCCGTTTAAGCGCTATGCCCAAAAAAGGCCATTTTTGTAGAAAAAAATACCGTTTTGGTTTTTAACGTCTAAGGGGAATTCCCCTAGATTCATCACCCGAAATTTCGGTTTCCGCATATCTAGACTATATGTACGCTAACAAATTTCAAAATTTTATTGCAATTCCATTACTTTTTCTAGTAGATTTCGGGGCCACATGCCATGCCTGTCACAATCATGATTTGAGAACAAAATCTTACTTTTTCGGCTATTTCCTTAGGTGATTTTTTCATTTCTCTTTAGTGTTATATCATTGGCTAATGTTCTTCTTACATTTTATCATATCTAATTAAAATTGGAGTAGCCGTTTAAACGCCGTGCGCAAAAAAAAAATAAATTTTTAGAAAAAAATATCGTTTTGGTATTTAACCTCTCAGGGGAATTCCCCTGGGTATATCACCCAAAATTTTGGTTTCTGCATATCTAGACCATGTGCGCTAACAAATGGATAAGTTTTATTGCAATTCCATTACTTTTTCTAGTAGATGTCGGGGCCACATGCCATGCCTGTCACAATCATGATTTGAGAACAAAATCTTATTTTTTAGGGTATTTCCCTAGGTAATTTTTTCCATTTCTCTTTAGTGTTATATCATTGGGCTAATGTTCTTCTTACATTTTACCAAATCTAATTAAAATTGGAGTAGCCGTTTAAACGCCATGCGCAAAAAAAACTAAATTTTTAGAAAAAAATACCGTTTTGGTATTTAACCTCTCAGGGGAATTCCCCTGGGTATATTAGCCAAAATTTTGGTTTCTGCATATCTAGACCATGTGCGCTAACAAATGTCAAAGTTTTATTGCAATACCGATACCCCTTCTGGTAGATGTCGGAGCCACAAGCCATGACTGTCACAATCATAATTTGAGAACAAAATCGTATTTTTTAGGGTATTTCCCTAGGTAATTTTTTGATTTCTTTTAAAGTTTGTATCATTGGCTAATGTTCTTACAATTTACCAAATCTAATTAAAATTTGAGTAGCCGATCAATCGCTATGGCCAAAAATGGTACTTTTTTTTTTAAAAAGTACCGTTTTGGTTTTTCACCTCTCAGGGGAATTCCCCAAAATAAATTACAAAAAAATTTGGTTTCTGCATATCTAGACTATGTGCGCTAACAAATGTCAAAGTTTTATTGCGATTCCATAACCCCTTCTGGTAGATGTCGGAGCCACAAGCCATGACTGTCAAACCTTTGACGAAAAAAAAAAAAAAAAGAAAAAAAAAAACGGACAAAAACAATATGTGTCCCATTTTTTCAAATGGGACCCATAACTAGTCCTGAATTTATGGAAAAAACAAAGAAGCGAAATGGCGGATGTGACTGTATTTCCACAAATGGAATACCAGAGAGACCGCAATCGACATAACCGAATTAGATAGTAAGGATAAGAGCAAAATTGCGAGGTCGCGGAACACCGATGACTATACGGTGCAGCAGTTTTACCATTTTTACCTGTTTTTTTTCGTTTTTTTTTT
>CH003370.1:0-83688 GCA_000149265.1 Ciona savignyi
TCAGCAGAACTGTTCAAGGGACGATGAATGCAAAGCAATAGAGGTTCGTAAGATAGTTTGGACTTATGCAGAGATTTCAATTTTTGATGTGCTGATTGTTAACTGTTGTGGTGACAAATATTTGGTTACGTCAACATGGGAATTCAAGATGAATATACGCTGTTTCGTACTGTAGGTAAGTAATTATTAACTTATGGTTAGAAAATAAAGAAGAGTGGTCGAACAACCGTTGTGGTATAGTTGCATTGTAACACGCCCTTTTTCATTTAATTAATTTATACCAGTTTGGCAATCAGTTAAAATTGGAACAATGATCAAGTACCCATTATGGGTCATATTTGTTGCAGTTGAGGTGATGTGTCAAACGAGCCATTGTAATTTATTTGGCCAGGATTAAACTTTTGTGTTTAATTTGAATGTGCTTTTGCAGGAAAATGTAATTTCTCAAACTCAAAGATTCATCTCGCTCAAAACAAATCATCCAATGCACTACTTGCTGTAAAGGAAACAGATCTTGATTCTGCTTCAAACGAATGTTTTACATTTTTACAGGTATTTTATTGGTACAAGTACAGTTCTTTTTAAGTATGTTTGCTTTATTTGTATAACTGAAAGAGAAACTTCAATTTAATTTTAATTCTTTAGAAAGAACTGTGGTTTTCTAGAAGCTTAAGTCATGAAAACATTCTTGTTCACGAAGCAACGTTGATTGAAAATGGAAAACTTTATGTTGTTTATGATATGATGGACTATGGTAAAAATTTGTTTTGATTATCTTTTAACATCCTTCTAAATTGCAAGTTGTGTTTAAACTGAGGCAAGCTATAAACTTTTATCAGCCCATTATTGCTTTTATGCCACACTATATTATTAAATTGTCATATATTACTGATATTTTAATTTAATTTAACAGGTTCATGCACAGATTTGATAGAAGCTCACTTTAAATATGGTTTACCTGAATTGGTCATTGCTTACATATTGAGGGAAATATTAAAAGCGTTGCGATATATCCACAGTCTGCATTTTATACACAGGTAAGAAAAAAAAATTATGATTATAACTGGTTCTTATATATATATTATATATACATACATATATATACAATATATCAAATTTAATGATGATTAAAATAATTCTTAATGTTTGATGATGATGTATGATCGTTTGACAGAATAGAATTACTTTGGTAACAGATTTTTGTCATATTGTCATACAAGGTTAAACAAAATACAAATAAAATAATAAGCAGCATTCTCTAAATTATCTGTGTACATGCTAGCTGCTACTTAAGTTACTATTGGTACAATCATATGCATCAATGCAAATCTAATTGTGCGTTATGTTCACCCAAATGTGTATACGGTACTTATTGTGCAACATGGATTTGTTGAACTCTAGTAATACTGTTGAGTTTTCAGAGGAGTGAAAGCCAGTCACATATTGGTGTCAAGTGATGGCAGAGTGAAATTGTCATGTCACCGGAATATGATTACAGTGCTGAATAAAGATTATCGAACCACCCCTGTACATGATTACCCAAAACATGATACTTTCTTGTTGCCATGGTTGAGCCCAGAAATCCTTCAACAGGTTTTTAAATCACATACTCAGTTATTGATTGTATTTTTAGCTACCTTTACATTTTCCCATCAGCACCAATGAAGTCATCTCATCATAAGTTGGCTCAGTTTGACCTTGATTGCACATTGTTAAGCCCACCCTGTCTACAGTATTTATTTATACAAACTATTATAGAATACTGCTTCTACAGAACATGGCGGGGTATGACACTCAGTCTGATATTTATAGTCTGGGAATTACAGCATGTGAATTGGCTAATGGCCATGCACCTTTTACTGATATGCCAAGTACACAGGTATGAGATATTTTAACAGTTTGCCGGTAGTATTTAAACTGTGTTTCTTTTTACGATTCTTGTATTTGTATGTATACAGTTTAAATTACTAGTACCGGTATGTAATTTAGAAGTACATTAATGAAAAATGTGATATTGTAAACATATTTGCTGTGCAATTGTTTAAAATTTCCTGATTTTCCAATGTTATCATAGGTAATTTAATAACAATTGACTAAACATGTAACGATAATCAAATTTTGTTATACTCATTGCCAGAGTGGATTTTCCAAATTCAAATAACTATCAACAGTGCATTTTTTCATACAATTGCCCTTTTAACCATTGCATGTTTCATTCAGATGTTATTAGAAAAGTTAAATGGAACAATGCCATGCTTGTTGGATAAGTCCACTGTTCCACATAATACTGGTGAGATCTTTTTTCTTTGAAAAATGTGATCTTTGATACCAAATCACTAAAAACAAGAAGAATAAAGAAATATTATTACCCCATAAGCTACAATTATTTAACATTTTTGATCCACCAGATGCTGCAATTGAAAACATGAATCCGAATATGCAGGAACAATACCATGCCACTGGTTCAAGAAGTTTTTCTCCAGCTTATCGCAAGGTATATAAATTCTAACCATCAAACATTTTACTTTGCCAACTGTTTATATATAACCTTTTGAAAGAACATGTGTGTTTTATTGCTGGTTTTGTATAAAAGGTTTTAAATATTTGATGTGGTAAATTGAAACTAAAATTTTTTTAAACTTTGTTTTATTTTTTGTGACGTTTCTATTTTAGTTTGTATTTTCCTGTCTTCAACGAGACCCATCCCAACGACCGAATGCTGCTGATTTACTCAACCATCAATATTTTAATCAAATTTCCCAACAAGAAATTGATCTGAAAACTCTTCTCCAACCACTTGTTCCTGTGACGTCAAAGAATTATAAGACCACAGGTAATTGTATGTATTTGGCTTAACACCATTAAGTCGGATTATGTTTAAAAATGTGACATGTTCCTTAACAGGTGTAAAGTTAGGGATATTAGGGGTCAAGTGCAAACTGCTCTTTTCCATTACAAACCCTTGAACCCTTAATAATATATGTGTTTAATATTTGAAAAATATAAGCCCAAATATTTCTAGTAAGACATTTTGGAATGGTAATTTATTCCATTTGCATAATGATAATGCACTTCTGTTGAAAATAAAGTTGTAAGGCTTGTGGGATTTGGGTTATTGATATAATTCTCATTTATACAGTTTGTCAAAACATTTTGCATTTTAGTTGCAGGAAACGACAGTGAAGATTTAACGAAACAGTTTGATTGTTTGAATTTTTCAACTGTCACATGGGATTTTGATTGATGTTTCCAGTTGTTTGTATAGTTTTTTTTGACATATTTTTTGTATTATCATGCGTTGAATGTTTTATTTGATTTAAATAAAATGTTGTGCTTAAAGAAAATACCGTTTTTATCACATCGTGAATTCTCAAAAACCACAATGAAATGTCTTATTTTAATTGTGTACCATAGGATTGGATATTTCTGTTTTACACCTGTAAATGTAAAAAAACTTGATGTTAATTGTCAGATTACATTCACCCACCAGGGGATACGTAAACTATTTCAATGTGTTGTACATAATGGTTAAATTTTAATAGAGCCGAATGCTGTACTGATTAAAGGTGATGGCTGTTAAATGCGTTTTCTAAAGCGTTCTAGGTTTCGACAAGTAGTCCACCAAAGCTGTGTTGGAGGGATATAAATCCTTTAATGTGGAATTTTGCACACGCCAGAATATAAAACACATCCATCCACTATTATCTATTAATCCTATGTGGGTTGCTTATTCATGCAGAATGGCACCTTCCTATAGTTGGGTTACAAAATATGGCCGTGAATAGGACCAATATAGAATTTTTTTGTTAGAACCTATTTATCGATGGGCAACGAGCAACCTACGTAAAGTGCAAAGCCCTAAATTGTTGTGTCTTATATGACATTTTCGAGTTTGCAGCTAACCCCAAATCGAACCGGATGGTATTCAAAGCAACTTCCGTTTTACAGTTTAAGGATACTTGATGCGAAAATCGCACTTATTGAAGTTTCCTTACCATGTCAGTAATGGCGCTAATATTACGTAACATGAAGTACACAGTAAAAACAATTAATGTCCTACGTGGAAAACAAATTATATTTGTAATTTACTTTTTAAAAATATGAGGCATTGCTGAAGTAAACATAATTTTATTACTATTGAACCAAAAAAATACTTGCGACAGATTAAACTGCAGATATATATCCACTCTCGAACGTTTAGTCGACACGACGAGGTGGCCGAGTGGTTAAGGCGATGGACTGCTAATCCATTGTGCTCTGCACGCGTGGGTTCGAATCCCATCCTCGTCGTTGGGGATGTAGCTCAGTGGTAGAGCGCACGCTTCGCATGTGTGAGGCCCCGGGTTCAATCCCCGGCATCTCCACTTTTAGTCGTATCTCCATATTTATTATTTTTTATTTTATACTTACTATATTGTTCAACTTTAGCCAAAATTCTGGTTGCTATTTATAAAGCCAGCTACATTTCCTTCCTAATATTATTTATACTTTGTCGGTCCCTTGTAATATGATTATATACCTATTAATTACATAAACTAGACTAGTTGGTATATATGACTCTACCCGAATTTGGTTTATAAGTTCTAGGATACACTGCTTTAACGGACTGTTGCTGGACCTACCATACAGTTTCCACACCAGATACTGTATTAATAAAATAGAAAACTATAAAATGTAAAAGACTATTAGGCATAAACATAATTCAAGTTCAACTAGCCTACATACATATAATAGTACTAAAAAAACAAAACCAATTCACTTTACACACTGTTAGAAAACTAATCTGTTTTATTAAAAACCCGAACAAAGATTTTAAGGAGAAATGATTTTGAGTTAGCTATTATCTCCAAGGGGCAATATTGAGGCTGAAAATCAGTACACGCGGTAAAACAATTTTAGTTACACAAAACAACTCACAAAGTACAAGACAACAACGGTGTACAAAACAATCAATACCACATGCCACCATAGGGAATTTGTTTGCCCGTCATAATATTGTTGCAGTCGCGTCAACATAAAACCGTTATCAAAACCGTTTATTATCGCGTAAACAATATTCACTTCGACAAAAAGAGAAAAATGGAATTTTAACAAACATAACTTTTAATCAGACAAAACAACTGATTAGTTCAATTAACAAAACGTTGGACATTAGTAAAGTCAATTAGTATTTAAACGACTTATACATATAATGTATCATTAGCGTTGACTTAATTGGTTGTAAACTTTTGATTGAACTATCTAAATAGTTACTTTAAATGTTTTAAAAGAATCCGAGAATATCATATTATTGAAACAAAAATAAACCAGACCGCCGCACATTTTATGCCTTGGTTTAATAGCGTGAATTCGTCATTGTCTGATCGTAGGGGATGTAGCTCAGTGGTAGAGCGCACGCTTTGCATGTGTGAGGCCCCGGGCTTCGATCCCCGGCATCTCCACATTTTATTTACACTTTATATATTTTGCATAAAATACCAACTCATCGGCGATCACACCTATTTCTATGCGTACCGACACGAAACTTTATTGATTGATACTTCTGTTGACTGACGGCTAAGCAGGATACCTAATAGTCCTACAACGGAGATTAACTAGTGCCAACCGTCGGTTACAAATGTATAAGATGCTACTAGTGTGTTGAATTGAACGGTACCCTTTTGCATTTTTCCAACTAACCACTGATTTAGGATTTTCAGGTTTGACTTTCCGTTTCAGAACGGACAGTTGACAACTGAAATGGTAAGCCGTTTGCGTAATTTTAATGGTAAAAGTTAAAGAAACTCCTTGAATTGTATTCGCGGTCGAAACCCTGTATTTGTGGTTTGCCTTCCAAAAATACAGTGTTCACATTGCACAGCCTTCGTCGCCATCTAATATGATATACCCTTAATAATGGCAATTTTCGCACCAGGTCTGGCGGCAGCGTACTTATAATAATTAAATACTTCTTTTGGATGACGTTTATTAATAACTGTTCGTTTTCTTCCTGTGTTATCGCGCATTTTATTGTTGCTAATTGTTAAAAGATCGTAAATAATAATTAAACACACAACTATTTATCCTGCTCAAGTTTAAATAGTTAATTTCGCCCCTCGAACGACGTGCCTTCGATAGCTCAGTTGGTAGAGCGGTGGACTGTAGAAGTGTAACTGTCAGATATCCATAGGTCACTGGTTCGAATCCGGTTCGAAGGATATTTTAAAAATTGATTTTGGTTTTAAAAATAAAGAATTTCAATAATCGATTAGGAATTTGTAAACAAAATTAGTCACAACTTGTAACTGAACGAACAAAATTTTAATTTTGTAGCAGTCTGGCAAAATATATTGTATATAAGTTCCTGGAAATAAAATTTTTAAATAGTAATGTAATATCATTGTAATATCTTTCTATACATATATGTAGGCTATGTAGTGCCTATTATAGAAATAGTGTCCTTCTTTTCTTATACTTTTTACTTTGGGGCTTTGAACATTTTTAGGCCTTTGTTGTATCAATGTAATAATCCGTGACTTGAATTATTTTATGTTTTAATCTGGACTAAACGACTTGGATCATTTCTGCAACGGCTAGTTTATCGAAACAAGTTTACCTCAATATTTTTATAAATACTATGAGCGTGTGGTATATAAAAAAACGTCGCCATACCTCCTTATTACGTTTTTTTAATAATATTCCTGTAAGATGCATTATCGTTATGCAAATTTATTTATTAAATTGACTGGCCTTGTGCCTAGTGTTATTTATTTACATTTGAGTTAGCATGCCGTGGTAAATGTTGCACTTGATACCTTTGAGTGGAATTTCATTTTCGTTTTTTTTTCGTTTTTCAGCTCTGGTCCACACTGTCCGCACCACCCCTTCTCTTAACGTCAACCCCACTGTAGGCTTCTGGTTGTCATACACCGACACTCATTTCGCAGCTTAACTTGCTTTTATTATGGCCTTACCTAATCGTACTGATTTGACAGGAAATTTGTTTTGGTTTTATACGGCCGCGTCTATATATTGTTTTTTTAATTAGTACTTGTAACTTAAGCGAAATCCCAATAAACATAATCAAGCAATCTCACAAATGGTAACGATGGCACAATTTATGAAACATTAATCTCTTCTGTAACCACAGAGTAACTGACCAGCAAGTAACCACTTAAATTCAAAGTTTAACCAAAAAAAGTGTGAATATCTGCCGATCAAAGAATCAACGAAAATAATAAAAATTCGGCGGGCGTAAAAATGCAAAGAAATTAATTGTACAACATAGAAACAAAATAAACTTTACACTACATGAAATAGTGCATCTTAAAATTTTATAACTTTATTTTTCTAATTTTTGTAAAGGGATTTCCCCTATAAGTTCCCCTAAAATTTGAAGCGTTGTTTGGTCGAATGTTTGTTTGTAAAATTGCTGTATAAACTGACTTTGATATATATATTACAAAGTGGTTGTAAGCTAAATAAGAAATCAAGTTTTTTAAAGGCTGATTTTTTTATCATGGGTAAGTGCCGTGCCCTAGAACATAACCGACTAGCTAACAACAATTTTCAATCTTTAAACCCTTTGGTTGAGAAGTGGCGCACTGACACAACAAGCTATTCGCCAATAGTCGATTAACCCTTAAAATGAAAAAAAAAAATTTAAATATTAACGCCTAAAATAACGCTATGTTATAAGGAAAATATAAAGCCATCAACCAATTACTAATGGTCCTATAACGGGTGACTCTAAATACCCAGTGTGGGCACACATGAAACCCTTACCCTAACTCTGACACACTGTCCACACACTTTCCACACTGGGTATTTAGAGGAACAGCCTATAACTGTAGAACTAAATGTAAATTATTGTTCTCATATAAGACTAAACAATACCATGCGGTATAAAAGTTATTCCGTTAATATTCACATTACGTTTTCCGTTTGGAAATGCTAATAAATTGTCAAGTTGGGTACGAATAGTTAGCCAATTGGCCATTGAACAATTGTTGCTTAAACCTAATGGATTAGTGGTTACACACAGTGCAAGTTTGACAATTACCTCTGATGTAATGACTGTAGATGTTTTACTCACAAGCCAGTATAAAAAGAATTGCAAACCAATACCCAATATTTTTATCTGTTTAGTGCACACCCAGTGAATTAAAATAGTTACAGTGTTTTAAGGTCACACATTGTAGAAAAGGCAACAGCCTTACAATATCACTATATCCTGTACGATATATACATAAACAAACATTTATTATTAGTGTAAAGAATATTAATAATATACATAAGCAATGCAACCACACTACAAAAGATTGTGGTAATGTCTGGACATGTTTAAACATTCTTCTTATTAAAATTCTCGATCGCAAATCCCCACATTTCATGTTAAAAAATGTTGTTTTCCCACATGCTCCAAGGGGGTAAACGTGATTAAACAGATGTTGAATAGTTATTTATTATTTAAATCTATTATTTATAGATAATACACCTGATGTTTTGGTTGTTGGGTCATGCAACATGGATTTAATTACTTACACTCCCCGTTTACCTGTAAATGGGGAATCTATCCAAGGACATAGGTAACAAAGGTTATAATATATGTATACATATATAAATACATATAATACATTAAAATGTTCACGCGGTATTATAGTCCTACCTGTGTTTATAAAACATTGAAATTCCCAAATTAGCAAATATATATCAACAAATAAGGATTAAGCATGATTAAGTGACAGAACATTTAATAACCATTAATTGAAGCTTGTCATTTTTGTTCCAGTACCATAGAAGAATAATAAAGATCATTATATATCTGTTTACGATATACCACAACATCGACACATTATAACAATCAATCATAATGCACAAACACCATTATAGGTATGTAACTGGTTTTGGTGGAAAAGGTGCAAATCAATGTGTGGCTGCTGCAAAACTTGGAGCAAACACAACTATGGTGGCAAGGGTGGGAGCAGATAACAATGGAGATAATATTATTCAAAACTTTTTATCTTTGGGAATCAATACTGGTTAGTGACTTAATATTTTCCATTAAATACTCATTTTATCAAAGTAACATTCTAACATATTACAATTTAGATCATGTTATAAAAACCACTGGCCATACAACTGGTGTAGCACCAATTACTGTGACAGATGATGGGAGCAATTCTATTATAATAGTTCCTGGTGCAAACATGATGCTGTCTGTAGCTGATATTGATCAAGCAATATATCATATAAAGTCAGCCAAGGTATTTTCAATTGATTTAACTAATAAATTTGTTTGTATTGTATTTTCCTGCTTGAAGGTTATGTTGTGCCAACTTGAAGTTCAACTTGCTACAACATGCCATGCACTTAAAGTTGCTAAGTCACTTGGAATTACTACCATTTTCACTCCTGCCCCTGCCCCAAGTAGCAAACTTGATACAAGTTTCTTTTTCAATTCAGATGTGATTTGTCCAAATGAAACAGAGGCAAGTACAATATATGCATTTGTTTTTAAACTTTGATTTCTGTAATAAATAGGATGTTGGAATGCCAGGTTGACAATCCACAGAAGAAGTATTGCCTAATTCTTAGTTTAAACAGAACAATAAAAAGAGAAAACGCTAAAATGTAGCTATGACAGAAATTAAGTGTCTATTGTGATAAAATCTAGTAGTGTAATAATTTTTACTTTTTCATCCTTATGAAAATATATGTTTTTTTATTATTCAAACATCCAAGTAAATTAGGCAGAAGCTCTGACCGGAGTTAAAGTTTCTGACATTGAAAGTGGTAAAAGAGCTGCAGAGGTTCTTTTGAAGAAAGGTTGCCAGGTTGCAGTTGTGACACTTGGACAAAATGGTTGTGTTTATGCTGAAAAGACATCATCTGAAGCAGTGCATGTGCCCGCACCAGTTGTAAGCGCTGTAGACACAACGGTAGGTGCACTTGAATGAACAAATTAAATTTACCTAAAAATTCCAAGACAAGTGATGCAAGGCTTTGTTTAAAGGACCAACCATTTAACTCATTGGTAGCATATTAGGTGTGGGAAATTGAATTCAATGTCAGCTAGTACTAGTAGATTGTATCGTAAAATAATACACTTAGCAAATGTTTCCTGACACCAGTGGTGTAATATGTTATACTTAATGTCTCTATCGCATTCAACCTGCTGGATTATCGCTTTAATACTAGGTATTCTAACAATTGCCAGTGTTATAACACACCATGTATCCCATCAACAAGATAAACATGAGTATTCTATTCTAAGGTATCAAATACTATATTACCCATACCCAAATTGAAAAATACTAGGATGTTGCGGATTTTAACAAAGATTGATGCTGGTGTTAGCTGTCCAAATCAATGTTTCTTAAACCTTTTAGCTTGTTGCACTCCAAAGAGATAAAATTTACTTGCAGTACCCTGGATAACCCACAACAATTTTGCTAAAATGTTTTATACCACACAAAAAAAATACACTAAAAGACAAAATAAATGCAAAACTACACCTTAATTTTTATGTTACATATAACTAAGTTTTAACAGTAAAATGGGCTAAAATGTTGCAAAATCTTTTGCCACACCATAGTAATACAAAATACAAATGTTACCACATTTTGCCATAAGCCACTGGTCTAAACATTTTGGGTCTGCCAAACAGTTTGGTGGGTTAGTGTGTTGCTTTTTAGATGAAGGGTCTCAAAATGTAAACTGGTTGCTAACTTGTTGGTTGTGTGCTTGGGCAAACTGAATAAACGTTGTATACAATGCAACCGCCCTGCACACCCAACCCGGTGGTGAGTGTGCGATATCTCGGTGGTTATCTGTATGAGAACTTTGAAAATGTCCCTTAATTGAGTTTTCTTATTCACAGGATAAAACATAATTATAATATCCTTTTCTAACCAGGTTTGTTAGGTTTAACGCAAGGTCAATTTATGTACAGGGAGCTGGTGATGCTTTTACTGGTGCCCTTGCTTTCTACTATGCTCGATATGCTCATCTTCCTTTAAAGGAAAAACTGCAAAGATCATGTCAGGTGGCTAGCTTCAGTGTGTGTCGTAACGGGACGCAAATCAGTTATCCGTGCAAGAATGAGCTTTCTCAGGACTTGTTTTCTATTTAGATTATATCACCCAAAGTGCAAATTCTACTAATTGTTCACTAATAATGCTTGCTCTTACTATATTGTAATAATCAATACAAGTGTTTTAACCAAATTTGGCCATTTTAATCAAATTTTATGGACAGGAAAAATGAGGATAATACAGGCTCTTAACGTCTAATCCCTGTGAACGGCGCAATTGGCGTTATCTTTTTACAGATACAATCGTCACATTACCTAGTGCCCTTTATCGGGTCGCTTGAACTTGTGGGAATTCAGGATATGTTAAGGTTGATTGGCGTGATATCTTGCACTAAATTTTTCCCTGAGTTCTCCAGCTATTTAGACTCCGAATTGACTCCGTCTCGAAAGGTACCTTTATTGCATCTTATAAACTAATACAGTGACGCACATACAGTTTAACTGATTTTCTGGACATGCCCGGAGCCGCGTTCCTAGCAAGCGATCTATTTTGATCCGTATTCCAAAACGCGTTTTTAATAATTAAATAATGCAATGCGTTTATACACAAAACGTCAGCTTGTCACGTTTGGCGTAATGTGGGGAGGAAACTCTCTGACAAGGGAACAGCCGCGCGCGCATTAAACGCACACTTTAACAATTTTGACATAACTTAATATAATGTGCAAAAAATATTATACACGAGCCGCGAAGTCGCTACAAACTATTGGATGGATGGATGTTTTATTTCTGTTCTGACAGGTGAGGAAATCAAGTTGAAGAATTCATCTGGAGTTACAGTTTGACAAATCGCGGATACGGTCCAGTTGCCAAAGCTATTACAGTGTAATGTATATGATGAAAACGTTTCTGCCGTTTTAGTTCAACCTACCATCTACTGGGTTCAGTCGATGTTAACTTGTCCAAGCAAACAGTATCAAATCCTAACATTTTGGCGAAAAAGGGATGCACGATACTTTAAAGCCATGTAACCGGAGGCAGAGGCATTGTATTTTATATGATAAAAACATTCCTTTCGTTATAGTTTAACATTTTGGATTCCGGCAATGTCTGCTGTCTTACTGAAGAATGCAGCCGATTAAGCCAGCAATTGGTTTCAATCCAACAACATCTGGGTTGAGGCACGCTCATGGCGACTGAGCTATATGCGACCAAACCGGACAGTTATTTACCTAAAATGAGCTTCTGCTATAGCCCTTGGTTTAAGACGTATATTGATTTTACTCGTTTTTTTCTACGTAACATTCATACTGGTCGCCAGCTTTAGGAGGCGTTCAACTAATTATTCTCCCTATCTCTCCAATGCAAACTGATTTTACAAAAACGGCTGTCACTAAAAATCCTCACAAAGGAAGTCTTAGATGTTTTCACAATTTTTAATTGAAGCTTAGATCTGCAACCTAAACTTAAAACCCTCCAAAATTTTACTTTAGTTTAGTTTATTCATTTTTTGCCCCAGTATTTTAAAATGGCAAGCGAATAAAGTAACGACACAGGAACAGGAAAAGACGGCAAAACGAACAGTCGGCAAAAACACGAAAAGACGGTAAAACAAACTTAAAAATTTTAAGCCCATACCCCTTCGTACATCGGCAAATTTTTCCCAACAAAACAGCTAGCGCATAGAGGTCTTAATTAGTTATACGCCATCTATATAGACAGGAGTTCCAATCCCGTAAAAATGTTTGAAAATTCTTTTTGGTGTGTTGAGACTAAAAAATGTAAAAGAGAATTCGGCTTTAGGAAATTGCATATCAGGGCCGACGTTTTTGGTTATTCAATATTTCGCACTAAAAAGGACAAATAACACGTAAAGAAGTGAAAAAAGTATTGATTGTTACGTGTGTTATTAAATGAACTTGAACAGTAATAATCGAATTTAAATATGTTTATTAAATAAATTTTGGGCATATCACCAAAGTGGAATTCCAGAGAGTACAGAACGGCTGCCGGATTTTCGCCGTTTTCACGCCGAAAATAAATCCATAACAGTAAGATCCCCATTTCATCTTTAACCGTTTATCTGTAAATCTTTAGAAACGCAACCCCGCTCAAGCCAGTGATCACTCTACACTTAACGCGACCTTTGAGTTGGATGGTTGCACAGATTTTGTAAAATAAACCTGGAAGACGTGTATAATGGCCAGATTAAAGTAGGAGGATAATCGGAAACGCCTAGTTGGCTCTTAAGTACACACCGACATGTAATATTACGATACGTTATCACCATGGAAATTTGCTATTTTTGAGGAATCATAGATGACTTATCGAAGAACCTTCCTGGCGTTGCAGTTTATTTCGCGACATTCTCTTGTATGGTGCGACCGAAAAGACACACATGGATAACTTCCTTATGCACCGTCGACTACAAAAAAGACCTCCTATGCAGAAAAAGATGTGTCAAACTGTCAAATTGCTTAACACACCGTTAAAAGACTGATGTGAACAATCGACTAAAAGTTGATGACGTCCTAAAATTGCCGCCGCCTTGCGATGTCAGCACGCTAAGATCATTGTTAGAATACAAGGTCCTTTCAGCAATATATTCTGGCATTTAGAAGGCCATATATAAACTTACAAAAACAACATGAATTGGAAATAAGGGCAGAAGAGAAACATTCCTTTAACCTACCAAGTACTTGTAAATTTTACTCTCTTTTTCCGAACTGGAATGACTTGTAGTATATACACCAAGCGTGGGCATCGGTGCAACATTATTCCACCGCTACCCTGGCGGCATAGCAAAAGGACAATCGCTAATGTTTTTAAAATATTAACGTAAAGTCAGCAAAAAGCTGCATCTACTGCTTCAAACTTCATCTAATTCTTATTCAGAAGATCACAATACTGGTGACCGATAACGTTCAACTAAAGTAGCGCCATTTGGACCAAACAAGCTCATACTGGTGTTTGCTGCAAATGGCATAGGCCTATTCCGCTGGGCTTTGAACCTTTCTCTACCACATTAAGTTTCAGAAGTTGTCGCTATATCAGAATTTTAGTTGGGAGATACACACAATTTGACAGGCAGGATAACGCTGATTTGGACACGGTTTGAGGTCGCGACAGACTTGCTTCAAATGTGATGACCAAGTGTTACTGTTACTGTGATCAACATATCACTTAAAATATAAACATATTGTTTTGTTTTCCTTGTGCAAGTACGTTTCCTGATGCAACAATGCTTATTTTAATAAACTGCGATACCATATCTGTTATACGGGATAAAATTATAGGCTGGCATCTGTTCGGTGATGCGACCAGCATACACATATACGAACAAAGCAGGTCCTTCGTAGTAAACGACAGCTGTTTGTCGTGCCCAATCGTGCGCGACGTACCACGTGACCCTATTGATCGGGTCTACGGCGCGCATTTCAATTTTCATTGAGTGGATAAGTAGCATGCCTCGCTTTGTTAATTGCATTGAAGGTTTTTAGACAATGTAAAGCGGTACTTTACTTTGAATTTTGTGTACAGTGTTATGCGTTCCTTTAGTCAGAAACTAGTGTGTAATATTGGTATTATTAAAATAGAAATTCTTTTTCTTATTGTATGGCTATATTTTTACATTTATTACACCATATTACCGAAAGCCTAGTAGTTGAATTATTATTGTTAAATGGAGTTTATTTTATTTCTTTCTTTTAACAAACTTACAGTTGTCAGTGATTTATGTGATAATGTAATTCAGTGTTTGTGCGATTTTAAAAAGCTCTTAGCATTTTGAGAAGTTTACAATTTGTTGTTTTAAGGGGAACATTGGACTAGAGCAGCGTTTCCCAACCTTTTTTGGTCGCGGACTATTTCCTTACCAGCGAAAGTCTTTGCGGACTCAAAGTGCATCAAATTAATTTTATATTAAGTAAGTCAAAAGTGAAGCGTAACTGGACTGTGTGCATACGATACACTACAGAACACTACAAAACTTTCCAAGGACTATATGAAATAGGTTACTCAGCCACTACGGTATTACGAAACAACCAAAGCGAGTGCTATGAATAATAAACTTCCATTTAGTTACTTAAAATCAATTGGTTCCAAACTTAAAATTACCTTGAGTTACAATGTCTCGTTGATAAAAAAACATATCATTGATGTTTATAACGATCAAAAACAAATGAAAGTTTAGCAAATTGTTGATTTGCTTGCGGACTCATTTAAACCTTCCACGGACTCATTTGAGACCGCGGACTCGGGTTGGGAAACACTGGACTAGAGAGAGGAGAATTCAGGAATAGGGGGCTTAAAGTTAAACTGCCATAGCTTAGAACAATACAATGAAAATGCAAAAGTAAAGCTAAAAGTGATCTTGGTACATGATTAACTTTTTTTTCATTGTGGCCATTAATAAATGTGAATGTTTAATCACTTCATGGACTATAGGACTGGCATAATCGTAGGGCTAGTAAAGAAACCTCTGCACATTTCTTGAGTTAAAAAAAAAAAAATATAGAATTAAAAATGCTATAATCACTGACTCAAACTAACATTGAGTAAACTGCGTACTTCTAATCCAATTCTAATATGTGCAAAATCCTATATAATAAAGGACCAGTAGTTGTACGGTGTATATTTATTATGACATAATATATTTTATTTATTGTTTATTTCTTTTAAAGAAAGGTTAAATGATACTACTTTTCTTGAAATAGGTAGGATATCAGAAAGCAATAATTTGTATATTGTAATTGAATTTCAGCTACTAGTATTTTTATATCTAGATATGTTAAAACAACACAACATACAGATGCACAACCCTTTGGTGAAAATTATTAAAAATGTGGACAATATATGTTCACTATATATTTTTCCAAATCGCGATAGATGCAAAAGCACAATATTTTCGTAAATAAAGTTACATTCACAAATTAATCAACAAAATCATAACAGTCATATTAGTAATTTAACATTAGGGATTCACTTTGTATCCCAAATTTGTCCAATGATCGTAATGCAGACTAGTCCGCTTAGTTGAATTGCAAAAGTAAAAAAATAATAACTTATTAATTAAATGTAAATATGTATATGTATAGGAATATGTTTTGTTCTGTAAGCATTTAAACGCATAACTTACCAGTACGTAATCATTTAGGGCAGAGACTAACTGGTTAAAATTGTACTCACTATACATGCACTTTGGATATTAAAAAAATAACTTTGTACCAATTTATTAGCATAAGCTGTTTACCATTCTGCTATATGTGTCTACATTAGGTAATGTGTTTATAAACTATGTGATGTATCAGTCTGGTACAAACAATTAACAAGTTAATTTTTAATTACAGTGCATGGGAAATGTAATTTTTGCCTTTAAAGTTTTATATACAGTATTAAATTATTTTTTCTTATATTTAAAAAAATATTATGTTGTATTTATATATATTTTAAAGTCGTGTGCCCTTTTTATCATTACCCCTGATCTTGTTATCAAGTCTAAAGTGTGTTATATGTTCTTGGTGTTGTGAAAGCCATTGTGAAAGTTGCTAGACCAATTTAATTAATGTTCGGAAATTGTTTGCTAATATAAAATCATAAAATACCAACATTTGTAGTCTGCAAATATAAAAAAATCATAAAACTTTTTGCAATTTATACTTAAACGTGGCATGTGAATGTAAAGAAGCAGTGACAATCTTTTATGTACATTTGTTGTGAAATTTTCTCTATGGTTGGTAAATTCTTCCAACACCATCAAGCGGTACACAAAATGTCTGCAAAATGAATATTATTAGTTGTACCTACTAGTAATATCTGTTTTTTATTATAACAAAGCGATAATTTATTATTTTGGCAAATGAAAACACGCGTGTTTTAATGTTATACATTCTACAGCATGTACAGGTATTCAAATAACCGCAGTTACTCGAAGTGTAGCCTATTAGCAGAATGCATCTTTATATTATCGCAGTGCATGGGGAACTACAGGCTACACATGTGGGAATGTCTGTTTTCCCCGACGCGACTAAAATACAATGTTATTATCAGCGTACAATACAAGCCGTTTGTGTATGTCATCATTACTAAATTCCCTACTGCGTATACTTGTATAGTATTCTCTCTCGGGATGTGGTTTGATAACAACAGTTGTTTTTAACAGGTGCGGTAAAAGAAAGTGAGTTATGCCATTTTCTCTTACAAAGTCTGTCGATAAAATGCTGTCGGTGTTTATTTTATGTTAAAGTAACATAGCATAATTTACTTATGAGTCAATGTCATGAATAATTATATCGTTTTCGGTAAATCGCGTAATCGCGAAGACTCTTTTTATGCGTTGCTACAACACAAAATAAGTTATCCCAATTATGTCCTCATAACCCGATTGTTGACGCAGTGTTACGTCATAAAAGGAGCAGCGCCCGGACATGCCCGGTTTGAATTTGTCTTGGCGTGGTTTAATTACATCATAATAGATTTTGTTACTTTGCGCGGATAAGCTGTCTTTGCGTTGTCGTCGTATTTGCGATGGCTTATTTGTTGATCGCGTAGTGTTAACTAAAAGCCTTCTATTTAAACATGATCAAGTTTAGTTGTTTTACCTTTACTTAGGTTTACCTTTCTTTAATATAACATATTGTAAATTGGGTTTAATAGTTATGGTATTTGATTAAATGCACTTAAATAGTATGATATGTTTAAATAAAAAGATTAAAGTACGATATTGCATTTTCAAAGCAATGTATTCTTGTTTATCTAAAATTAATATTTGCACCGGCATATTATTGCTAGTTTTACATTAATCTTTAAATCTAGCATCTTTTTATACATGTTAAAACAATTTTTTACGCCATAAGTTCGCTCTGTCGAAGATTGGACAACGACATACCTTAACATGTCAGTGTCTTTTTAATATATTTCCATCGTCCGGCATATTCCAAACAACGCTTAGTACCCACTTGTCTATACCAACATGCTTCTAAAACGACAATAATGACCAATTTTGATCACTTTTATGCAAAGATAGATTCGATTTTCGGTGTTATTTTTGCCTCATAATAGGAAATAGTGGACCACTTGTCAGTAAAATTCATAGAAAAGACACTTCCTTTATATGGTCGTAATACATTCACTGAAACATCAGACGAAACAATAATTTCCAATGGCGTCGCCGATTGTTGAAATGTTGTCATAGCTCGGTCACGTGACTATTGTCGATGTAATATTCGTTCGTGACGAATCATTTTAAAGTTTCTTGCCAATGTAAACATTATAATATCATTTTTCAGTTCACCATATACCGACAAATTTAAATTCCTTCAGACGTTGACACAATGTGAATGCAATCGCTAAATAAGGTGCTTTTTGCTTTTTTTAAGAGGTTTTAAAAGTACAGTTACCAGACGTCTTATTTTAATATATTTCAATCAATAGAAAAACTAATGCTTTTGCACCCATAAATGTAAAAGATTTATTCAAGTTTTGTTCACAAATGAGTAAATTTAGCAGGAGCTAAGAAGTTCGTTTCTTTCTTTAACATTTCTTCAATACACGATTTCCACATATATGTCAATATATAAAAAAATAATATATTTTTATTAATTAAATACTTTGAAGTTTCAACTGCTTTTGTTGCCATTTCTTTAACCCCGTTTGAAGTCCGCTATTTGCATACCAATCAGTAAAGTTCAGCAGGGTTAGCTCGGTTTTTATAAGCTCAGCTAATACCCGAGCCTAAACCTCGCCTTTTCCCACTAAAAAGGGATTTTGATTTGTCAATTCACACGGGCATGCCCATTCATGACGTGGCGCCGTCAAATAAAAGGCATTGTGACTTATGAGGAGCGGCCTCTTTGTCTCAGCCACTGCCAAGAAAAGCTCAATTGTTGCGGCGATGTTTTTCTAATACAGTCAATTGTTTCTTAAAGCTATGGTGCCAGGTCCCGGCTTGCCCCACATTTCTATACGACATGAACCCACAAAAGGAGCCGCATACTGCTTTCTCCATGCTTGGTATTCGCCACACATGTCCTCGCACACACCGCTGCACGTCAATACGTCCCACAAAACATGTAATCTAGTTACATCTTCATACAATATATACAGCGCCTTAATTGTCCTTATTTTGGTACCAAAATAACCAAACACTCTTTAGAAAGAGTTTCCACACACACGCAACAACCTCTGTATCACGCAATAAAAAATAAACTTCACCTTTGTACAGCATGACCTCTTCGAGTGCCTTTTTTCTAATAAATTTTAATCACATCACACGGTAAAAATCGGGGTAGTACAAATGTGATCATTTGAAAACATTTCCAGCTTTCCTCATGCAATAATTCAGGAAGGGAAACTGAAACAAATCCCGAACACTTGGATGGAGCGGTTTATTCCCCTGAATTGGGACTTAAATCCTGACCATTTAACGTAAATTATAGTGAGACCGAACCCGAGTTAAATCGCTTATTTGATTATAAACTTCTTTTAACGCCACACTCCAAAATTATTTTAAAATAATATAACCATTAAATTTATAGACTGAATTTACTAAATGCGTTGCATGTTCAAATGTCCATTCCGTTAGTTTTAAAGAAAAAAAACGGAATTAAACCCCTTAACGCCTGCCAGCCGAGTTGGTCTAAAGCTTGATGGTCGACACTTATGATCAGACAGGTTCCTGTATTAGTATCTTAACCCATTTATATACAATAGTGTATGTCCTGACAATTCGAGTATGTCTAGAGCAGATTCGTATGGATTTTAGTTGAGGAAATAGTCTATAAATAATTTGTTGAACGAAGCTTAAGCAATTGGATAATGATGTAATTATATACCCTATTCAGGGAAAGAATTGTCTTATTTTAGATAGTCTGCTCGTGTAGTACTAAACAAGAAAGTGTACCGCAATTGTCATTTCCACTGATTTTTTTTTATCTTTTTCTATATGTTAAGATTTAAGAATGGCCTATAGAGATTTCAGTTAATTCAATAATGGCGTTGTTTGCGATTGAAAGTAAATTTAAACTATCGTTAAAATTCCATAAACTATCGATCGGTCAAAAAGGTGACCGGCGTTAAACTTTAATTGCGTGAGCTCAAACTTTTAAATGTCAAAAATATTCTATCTTTTCGGCATTCCGTTCGAGTCCAGACGCGGTCGTTCGGAACAAGGAAATAATTGTTTGCTTAACTTCGTTCATGTTTTCATTGCTCTTTCTACCACAGTAGCTGATATTTCGATTGAAGTTACGAAAAAAGCACTAACTTGAAATTAATCTCTTTGATTTGCATCGCTGGACAGCGCAATTCAACGGAAATTTGTTTCAAATTTTGCAGAATTTTTAAATTGCGAAATTCCCAAAAAAGATTTTAACTAAAACAATTTTTTTAGGTTCTAAAAAAAACAATTAAAATAAAATACCAAAAACAAACAAAAAACAGAGCAGTACACGTAAAATACTAATTAATAATAGCATTTGCCACGTCCCTGTTATATAATTACAGATCTGTTTTGATGTCCCAAACTTAGTTGTTTAAATCGATGTTATAAATTCCTGTCATTCTAACAAATCGAAAAAACTCTATCCGCTTTCCACCCTGATCATTTGGCCAAATAGAATTTGTATTTTAGCTTTTTAAACTTGAGCATGGTAATCGGTATTATTTTAAATACCTTAAACTCAGTCTCATCGCAAACCCACAATCATAGCGCAGTCCATATTTCTGAAACATCCGCTGATATCATACTGGAATTCATCTTCACATCTGCGCCACCTGAGTTAGACGAAGAAATAAAATAAACTTTGTTTCCATCGCTTGTTGTTGCTAACAAGTACGAGGTTCATGTATATTTATTTAAATATAATTATCTCACATAATGTCAAGATCATTCGACAATTTAATTTAGTAAATTTGGTCAGCAGGAAAAATACAATTTGTTTTATTGCATAATTGTTTGCAGTTGTTACGTTATCGTTAATATTCTATGCGACCTAGGGGTATGTTGACTCATGAGCTATCAATGTAGCCTTTGTTTAATCCCCCGCTTAACTATTGACAAATACAGCTGTGTGTTACGTGTCCGTGTGAAGTTACCAAGGATCATGTGCCAGTCACAGCTGCCGACGTGTCTAAGACCGCTTTATTCCGCTTTGTTCCGGTAAATGTTAACCCTCTTTGGTTCCAGAAAGTGTGAGAATTTAAATTCCTTCCGTGTTAGCACTGTCACCTCCGATACGTCACTGTGCCTGACACGTCACAATATCCGTGGTGTCGTAACGAAAGATTTATTAAATTCGCAGTGGCCATGATATCCTTCACTCGTATACGCGCACTCGCAGACATTTTATTTCAATGTCCCTTACAGGGTCTCTTTTGTTACCTTAAACTGCCGCAATCGATGTAGCTATACCAGTTTGGAATTCACACGCAATCCAGTTTTCCAAGAATATCACCTTACCAGAGCCCGGCTGCTGTTTAGTTCGTCTGCCGGAACAAAGACGGAGGCGCCCGGGGCACCTGGACCCACTTGAGTCGGTATTTAATTCACTTGTTTGTTGCGCAGGAAGCGCTCATTATTTATTTGACGTTCATTGTTTCGTGACTATGCCATCGTGTTCTTTCAGCCGGAAACGAGAGTTTCTAGATCGCTCCTCAAATTCGCTGTAATCGATTACAATACACATTGTGATGAAACGTAAGATTAATTAAGTTCACATTTTAAAGCCTCTTTAAACCGCACATTCCGATATTTGTGTAAGAAATACCACGTATTCATCGCCTCTTTGTTTAACGTTAAAGCCCATTTCCCGTCTCCGGGCATATAAATAAGCAGCATAATTACAATGGGTGAATATCATTAAATATCGCTTATATACACAAGTGCGATCTATATAGCAATCTTTTTTCCATTGTTGTCTTTGTTTTGAATCGAGGCAACGCCCATTGCCGACCATTTCGGCGTTATTGCGGTTATGAGTCAAAACTCAGTTTCAATCGGATATTTTGATAAGGCGGCGTAAACTAAGGAAGTTGGCCAATCCAGGCGCCGATGTTATTTTTCCAAGCCAATCCCCTGCTGTCCAGTTGCACGCCGTAGCCCTCGTACACAATGCCAGCGACGACAGGCGACGTACGTCCGGAGGATGATTGACACCGGGCATGCGGATGTTTTAAACTACCCGTTGATTGAACCCCGTCTGCGTGGAACCAGGCATGACGAACGCGAAAAGTGTCCGATAATGGCCGATTGATTAGCGCCAAAGCGGTTCCCGCTAGAATTAATTGTTCATAAAACAATTCTGTATAATTATTTTCGTTCTGTAGAAATAGATATTTTAAAATGTATGTGTAAACCGAATTAGAGACAAGTGTTTATATAAATTCAACCATATTTTACGATGAGTGTAAAATAAACCGTCGTTCAATAAATCATAAGTTATTCAAACGTTTCCGATTCTTAACCCGCAATTCACAATTCATCACGTACATCAAGGCACTGCAACTCTTACAACCACGTAACCCCCCACTAAGTCGTTAGATTAATCAACTTGTGGTCAGATTTTGGCACCGAGCCTTCAAGATCCCGGTCAGTCGCCGCACCCTTTATTAACCCCGGACTTTAATATTTGGCTAGGCCTCAAGGAGATGTTTGAAATGCTCTCGTTTTATCTCCCGACCACTCGTTTCAAGTGCGCTGTAGGTGTCTCTAGTGGCTGTTTTATTAAAGGATTATATGCTCAAGTTATTGGGAAAATCCATGCGATATTTCAGCGTCTGTCAACTTAGCTTAGTGGCTTGATTATACCACGAACCCCAAACTTCTTACCATGTTTAGTGGCATGTTTCGTTGTGATCTGTGATTTATTGTCTGTCATCTTAATATTTATTTTTATCATGTTGAACTTGATTGTATTGTTAATATTTCGACGTTGCCCGGTAACCTTGACGTTGCATTGCCAGTAAAAGTCCAAAGAATTTATTGGAAACCGCAACTATGTATATCGAGGGGCTCTCGTAGTTATTAATACCAAGCATTTTGCTGTACGATATTGCCATTACGGCTCTTAAACTTCTTATTGCTTTAGCGAGTGATCGTATTTATTGGGATGTGTACACCATTGAGACTGTGAGGCGAGCGTAGGCCTGTCCTATTCCTATACAAACAGTCCTCGGCAAACTTTTCTTTCAGGTGAAATAAATCACTTTCCCATTGAATTGTTCTTGTATTGTCCAAGTGAGAGGGGAAAAAGTTCGCCTGCGTACTTAGGCCACTCTCGGACCGGCCCAGGTCATTCTTCGTATGTTTTGGCGGATCTTTAAATTTAAAAAGCAAGTTTTTGCGTCAGTTTGCAGATATTTAATGTGCACTCGTAAGTAATGGTAGCCGAAATATTCAGCGTCAGTTAACTTCATTTAAGAGTTGATTTTTCCATTAAACCACACAAAGAAATTTTAACACCATTTAATTTAGATTTAGCTTTGCTGCGCAGTTGTTTAAGTAAAAATGTACAAATAGCGTATATTACTGTTCATTATTTCCTCAATTGTTAATTATGGCAAAAATAGTCAAAAACTAAGCGGGATAAAAAAACAAATAGCATCTGCGCGATCGGACAGGCCCAGCTTTTTATTGTTAAGATATCGGCAGATCTAGACTTGCTTAGTAAGATAAGCTTCGCATTGTGGATTGTTGTGTTTATTTAGACCCGAGATCGCACAGTTAACTTACCAAAATGATTATAGTATTTGTTGACTCGGCCGATTGATATCATTGTATTTTTTTAAGTGAATAGCTCGTGTCGCGGAATCCTAGAGAGAGTGCACGATCACAACATATTACCCGTGTTTAAGGTATATCATGACGTTTACTTGCATTTCAAACAGAAATAAACTACCATGAGTTTGTTATGATAGGCAAATATAGAAAGAGTACTATTGGTCAGCGTCTTAGTTTGAGCTAATGTATTTTTAAAAACGCAAACACGAATTAATTCGCAGTTTTTAAAATCACGATTTGTCAGTCCGAGTCTGGCTTGATAATTATCGAAGACTTTAAACCAAACAGCGGGATACCGTATACTCTCGTACCGGTAGTTGTGTATCATTTATCAATTTCGCGTTCAAAATACATTTCGATTTAACATGTATCCAGTTTTGACCAAAATAATGACATTAAACTTGATTTTAGGATCTTCTGCTAAGAAGTTTCTTCATTCTTAATAAACTGTATTGAAATGTTAAGTGTGCTCGCTCCTACCAAGCTCCCGTCATGCGAACGCACTTCGTATGATCTAAGCTCTGACGTCATGGACTCGTTACGTCATAATGACATCATGGAACACAGCGCAGTGTACCGAATGGACTTCCATGCTTCGGAGGATTCGTCGTCGTCCAACTACGACCACGACTACGACGTGAAAACCCCACACATATTCACAAGCACCCAAGGTCGGTTACGATCGTAGAAAGTATGATTCAATTCTTGCGATTTAAAATTTTGCACAAAACTAAGAATTCTTGTTATTTTATTGATTTTATTGGCACCGATTATGACTATAAACTTCCCCATTTGTGATATTTTAATTTTGATTATGCATTTACACAGGGATCGCGTGCCCAGGAAGTTCAAAGAGAAGCGCAAAGACTCGATGGAGTCCGGATGAAGACGAAAGATTGAAGAGTTTAGTTGATAAACATGGCATTGAAGATTTTCAGAAAGTTGCTTCGTATTTTTCGGTACATATGTTATATGTTTTAATACATGTTGGCGTTCGTTTCTAATTTTTTTAAATGCGCCTTAACTTTACGATTGCTCATTTACCGTTTTGAACTTTATGTTTACGGGTGCGTGTTTTTCCAGGACCGCTCCGATATTCAGTGCCTACAACGGTGGCAGAAGGTTCTCAGTCCGGAGCTAGTTAAAGGTCCTTGGACCAAAGACGAAGACGAGTTGGTCGTGGAACTCGTGAAAAAATATGGCCCGAAAAAATGGTCGCTCATTTCAAAGCATTTGAAAGGGCGAATCGGAAAACAGTGCAGGGAGAGGTGCGTTTTTCTTTTTCTTCTCTCGTTTATTGGTCTCTCCTTTTCACGTGTAGTGGGAGAAACGCAACCTCGTGGGTTTCCGGGACTAAAGGCAATAATATTACATGTATCCAATAAGCCAATATCTAAAATGAAGCGATTATAAACATCATGGAAAGTATTTTTTACACAAAAGACAGTGGTTAACAACACGTCTTAGATTTTTAAGCAGTAATTGTATTTTAGTCAATATTCTCATATATATATTTGTACAGAATTGTATTAATTTATACGCAGTAATTATCTGGGATTAGTAAGGTACACGGAAGGTAGCTTTATGGATGATTTTTCAGAGGCCCCAAACTTTTTATTTTTGTATTGATTTGTAAAAGCACCACTCTAACCACTTAATTTGCAACACTCTTAATTAAAATATGTTGCTGGAGCCGTATGTCTTACCACTTTCCTTTATGTAAAAATTTGTAGGTGGCACAACCATCTGAACCCGGATATTAAGAAATGCGCTTGGAGCGAAGATGAGGATCGGATTATCTTCGAGGCACATAAGCGACTTGGAAACAGATGGGCTGAGATTGCTAAACTATTACCTGGCCGGTGGGTGGCTTTTCATGTCATTTAGTTTCAGAAGATCCTTCACCAACAACCAACCTTGTAAACCCCATAAACAAGCCTAACCACTAACACACCTTGTAACAGAACTGACAACGCAATCAAGAACCACTGGAACTCGACAATGAAACGGAAAGTTGAGAATGAAGGATATTTATCCGGCCCCATTTCCCCTTATATTATTGAGAGGTTGGGTTCCCTTGCACATCACCCTCTGTTACCCATGTGGGACAATCAGGTGTGAATTTTTGGAAAAATTAGGATTTCGAGGTTTTATTTATGAAAAGTTAAAATTGCTATAGAATTTCCTCAAAAAAATAAGATGCAAGTTTTAATAATTATGTCCAAAAAGCAAAATGCATGTTTCATTAACCCTTAGAAAAGATTTCAGAAAACTAACAAAATCATTTTGTAATCCAACAGACCCAATACTCTAATATGATGGGTCAATTCCAAGTATATGCACCCTCCTTAGATTCAACCAATCAAAACACATCATTCGTTCTTTCACAAGATGGAGACTTTTCACAGGTAAAATTAGTTGGAATTGATTTCTCCCATGAAATGCATATTATGAGGCAAGTGCATAATATCACATATTTTCCGATCCAGTCTCCATATATTTGAAACTGAGCCTGGGTAAACATGTTACCAAAAAGTCAACTTTAGCATAATGTCCAGGTATTTTAAAGGTTGTCAGGTCAGAATCAGAGTTATACTTGGGGAAACTTGATCTTAATATGCTTTGTTTCTACATTGTTAGGGTTAAATTTTGTTTCTTGCACTTGTGCATGTAACGACTATGTCAGCTTATTATTTAACCAAGTAAAAAATGAAATTAGCAGCATTTATGCTATTTCAAATCCACTGTTTAACAATCATTTGCTTAACAGGGAAGCAATGACACTGAACATGAGGAATATCACCTCATCAATCTAAGTGGAGCTCAGAATCTATCTCCTCTCAAAAGAATGAACATCATCCGCATCCCAGACATTAATAAGGTATGGAGCTGTTTAGTTAGTGGGACAGAAATACGAATACATTTTTTACTTAAGTTTTTCTTTTATTTTAATTATAAAGCAGCACCAGCATAAATGCTTTTAAACTTATTATTCAAGTCATCTATTCACATTTTTCACATTGCAGAACCAGACAGGCTGGACCCAGCTTACTTCCTCGCAACAGGGAAACCCCCCTGTGACCCCTATAAAGTTCACTCAGATGACGAAAGCCGGTAAAACAGACATACGACTGACCAGCAAAGGACTGGCCACTCTCACAAGGTGTTCGAACACAAGCGGGCTCATCTCAATCACCTCCCCGGCCGCCACTCGCTTCCTCTCCCCACCAACTATCCTTAAGCGGTGAGTCATCAGTGCCGCCGTAATATTCTATGCAAACGTGTGGCCGAATACGGTCGTGTGGCCGAATGGTTAACGTGACCGATACATATACCGACTCTTATATAAAAAAAGATCCTTGTGATGAGCCAATCATGGGTTCGAAACTTGGCTCGATAAAAAAAAAATATATATATTCTATGCAAACTTTGTTTTATTCTAGTCAATGCTAGAAAGCATGTCAACAAGATAATGCTCATTCATAAAGTCTGCCACTTTTCCATTTACTATAAAGGATTTAAATTCCAGTCCTAACTCGCCACCATAATTCCCATAGAAAGAGACCCCACATCCGAAAGCAGCCGAACCCTCAACCTCGATCGTACAGCACAAGTCAACTTCCATCCACCAACGAAATCAAAAGCTCTGTGTCCAGACAGCTGTCCATGGGATGTGAACCACTGACAAATGATCAGATCACTGATGCCATGATAGGTGGGTGACTCTACATTATTGATCTAACTTTCCCAATTTAAAATACAAAACCCTCTAAATTATAATATATAATATTTTATTTTGGATCAAAAATAATATTTTAACCATGTAATTATTGTTCCCTAGATGAACTGATTGGATCCACAAACCACGGGACCACCAATGTGACATCACAAGTGACGTCATCACCAACAGTGCCTCCTGTGGCATCACTTGCTCCTGTAAGAAGATTTCCTTTTTCTATCTATTTTCACACACAGTTTAATCAGGAATTTTTGTAGTTCATTTAATAGTTTTTCCTTCCGTTTCCTGGTTCCTTTTTAATAGTTATTTTATCTCTTTTTACAGATTAATTTCTCACGACTGACCGTAAATAACCCTGCGACCTCGGTTCAGGGGGTTGCGCCACAAGGTTACCAGGGGTCATGTGAGGTCAGGAGCTACCCACAACATGTAATGGCCCAGCAAACCCACAATACTCCAAACAAAGCCACCCCGATCAAGAATCTTCCATTTTCACCCTCTCAGGTAAAAAGCAAGAAATCACATGAGCTAAAAATATATCGTGAAACTCTCTGTATACTTTATCACATTTAATTTTAGGAAAACCCCTTTTCATGTTTAAAAATTTATTTCTATTATTTACTTTTCTAGTTCATGAATAGCTCCATGGAAATCGAACAACCTTCGCTGACTTCAACGCCTGTCAAGATGGCTAACCCCTCTTTTCAAACCCCAGTTAAAAGGGGGAATACCCAGAACAAAGAAAACAAGTAAGACAAATTATTTGACATTGATTGTTCGATAGTGAACTCCTGTTTTTTCACTGGGATGGGTTGGTATGTTGAGGCCGGCTGGACATTATAATAAGAATGTTATAACACTGTAATTCACTATGACCAAGTGCCCACAGAATTTTCCTCTCGTTTGGTTTAGAGCCATTCATCTATTAGTTCAACTGACGATGCGTTACCATCTTATCAGCATGTATTAGTTTGCCAAACGTGGAAAATGATACTCAATCCCAAACTTTCAGATTCCACATCAATAGATTGATATACTAAAACACGTCTCTTCCTCCACAGTGGCTTCACTCCCGCATTTTGCCGATCCATAGCGGATACAGTACCACGTACTCCCACCCCATTTAAAAACGCAATGGCTGCACAAGTGATGAAGCATGGCCCAATCAAAATGGTAGGTTCTCTGCTATTATTGTTTATATTTTTTGCACAAAGTGCAACAGTTTTACAAACAGTCAATGTCGTGTGGATTTTCCGTTGTTATTTTTTTGCGCAATATAATCCGAACAATTTCATCACAGCCTGACACTCCCAACTCACTCGATGACTTGTTTGAAATGATAAACAGAGAGGAAAAAACGAATTACGAGCCGAAGCCTAAACGCCCGAGAAACGAGAACGATTACAAGGTAATTCGAATTTACCAGAACAAGCTGTTAACGTTCCCGCATCGAATATGTTGCTATCTCCCAACTATCAGTAAAATGAACCAAAACCCCTTAATGCTTTTAACATGATTTGTTTGTTTAAATATGACTATTAATCGTTTTCAGATTTGAGTATTTCGTTTCCTTTATTACTTTTAAATTGATATGTTTTTTGATTTGTTTGATAAAATTGGTTGTCATTGAGCAACAAAACCTCAAAAGGGACATTCGAATAAAACCATATCAATTGTATGAAATATGTTGTTTTGTAGAAATTTATAAAATCTAAAACGTAACACTTCAGCCGGACCGTGTTCGCAAAGCATTGCTTCTGGGCGACGACTGGATGAAAACGAGGTCGCCGAACATTAACTGTCAAGTGTCAATCAAAAGCGGTCTCGTCAAATCAGAGCTGGTGGGTGGAGCCTTTATATTAAGATCGATTTAAAGGATTTGCCATTGAAATGGAAAATTTATCGGAGACATTTTGACAATTTCCTTCACTTAAAATTGCTATGTACATTGACACCAGTGCAACAAGGTTGCATTTTAAAATTCATTTTGGTAATTTTTTTGATAAAATATTAATGGAAAGTCCCCCCCCTTTTGCTTTGTAAAATTCTTTTGTTAGGTTAATTTGATATTTAAAATACCAAGTATACCCGGTGGTTTGGTTATATGTCACTATCTCATGTTTTAACCGCTGGAGGGAATTGGACCATTTTGAGTTTTCGGATTAATGAAATTAAAACTTCCGGGAACCTGGATGTCACGCTGCACAGATATTCGAGTAACCTTAAACGCATCCACCAAGTACACTTCAGCATTTTTTTGTTTTTTTGACCGAAATATTCCCGCAGGACGTTCGTCAATATCCCACTCCTCCCGCTTTTGGAGTCGACTACTTTCCTGGGAAGTGTGACGTCAAGCAAGAGCCGTACCCCGGCAACGATTACGTCACTGACGGGGAATACCGGGACCTCTTCGACGAAACGGGGGCGGAAATTGCGTCGTATGCCGGGGAGTTACTCGACAGCGATATAACGCGCTTCTTCGCCGACGAAGACTCGGACACAACGATTGCGTCATCCATGCTGACGTCATCACTCACGTCATCAACGTCGTCATTACACTCGCTAATGAAACCAACGGTCATGGGGGACAGACGGCGGACAAAGGACAGAGGAGTGCAGGTGATTCTAGTGAACCTTGGTTGGTTTCATATTGTATAAATGTATGTTGTATAATATCAAAGCCAGTACGGTGAATAAAGTTGTATCTTTATTCTAATACACTAACCACGGTAGATACAAATTCTAGTTAGAAGGAAACAGCCCCGTTATCAATCATATTACCGAACTCAAAAACATTTTATCCAGAACGTTTCTAAAGATAGCTGTTATATACCGAAAATCATGCGATAAATCGTGGTTTTGGTTTGATCTTAATTTATTTTGGCTAAATGCCCTTTTTTGGGGGATTATCTTACAATCTATATATTAATCCGCTGAACCATGGACGCTTGTTCAAAATCCTCTAACCATAAACCTGACCATCCACAGCTGGACACTGCATGGGAGGAGATAGCTTGTGGGAAAACCGACGACCAGCAGAGCATGACTGCCGCAGCGAAATCCTACATGATGCTTATTAATCCTTCCGTGATCTGAAAGTCGGGATTCAAACTTCGCGACAGCAGTTAAAAGAAACGAACTCGATCGAAAGTTTCTGAACGTCCTCAAACAAAGCCACAAGATCACAGATTCGAATTCAGGCCGAGGTTTAAAGAGCTCGAAACTAGCTGCACTAGCGGTTGAGAAATATTTTCATTATTTATAAACGAATCACCGAAAACCGTATGTTCCTAATATTTATATAGATCCTATTTTTCTACCTCGTATTTTTGTACAGCCTCTGTAAATAATCGTTCAAGTTTCAGTATTTAGCGACAAAAGGTATCTTTTGCTGTGGTAAATTGTAGTTTAGTGACGTCATCTCGCTTCCGAGATAGCGTGACGTCATCGAAATGGTGATTTTATCGCCCTCATTTAAGGTGTCGAGCCGTACGTACTAGACATAGTAACGTGTATTCCTTCAACTCCGACTATATTTTCCGCTGCTATACAAACCCGATAACCGTAAAACGCCAAAAAGAAACATTTCTAGAAATCCCGAACTTGTTGCTACGCTTGCCGATTCACGCTGCTACCACTCGGCTTTATGAAATCATAAACCTTATTTTCCTATTTTGCGAATCATATTATGTTGCTGCTCCAAAATTAGTCATTATTGCGTCACAGATGAAGAGACTTTCTCTAAAAGTCCATTCTTAAAAGTTCCTGAATTATCTTTATTTTGACTGCCTACAACTGTCTAAAACTTTAAAATCAAAAATTAATAATCGTCGTTTAAATTAATCACATAGGAATTAATTTGTTTCATAAATGAATTTTATTTTTATTTTTTTATGAATGAAATTTATTTTACTTGAATTTGTGATTTTAGGAACACACGGTACATAGGAAAATTTCATTTTCAATAAAAGCATTGATCAATTACTGCGGAATGCGCATTTTGCAGACGTTTCGGCTACGGACGTATTCGTTGTAGTCAAAACTTCTGTAAAATGCCCATTTCTTAAATTTTATTGGCTTTTTTAATGAAAATATTTTAAGTTATTTATTTGTACTGACAGCGTTTTTTTTAATTTTTTGATAACTCGTATTTCTTCAACTCGAAATGCAACCGAATTCCCCGATTTGTAAGCAAACAAAAAGATTAATATTCCGCTAAAAATAATCGCCTTTCGATCATTTATTTTTTTAAAATTCTTGTGTTTTAAAATTTATTTTAGTCTGTCGTATCTTTAGTTGTTGTTTTTCGCACTGTTTTTGTTTTGTGAAATCGAAGCATTAACTGTTCAACAGTCTGCAACCACCCAACCTTGTATAAATATGTTCCGATGACGAATAAACTCTTCAACTGATACTTGCTCGTGTTTTGTGGAATCCATGCGTGGAAGGATGTCCATCATGTTTCTTCCCATCGTTCACTGGCGCTGTCAGCTAAAGCCGTCTCAGTACGTGAAGTTACGATCAAAGAATCGTTACCTATTAATCGGGGATTCCTTCATTGGCTCATTGGGTTTTCAATATATTTTAGGAATTCTCATGTCAACAATCAAAGTCAATTTAGTTTTTATAGAAAGTCAAATTTCACTTCATTGTGAAATGGTATCTCCACTTTTTGTATTTTCCAATTCGAAATTTTCTGCAAAGCAACACATGGGAAATATGACCTCGTGCTGTTCTATCATATGTATGTTGAAAGATAGAAACACATCCAAATTTGATAAAAGTCGGTAAAAAATTAGTGGGTATTCCAGTTTTAAGTAGTGACTGCAGGTTTGTCAATGTTAAGGGGTACTAGAAAGACAACGAAAAGTGTAATGAATTTTGGTTAAAAATAAATGATGTCACCACATTTTCTTAGCGACATCGAAGATAAAGATAACAGTGCTGCGATTAAAATTTTATTTACCGCTAAAATTCTTCACAAACCTTAAAACGTGAAATGAACAAAACTGTGATCCAAACTGAAAAATTTTTTTCTTTCTGACCAAATTGAAATATAGATTTAATTGACTGTTATTAGAGGTTATTGCTACACCTATATTGAATGTGTTAACAATAGTATTGACGACTCACATAGAAAATGTGTTGTAGAAGCTCAAACAAACCACAGATATATCCCATTTTTTGTAGACATGAGCACGGATTTGTGCACGGTGTTTTTTTTTTGTAAGAAAATTTTAAACTAAAGAGTTACAAACTTAGTTTCGACAATAATCAGTTTAAAATGCAGATCCAAACGCGTCCACATGAGGTAACTTTGTATGTAGCAATATTGAGCCGGGAAATAATATATTGGATCCGAAACTTAAGAATCAAAATAAACTTTTTGTTTCACAACAATGCTGTTGTGTTTCAAATGACTTTTGGAAATTTAAAAACAGCATTGAGTATCCAATATTTAAGGAAAGAAACAATAAAAGCATGGTATTAATTCATGTTTATTAAAAATGTGAAAATTATGTATTCATTGCAATTTTTCAGATTGATACGTTTAATACACTGATACATACCCCATTTACATACACATGCTTTTAATATACCTTATCTAATTATGTTGGTAATATTAAAAGTATATAAATCGTTCGCCCTTATAATAGTTAACGACTACTTGAAGAATAACAAGCATTTACATAAAAATATGATTATCACACAAATATAATTTCTTTAGCATTGGCCGTTGGCGTTTGCAGGTCCGCTGTAGATGGGTGCAGGTTTTCTGCAACGAAAACACAAAAATATTTGAGAAAATGAAAGAAAAGTTTGGTGTTGTTAAGGCGACCATTTCGTTGAGTCTTAACAAGATGCTAGGTTTGAACAATTTTTGATAAATCAGGTTGTTATGGCTTTTTTTCCGAAAAATATAGTCCGGCAACCTGGGGCAGTATTTAAATGAAGCGACGGACGGATTCCTGTTCTATTTGATAACATTTTCGTCTTCAAAAGACAATTGTCATACCCAGATCACTTTACGCCCATCGTAGCTCCACCGGGGCTATTACTTTTTGTTATGTGTGATAGAGAATTTTATTTTAGTAGAACCCAATTTTCCGGAGGGTTCAGGCGATGTTAGATAAGTGCCCACCCTGAGAAATCACGAACTTCCTTTAATTTTAGTTGAACCGATTTAATCAGTAGTTTCAGGTGATGTCAGCTGAGTAAGTTTCCCAAGGACACAAAAGTCTTGCCATCGCCTAGCTTCCAACAAACTTTCAGTTGTCAACGGACCAATGCATTTATACCCATAATTAGCCATTTTTGGGTATTTTTGAACAAGTTTTTACTAACATTATTTCGAACAGTTTTCATATGAATAGTATTTAAGTGTCTTATATATTTTTCACAAGTGTTAATATTTTTAATAATAACTCAATGAAACGTACCCAACAATGCCTGATTATTAGTAAATGCGGATGTAACTACCTTACTTTTCCACTTAATATGTTCCATTAAAACTTACCGAGTTGCACGTTGTGACCCCACTTTGTAACAAAAAGTGCAGTGGTTAGCGTATGCATTCCCATCTGCGTCACAAACAGGATCGTAGTTGCGCTGGCACCGCCCCTGAAGTTGGCTGCATGAGCATTCCTCTGTCCCTTCTACTGCCTGTAGTAAATATTGGGCTGTTGACATTTGTAGGACTTCATTTATCAATATTAATTTGTCTTATTGCTTAGAAAAATTAACTCAAAACTTATCAATGTCTAACTCGGTCTAAGTTTCGATATATTTAATTTGTAATTTCATTTAAAACGGCAGCACTGACAGGAGATAGTAAGGTATATATAACAAAATAAGCTATACATAACATGGCCGCAGTATAAGTTACATTATTATAAAATATTTTAAAAAGTAAACCGAGGTAGTCCGAATCAGTATACCAGACAGACGAAATCAGACAAAACAAATATTTTTTGAATTACTGGTAAGATTAATATCTTGTCACGGCCTCCAGGTATTTCGTCGCAGTCGAACAGAACTGAAAAAAAAATATTTTAAAGTAGGCGTGTTACTTATTTCCATAAAAGACCAGTTTCCATGCTATCTTGAAAGTAAAACAAAACAAGTTTATGACATCAAGTGTATCACGAAGTGATTCTCACCTTCTTCCGTCTCCATACCCATGGCATATGCCACGCACATCAAAAGTCCCAACAAAACTAAACTTCTCATTTTTTAAATTTTCTACGTCGCAGGAATTAAGTCTAAACCAATGTGTAATCATATGATATCAAGTGTTGTTATCATGGGGGCAGGAAAGTTAATATTCTAGTGTTTGTTATCAGTACGAACAATACTGCAACTCTTCTAATTTTATTTTGTTTCTGGTAAAACAATAGTAGCGCTGACTGTTCTATTTAACGCCCTTTAGCTATATCCGCCATAGCTAGCTATAGGAATTTATATATATCGTCCAACTTTGCAAAAAATAAACTATACTAGTTGCACTCTTTACTGTCCATAAAGGCAATAGAAACAATGATCGGTCGCTGTGACGTGTTGTGTCCCACCTGTAACCAACACTCTGTACATTGTCCAGCATAGGTACACGCTCTTATATGGCACGCCATCACAAACACCGGATGTGCGTAACAATTGGACTATGATTCACCGTCATCACTCTTAGCTAATATAATTAGACATCCCTGAACGCACTATGACGCTATAAAGTGCATTGTTAGGGCAGCACTCTCATTCCTCGGCCAACAATATTTACCAGCAAAGTTGCCATTTTCACTAAAATGGTAACAAACCGAAAATGTACGTCGACTTGGTATTGTCTGAATTAAGTTGTTTAAAGGACTTTGCATTAGCTAAGACAAAACGACCGTGTGCAGGAGATAATACCTCACACACTGGGTAAACAAGAGTATCGTATGATGTGGTAATTCGTGGATTACAGTTTGTGCTGGTCAAATAAAATAGTCGGGACTAGAATACCTCACCACAAACCCAACAGCTTAAAGAAAGTTTTATTTGAAATCACAGTGTTGCGGTAAAACGTCACGACAAACATTATTGGACCTTGTATCAAAACCAGACCCCGGTGTAAAAGCAGCCAAGTAATTGGCAGTTAAACAAAACACTGGTGGAACAATTTTACATAATTGAATAAAACCAAAATTTACTTTTTCGTTTAGATTTTCAGAATGTAACTAACTCACTTCCATTATTAAAGCAATTTTGAAAAACATATGCAACAAGAGCTTTAATACCACTAGCAAACACCTCTAGCGGAAATTCACTGATTGATAATGGAATTGAGCAACATTCCGAAGAAGCTTAAAACGAAACGTACAAATTTTGGTTTTTAGTTTAAATTTTGGGTAATTTAGGAGCGTTCACAAGAGGGTTAGCTTCTTTTAATATTTTCCTTCCAGCCGTTTTGTAGTCGTAGGTGCAATCGTGAGTTTCAGCATATCGGTGGATGGCGCAAAAGTTGTTTCCACACCTGCAAAGTACATACAGGATGCTATGGCCGAATAGTTTGGTAGGTTAGTGTTTCCGTATTTCAGAAGTACGGTGGTGGAAACTGGCAACTAGAAAGTTGGTTATGTCCTTGGGAAAGGCACTGAGCCGACTTTGCTTGCACCCAGTGGATTGGTGGGTTCTACTAAATTAAAGGAATTGCTTAATCATATACAACACACTGTAATAGCTACACGAACCCGACGATGGGTACAACAAAATATGACTATTACCCAAGTGATAACTCCCCTTGCGTTTATGTTTTCCCTTCTTAGCGTTCCTAACACAACATTTTTCACTGCACTTGGGTCGAATAAGTTAATTTCAAACTATGTGGCTTGGCACTTCATTATTATAAGTAATACTGACAAAACTGTAAAAAAGGACTCAACAATAAAAAAATGGCAATTCTATGGAATTTGTAGAAGTTTAAATTGATGAAAAGTTTTTCTTCATTTCACAAGTTTAAGATGTTAACCTGCAAATGTAGCTTGTCGCCAAGCCTGTGCGTTTCCCACACAGAGCACATCGCTTTTTCTTGCTTGGGGGTTTAACTGGTGGTAGTAGAGGGGGCGGTCGCATGGTACCTCTTGGAGACTGTCGGATAGAACGATAATTAAAAGAGTGAAGGGTAATATTAGAACAAGATATATCCTGCCAGTTGCCACATAAGAGCAACAGTTGAGCAGTTGATGATTTTTTATCAATTCCAGTCGAGTATGGGGGTCCATAATGATACTAACAGTGGCAAACTTTCATGTTCAAATTGTGAGTTTTTTTGCCAATTGATAATTATTGCTATTGAGCCAGCTGTGTAAAAAAACATCCCATAGGTGAAACCAAAGCCAGAAAAAATCGAGTGTTCATACAAATCAGGGACATGAGATTGAGTAACAACATTATGTGTATGGCAGTTGAACGCCACAATTTAAATTTACCTTTAAAGGTTGACTTTTGTCAGAATAACGAATACTTGAACTTGGCATGTGGTGACCACTTTGTCCACTGCTTCCTGCATATCAAAACATCGCCATTACAAACAAAAAACAACAATAATAATTTTCAAGATTTGGAATGAAATTCAAAATGCTTGCATGAGTAATTCAGTATTACTTATGACAGGAGAGTTTTATTTGTCTAATAACAAACCTTTTCTTTTATTACAATGCAACACATTTAATTATTGTAATATTTGGATGTGAAATAAAAATTATCACAAAAGGGTTTTTAATTTGTTTTGCTTTATCACCTGGTCAGTACTTCCTTGTTTCTAATGTATTTGAGTGCATTCTAGAAGTTGCGTACAAGTATTTGTATTTAACTACCTGGCTTTAATGGAATGAAAATTTAGTCACATATCTGCAATGTATCACTAAACCTCTCTGAGTGTCTTTAGTTGGGCTGCGCACAAGGTTCCGAAGGACGTTGGAGTCGACTGCCTTGTTGATGAAGTCGACGACCTCACGAGCTTCTTGCTTCGACATCGACTCCACTTTCGCTTGCGAGTCATGCTGTGTTGTGTGATTGGGTTTGACACACTGTGCTTTGGTTACATACATGAAGTTTCATGTAGTGAACTAGTAGTTTTGCCCAAGGGCATAAAATAAACTGGTTCCATAACAGCTGATTCAATGTAACTACACCCGTTTCAACTAAATGTTTTATAACTGAAACCCTTAATATTAAAAAAACCTAACTTTGTTGATTTAAATTGTTTTCCCAAACAAATGTTTTCACCTTATTAATACTTGTCTTAGTATAAGCTTGTCGGAATGGTGTCGAGGTGCCCTCTGGTGGATGCATGCCGAGATCGATGTTTGGTGTTCGAACCAACTTATTATGTCGTCGGGGTTTAAGTTCTTTGTGGTGGGTTCGGGGGTGAATGCGTCTATTTCTTAGTGCAGGACTTAACAGACTTGTGGAGCGCTCTTCATGGCTGCTGTCGGATTGTTTGATGGGGTTCATGCGCGAGGGTGCTGAGGATTGGAGACTTTCTACCGAGGGGGGATGCACCTCTTACAGGCTGGTTTTTCCGGATTTTTGAAAACTCCCCGAGACTGGGTCTCCTTGGTTCCACTTGGGGCTCTTAAGAAACCCCCTACCCGCATACCAATACGGTGGGACTGGGTAACCATCTATGGAACTGTACTGCACTCCTTGGTTTGTCTCATAAACCTTGCTGTCTAGTTCATCGGAGGTTCTGTGGAAATGAAGAATAACTTCATCAAAATGGGAATGTGCAAAAAATTACATGGTTATGGTAAAAGAGGTCTAAAAAGAGAAATGTTTATATCAAAAACATTCTTAATATGGAAACTTTTACTTAAAAAAACACTCATCTAATAGTAAGTGGACAAACCATGTTGCGACAAACAGCTCCTTCTGGACATACCTTGGCGAAGGGGAATCCGGGATAGTAGGAGCTTGATCGGGTGTTGGTAGTAAACCATACGATCGTAGGTACATGTCATGTCTGTTAAACGTCATGCCTGACATCTGACGGGCTCTGTAGTAAGCGGACAGTCACATTTTACACTTGGACAACTAAATTACAACCGTACAGGTATGTGCACAATTTTTTTGTGAAAACGCCTTTTTCCCATCACTGATAATTTAAGTATAAAAATAAAGGGAACCGTGGACACCTGCTTACATAAAATACATAACAAACAATTAGAAATCTTGTTATATCTGTTTTTGTTTTATCTACTATTTCAAGAATGAGATTTTGTTTACTCACTCCAGTGTAATGTACTTTTTACTACCGTTTTTCTTTATTATTTTAGCACAAATCCAATACTACATCAGTAGACTTAAATTTTAAAAGTTTATAAACAATGTGTGATCCTACAATAAAGAGTGAACTCGAAAGCAGGTAAAATAGCAAACCTCGGGAAGACATAGGATTTCCGCTGGTAAGTTTCCGATTCTAAAGCGTTAAGCAGACGCCGAGTTCTCGGGCTAAATCTTCCAGAACCTTCCGTTTCACCTGTTAGAACAAATAAGGTTAATTACTTTATAGTGTTTCAGTACTTGGTGACCATAGCAAGCAACTTTAAATTTAAATCTGTACACAATAAGCAAAGCTTGTTGGTATATACCCCTTATGAATGGACTGGTAAATAAACAAAGCCGTGGCCACAAAATAAAGTTTAGATAAGAATGACTACATTTCCTTTTTATTTATTTTTTTAAATGAATTAGATAAAAGTATCTACCTTGGATGGTCTTGGGGGAATCTCGTTCTTTTCTTTCTTTCCTCGAATAGCTGATCTCGGTGGCTTCCTGAAATCACATACTTTAAATGTGGATCGCCAAATATTAACGATACATTGTGCTAACCCTTAAAATTGTCAATATTAACCCACATGTATTATTCCAAGAGACTTGATTAATTATAACAGAACTTCAATTGATACTAACAGATAAAAGGAAAAAAACAACCACAAACAGATTAACTCACATTTGAATTTTTGCTCTTGGACGTGACGTTACGGAAACACCTCAATCTTGAATGGCAAGCTTCATTTGTAGCTTCAGGGAATGTGGTGGCTTGAATGGAAGAATATTGAAATCACTGGGTGTGTAATTGAAAGAAATGGTGGGATAACTAAAATTTTTGTTTCTTTTTTTTTAAATCAACCTATGATAAGTTTTTCATCAGAATTTGTATTCATATTTATAACATATCATGCTCAGTGTTATTATAGCTGTTCGTTTGGAATGCAAGTACTATTATTCTAAAGACCAAAAGCAGATTATAAGCTAAAGTAAGATAATACTTCTTAACAGCTAATTTTACAAACTTCAAACAATAATAACCCAAGCACATTACCTTCATTACTAAGTGACCTTCTGATGTCAGTTGAAAGTTTTTTAATTATTGGCTTTTCTACTTCAGTGACGTCATTTTTCGAATGTAGCATCGTCGGAGACTTGATCTTTACCGACTTTCGGGTGTGTCTCTTTAATTGAACTCCATCTATTGACGGGCAACTGGTTAGTTTGTTACTTTGTTAATGTACCGGTACTATGTAGTTAACAAACACTCTAAATATATAGATAATGGGAATGTATATGAAATAAAAAAATTAAAGGTTGTGGCTACAGTAACACAAAAAGTGTTGAAATTTCTACTCGTATAATAACACAAAAATAGGTTTAAAAGTGGTATGCCCACAAGTTTCCACCTAAAACAAAGTAGTTAAATTTAAATTCCAGGCTGGTTTGATAAAGGGAACTTATTCAGTTATTGTCTAATTACTCTTGCACATAAGCATTTCTAATGGATGTGACTGTGTGATGATATCTATTATACAATAGTCCCATCACATCCTACTCTTTGACAACCTCAAAGGTCAAAAGGGTTAGACCAATGTAAAGTGTCCTTCATAAGAACACTTCTCATGTGCAACCTTCCGGCTAGTGAGCCAACAACCTCCTATTGAATTGAAGTGCCTATTTAAAGCAGTGTAAAAATGTATGTACTCCTACCTCCTTTATTGTCCAACACATGTATTTAGAACTTAATATGAAGTTAAAGCTAATGCTACAGATGCAAAGAACATTATTATTAATGCTGAAAAACCATGGCTGAAGAAATAAAGTTTGCTTTATCCTTTATAAGAGATCAATCATATTTTTGTTCCTGGGTGTTGTAAACTTCTGGATGGTAAAGAGCTAAGGTTTGTCAGAATGCTAATTGCTGACACTTGGGTGACCATAGCCTTTGTATTATGCTGTATACAATGGAAATAGGGCTTGATTTTGATTGAATCATCACATTAAATCTGTGCTAAATATAGGAGGGATGTATAATACAACAAAATGAAATATTAGTGATACAGCAAAAGTGCTAACTTATAGTTCCCATATACTTCTATCAACAAAAATCCAAATTACCTGCAACTCTGGGATGACTTGGAGGTTTCGGTTGCATTGAAGGTGTGTTCTGTCATATATTAGATGTTATACAGAAACTATAATTTGCCTCCCTGTATTTTAAGTTCTTATATTAGCAGTATTAGACATTGAGTAAAACAATAGTTTTTTGCGATAAAACTTTTTACATTGTCATGTTTAGGAAAGTAACTCTATTCAACTTTAAATCATTAAACTTTTGGCTCAAACAATACAAATCTTTGTATTAAGCCCCGAAAAAAAAACAAAAAAAAACAATTGGTAATTTGGTGGTATTACACTGTAAGTATACATGAAATAATTTTCAGTGGTTCAACCAAATAATCTTACATTGTGAAGATAACATTGACAATAAACTTTGAAACCATTTTCCCAATTGGTTTTATACAGCTTTTTCTTACGACCAGTTAACTTATATGACTTTCCAGTTTCTGTTTGATTTACCATTAAAAAACTTAGTTGGAAAAAGGAAAATAAGCAATATAGCTTTAGATCAGTTTAATGTAGGCCTACTTCGTTTTAAAAATACTTTTTATAGGTGAAGCAAAACTGGGATTTTAGAATAGAAAGTTTTTGATCCGATCAGTACGGTTGCTATCAAAATTAACCACTGTATTTTTGCCTTATTAACGGTTATTGGTAAATGCAATTATGGTTATTGGTTTGCCAACCCCAGCTGTATTATTCATCACGGAGGAGTTCGGACTGATAACTTTCCAACACTAACTACACAATATTATCACCAGCCAATGAGACCACACCAGACAACACTAATAATAGATATGTGTCTCTGAAGATAATGCTGGGATACATTACACCAGGAAAAAGTGGAACAACCATTGTGAACTTGTCAAGCCCATTACCACATACTGGGTGTGAAATATCCAGAGATGGTGGGAAAAGCAATGCTTTGTACATGATGGACTGCATTAATTCTCTTAACACAAAAACTGAATATATTATATTTACAAGTTTACACCTATGTGGGTCGGATACTGTATACTAAGGTGATCTTCTGTGTAAGCTGCAGATGAATGTATCATATACAACTTAAATACAGTAACAGCGATAATTTGACTGTACCTTTTGACAGACACCCTGCTATAAACACCCCGAAAACAGCCCGGGAAAAATCCTTATCCTTTCTTTCCTGCCCAGTTACCTTTGTTGATGTGTTGACATTCAAATTCTCTATGTTGGTCCTCAATTGCTTCATCTTCGAAGCGGTGATGTTGTTCTCGACCATCTGAGCAACGCTAAGCAACGGAGGCTTCGAGGTGGGGAGAGGAATCTCATCTTCCTCCTCTTCCCTTAAGTTGCATTGCGAGCCACTGAAAGGAAATTTTAACAATTCAACAAAAAGTTTTAAATAAGGTAATTTTCTTAAAAAAACTCAAACATAAAGATAGGAAGGATTGGCTTATATTTAGGCAAATCATTTGTGTATTTGTAGAGATATTTATGTTCATAAAGTTAAGACGGTTACTGTGCATATGCATTGTCATTGCGCAGTGAAAAAATGTGCATTTTAGTATACTTTAAAATTAAATTTCTTTTTTTTAGTAAAACCTAGTAACTTTAAACCCAGAATCACTGGATACTTCATTAGGTGCTTTTATGTGGTTTGTACAAAGTTCGTCTTGTTCACCCTTTAGTCATCCAACCATTACATCAACCCAACAAGTCAAATGTTTATCGAATATAAAACATTATTAATAAATACCGGTATATTAAGAAAACTCAGTTAAAACTAAACTATGGTTGATTAGCTGCTGATGTTTATGAAACAGACAGTGGGATGAGGCCAGTGCGCAAACAGGGCAAGTCTCAACTTGTTGTGACAAAATATTAGTCCGGTTGGACCAAAGCAGAGGGAGCAAAACAAACTCAGCGGATCCATTATGAAGGTGCTGAGTATGCCTTCCTTTATACATCCATAGTGTGAGTAATACAACAAGGATCCGTATAACTGTCATTGTCAGCTAGTTTATTATTATTGATAAACAAGCCGGAATTTATATCTATTTATGGCTTGGGATAAAGCACTGTAAACAAACTTTTTTTAAATGAAAAAGATGGGTAAAAATAACAATTAAGGCACGAATCGAAAAATATAGCATCACAAACAATATAAAGGTTATGATGCATGTAGCTGTCATTTCTATGTAATTACATATTGATAATGTACAGTTTTGAGCAAATAAAGCAATTGGCAATAAAACTAAGATAAATGATCCATAGTACTTATTATTTGTAACACCAAGCAGTGTTACAATGACCAACCTTTAATGTTGGCACAAGGAAGTGAATATTGATGTATATAAAAAGGGCCATGTAAATGTGTTAAAAACTAGGTTACTTTTCCAAATAGTTTTAATGCACAGTATTTTGTACCAGACAAATTAAGGAATGTTTTGGACATATACAAACCGTGATTTGTCATAAATTGTGATTAAAACTGATTTCACTTAAGTTAATGTACGTTATCATACGGTACATAACATTTATAAAAAGACGATTGTGTGGATTCTTGAAAAAAACTAGTTTAATTGAATATATGATACTATGATGTGAAATCATGAGATAAAAATACCTGAGTGATTCCGAAAAAGGTGTCAGCGTTCCATCCCCACGATCCACCACTCTGAAGAAGTTTAACTGATCGCCATCTCTGTACACCAACAATGTGACCTGTGATGTCACAATGATCATTAATGTGATATACAGATCAACCTTGCGATACTGTATAGCCTGGATATCATGATATGTGATAGTGTTGGCGAGAGGCTGTCCATATGTATTGCACAGTGATAAATGATTTAGATATGGATTAATTTTGTCATGTGCAATGACTATCTGTCAATTTTATTATTTACAAACATTTTAAAATTTGCATCAACAAAAATCGTACAGTATTAGTAGAAAAAAGTTTAAGATTAACCTTAGACCTTACAGTTATTCTTTAATTAATAAGCAACATTAAATAAAAATGTATTTTACAGCTTTGAGAATTGTAAACCTGTTTTGTCCCATTTCCACCACTATGTGGTGTGTTCGGTTTTTCAAACAAATCCTCCGGATTCTCTATGTGGTCCGGAAGATCAGCTCCAGATTCTTCCATTGATATCACTGGGGGGAAAGACACACATGTTGGAACTAACTTAGAAAATTAAATTGGAAACTGGTTAAGCCTTGATTAGGAAAACATAAGCTACGTACACTAGGTGGAAAGTGAGTGTTTATTTTGTTGTGGGAGTGTGTCTCTATACAGATGTAGATTCTTTATATTAAAGAGCTTAAATGAAATGTTATCCAGTAATACTCAACAGATCAATATTACCACATCATATAGCACAATATGCTGGATTATGTTGTTTTCCCAAACAAGGGCGGAAACTTATTATTTGGCATGACACATACAAACAGATCATGATCGATCTTGTTTAAATTGAAATTAACGATGCTAAGTTATAGAAAAAATAGCATCCACCAGAAGACCAAAGTACCTCGTCGTGTATTGATCGGGCCACCCCTCATTGCAAGTACAAGCTTTAATGTACAGCCATCCGTAATACTGAAGAGTAACATGTTATTAGCAACACAATATTAGCTGTGAGTTTTAATGGAAACAGTACGGTATAGCACACAAAACAGACGAACAAGTGCATGACATACCATGTTGTTTTGGCATGGTTGCAAAAAAATGTTTATATGATCGCGCTAAAATATGATTACTGTTATAATAATATGTTTTTATACACATTTTAGTTGCTATTACTTATAGATATAGTTGCCATTTGTAGGACAACAGTGTAACTTTTGGGCATCAATTGTTTACACCAATGGTGGACCACACAAAAATTAATATATCTTAAGTGTTGAATACCGGTAATGGTTGAAATGCGATTTATTTTTCCTGGTTAGTTAGAGTTGGTGGTAAATCTATATTAAAGACAGTCTAGCAACAGTTACTGTCAGGCAACTCATCTACAGCCTAATTATAAAGTGTTTGCAAATACAAAATGATATAATGTTACGTATGGGAGCCATTACGGTAATGTTTCAGTTACACGAATATCTTTACACCTATTGATACAGCTAAGCTTAGCTACACATAGTTTATTTACTTATAATCTCTTAAGCAACATTCGTCGTCCAGTTCTATGTTTTTCCAAATAAGGTATTGTTGTGAGACAGGAATTCCTGAAAATAAAATCTTTATTAAATATAATCCCAGTACTGAAATCTTTGTATAATAGTCATACAGAAAAGCTGGGTATCGCAAAATGCCAATCATTATAACTATGTCCCATGCGAATGAACACAAAGCCAATATGGATGTCAAATGTACATTCTCCATACTTAGTATAAACAAATACTGTACACTTCATCTGTTTTATCCTCATTTTTGGTTTATGGCGACAATGTGATCAACATGTAACCAAAATTGTAGGCTACCAGTAGATACCATATGATCGCATTCATACACATAAAGTTATGTTAAAATTTGTCTGACAATTTTATTTAAAGCCATGAATTTACTGCATTCATCATAATGTGATGCATCAAGTTAAAACCACTTTAGTCATGAGCTGAGATCTTATAACAAGTCAAGCAAGTCACAACCTAGAACACAGTCATTAAGGTTTCAATATTCAACAGAAATAATTCACAAAAACTACGACGTCTAACTTACCTTCCAGGCGTTGAATTTTTGCTTTAACCGAAATAACGGTCTCGTAAGGTGAGACGCGCAGCTCGAAACACGTCCCAGTTAATGTTTCAATGAACAGTTCCATTACGTTGTATGCAAGCCTTCAAATAAAACATAATGAGCATCCTTACTTAAGACACTAACAGGGAACAAATGCTGATGAAATGTGTGCTATACATAGTATGATTAGAAGTAAGAACTATCCAATACACTTCCACTTTATTGTATTGTGTGCATGATGGTAAAAGAGTTCTGTCATTGCTTGTGTATGCCCCCCCAAAACTGAAGATTTCTAATTTGAGTTGCAGAATTTTATCAAAGTGTTACTCATCAGAAGTTTACTAAATATGATTATAAAATGTTATGAGCATGCTATGAATGATTTTGCATTTTCGCCGGGGCATGTTTATTTCAAACTAGTTTTTAAAATCTAACTTTAAAAGTTTTAATTTTTCATTAAGTCTGGAACATATACTGATTCGGATATGGACATACTTAGCCATCGCATAAAATCGTGTACAAAACTAAACATGCGTTTTATCAGTGTCCATCCCATTTCCAGTTGTTATTTTTTTATTTATTACACTTACAGGGGATAGTAAAGAATCCTCTATAAACATCATTGTTTTTAAAAATAAAATTCACACAGGAAAAACAAAAATAATTGGTATTTTATACGTAGCACCCTTGAGGTGGATGGATACCTCATTAAATTTGTATTCTGGTTGCTGGGAAATCAACATTAAGAATTTATTTAGTTATAATATCTCTGACAAGGAATAAAAATTTATGAAAATTCCCGAAATGTAACATCACAACTGACAGTTTGTTATTGTACGGTGGGTTACCACGCGACCACAAACCCTAACATACTGAATAAAGACTCCAGTTTTACCTGTAACTGTTATGTATATTGCCGACTTCATCAAAGAATTCCTTGTCGTTCATTTTTTGCCGTTAACAAAATCCAAAAAAAGAAATCGTCATATTCACCAGCTTGATACAGTTATAACCACCAGACTAGGCAGCTGATGCCTAGTGTGACAACTAATTAATAGACTATAACCTATCTTACACTGTAGCCTGAAGTAGTTTAACTAGAAACAAAAATAAAACTAATGTTTAAAAATTAGGATGCAACTTGATGTTACTACAATTCACACTGTACTGCCCAGTAATGAATTCTATATATGCGCCAACCCAAGATACGATATGTGATTTTAAGTCTGCCGGTAAGCATGATTGTTGGATCGAAACAAGCCACTTGCTTTCGCATTAAGAGTAAATGGATTCACTTAAAATACACTGCAACAGCTCTGGTAAGCTGACATGGGTGGGATAATCTGACGATTGTGCATGTAATAACACTCGGACTACATTTTCGTGCATGATTAATCTGTGGGACAACACAATATTCTACTATACAGCTGGTTGGGACAGCATGCCAGGCAGTGGATGGGGTAAGGGCCCGTATGGAAAGTACGTCAATTTTCCCAAACGTCCAAGAGTGCACACTTCAAGTGTGCACACAATCTCCTTTTTATTACTGTTTTACCAAAATTTAAACAAACATATTATTCTATCCTAAATCTATCGTGTCCGTCAGCTAACATATCTATCTACGTAACATAGGGTCGGCTACATAACAAAAAATGTACTGACAGTAAATTACCCGAGGTCCAGAGGTAGGTTTACAGGTTTGTTGTGAAATTACCCAAGTGTGCAAAGACGCAGGGGAAGAAAAAATCTCGAGTGTGCAGCTGCTGTACTTTCCATACTGGGGTAAGGGTATATCATGAGTGGGAAAGGTGATATCATAATATAACTTGCCCGCTCATGTAAGTGACGAAAACTTCTTTCCAATAATGATATACTCCGTCCCACCATGTTAATGACTAAATACCCTGTACTTATTATGTAGTGACAAAAATACTTTTTCCCACTAGTAATATAATGTGTTATCCTGCCCCGCAGATTAGTGAAACCCATATTTTCCCATTCTCATGGAAAAAACAATTAAACAATCCTTAGTTGAACATAACTAATTTACAAAAAATGAAAAACAAAAATTCTTCCTAACTTGATCTCGATTACAAACAAGGCAATATATACAAGAAAGTTACTATTTAATCGGTGGGTATTTTGAAAAAAATGTCCAATTTTCATTAATTTTTTAATTCATTTTTTCTGTTAACATTTTTAAAGATGGTAATGTCGTAAATTACCACGGAAAGGAAAAAAAGCAATTCTGCAACATAAAACTCTGTTAAAAATGCATATAGAAAAATAAAGGAACCCGTACTACAAGTGTGAAATTAATTACCGTCAAATATGATAATTAATAATTTTATACTATTCCAATTAAACATGATCTATTACCCAAATGCCATCATCGCAGTGATACAAACAAACGTTTGTCACCGAGTTCTCGCATATCAAACTTAAAATAAAGCCGTAAACTATTTATAACTATTGTTAAATAGGCCTATTAATAATTTATTTCCTGAGCGTATCATAAACTGAGCTACCGTAACTTTAAACTAAAATATCCACGATGACTGGCAATATGGGTTAAACATTAATTCAAGTACACGAACTTTCCAATAAAATAAACAAAGCTGAAAATATAAAGATGGAATTAAAAGTAATGGAATTTGCGTCCCCGGATGCTGGTATCGCCATAACACCAAGATCACGTGTGTATTTATTTTGATCATGCGATTTCTATGTGTGCTATTGCAGAATCCTATGTTGCAAGCAATATATTTATTCTTTAGGATTTATCGCTCTGAAATTTTCGTATTGTTGGTTTATTATAGACTTATTTTCCCTAAATGTCGGTAAGCCACTACCACCCTTTAAAATTTTCCACTGGGTTGCTCAACCGACAAGAGCGTTGGATATATGCAGAGGGCCGACAGTCTTGGAATGGAACTATGTAATTGCCTAGGCAATTGTGCCCTTAAACAAGCCAACTAGAAGTCATGGCCTGATAGATTAATAAGTGCTACTAAAACTTAGTTAACAAGCATATAAAATATATTGTAGACTGTCGTAGGCTAATAATATACGTCACACTGCAATAACTAAATGGTGGGCGCGTGATATTTCGCCCTGTTTTTTTCATCCACGATTATAAACATAATTTCTTATCATTTAGCATACCGTGGTAAGGATTAAACTGGGTTAAACTCAAAGACTGACAACGGTAAAATTATAAACACGCCATTATAGAGCTCTATTACTGTTGGGTGGAATTTCATTTCTTTTTTTTTCACATCTGTTCCAATATGTCCGGTCCACCCCTTCCTAAAGTCGGGTCACCTTGCTGTACGGATCGCCTTCACCTTTCTTTAACTAGTTTCATTTTCATTTAACCATAACCGGCTATAACGGCTGTCGTTTTGCCCTTTTTTCCTGCTTGGTTTTTTTCTATACCTTAAGTTAATTTTGATTATTTTTTTAAATGAGAGAAAACAAAGAAACAACTAAAACTCAGGAGTGTCAACCATGTGTAAAACACATTTTGTATGCTATATGTTTATGCAAGCACTAACCATAATTAGTACAATTTATAGTTTGCTTGTTCAAGCATCTTTTATGGTCCCTGGGAGTCAAACCAAACTTGTTTTAGATGTTCGTTTAAAAAAGCATAATTATGTTAGTTTTGTTAATATCAACAGCCTAATATCTTTTTCCTAACTGAACTCGGGTAAAAAACTACGGAGAATACTATTTTTTAAGTTTCGTGGGAATCAGTATTGCTTTAATTACAAAAAGTAACAAAAATTACACAGGGAAAAAGAAGAATTCCCGAAACACCCGATAATATAACCACAATTATAATGTACTTGTGTTATATTTACTAAGCAGCAGTCACGCAAAGTCTGCCTAAACGGACGAAGATTTTCAGTATAATAAATTAACATGTGTTCCCTTCGGAATCGAATTAAAAAGATAGTATCGCATACCAATAATATCCAATTGTTTTAAGCAAATTCACATAAACTTAAATACACGCAAACCATTTATTTATCTGCTTTAACGCCTAATATTAATAGGAAAACATGTTTTATTAAGGTTCAACTTTGATAAAGTTAAGGGAAAACTATTAGCGCAAAGACAGGCCTTATTGTGCACACTGCAATAGCCCCAGCAATTGAAGTGCATTCTATTTATTAATGTGCAGATAAGCAAACAGTTTTTCGTATAGGTACAGACTAATACTATATCTATATATAAGGTGGTCCAAATTAAAAATCATGTTACATTTCTGGGATTGTATTCATTGTCCGGCCTTTTTGTTTAGTTATAGCGTCGGGTGTCAGTTGAAAGTAGGTAGATAAAACGAACTACAGGACATTTGCTCATGATCTCAGGAAAATCACTCGCCTGAAATTAGTGAATTATTGGGTTAAACTCAAAGACTGGCTTGGGTTAAACTCAAAGAACGGTAAAATTATAAACACACCATTTAAGAGCTCTGGTAATCGGACCATAGGACGACCGATAATATGGAATACCCAACTCCCGAAACCCACATATGTTTAGTCCCGTTATATCATGTATTCCATTTTAACCATTCCAGCTTACAGGTCGTGAACCCCATGTCAAAGTCGTCAAGAATCCTGTCAAGATGGGAGGTTCAAGCGTGGAGAAGCAAGTATGAGACCGACTAAGGTACTTGAAAATTAAAAAAAAATTATATCTTAATCTCCTATTAGTGAGTTTCAGCAGCTTTGCGTATATTCTGACCTTATTGCGCGATCACAAAAGTTACGCGTATTACAAATCCACGTCGCCTTGCATTTGGCTTTTTTGTTTGAAACGTGCAAGCAAAAAACAACAATATTTTGAGGGATAGTCGTGCTCTATTCAGATGGGGACAAATAGTAAAATAGACTCACTATCTAGCCGGATGTTTGGCCACTGCTCTGTTCTGTCCCATCATTAGCTGACAGTCACGCGTCAAGGCTCGAAACATGATGACCATTTGCCCCTTTTTCACAGCCTAAATTCTAGAATTTTGCCAAAATTGCGTAGGTGGCAAAAAGTTTTTTGGTCGTTTAAAACAATTTTGCCAAATTTCGATAACGGATCAACCATCAGTCAAATAATTCACTAGAATACTACATTATAAACCAGAACACTTGAGAGTTTTGAATATCAATTTTTAACCAAATAACCCCAGAAATATTTTTAAACTTTTTCAGAATTTTCGCTGCCAAGCAAAAACAAGTAGACTATTTTCCATTTGGCAACCTCGATCATTGCCTTTATTCAGATGAGACCAAACAGAATGTAAAAAACACTGTAATATCCATTTACCCAGGAAATAATCCGAAAGATACGTCGAACAAAATCTCTTACATGTATTTTTACAAGGCGTTCAACAAATATTCTCCCAATTTCTCGAATGGAAATTGACCTCACATAAAAGGCTGTCAATCAAATTCCGGCGCGAAGATTAGCTTATGCAGTTTCCTATCGTACAATCATTACAGAATCACCAACAATAATCAAAACACTCGCTTAAACACCCTGACTAAGAGGGCACCACTCGTCAGATCCGGTCGCGCATAGGGACCTATCAATTGGTTATACGGCATATTTTCGTACTGCATGCTCAAGAGTTGTACACCAGGCGCTCGAGGCGTTTGTCAGCATGTAAAGTGTGAACGACTTCCACTATTCGGTTTACCATACGACAGAAGACTTCCGCCTTGTAGACAACAAATCGCTGTGTTAGTGTGTAGAATTTTATTTAGGAGACTACCATTGCTGGTATAAGAGCTATATAGAGTGTCAGTTAAAATTGCATTACGTGCAATCATTACAAAGTTATCTGTCAGAAGGTTATGATGCATTGCGTTCGAAATTAATCAAGTAAAGTAGAGTCGAATTGTAATTCCTGTCAGTATGAAATATTAATCCATGATTTTATTAAATAAGAAACAATAATACTTATATAATTAACTAATCTTGTTGTGTTAAATTGAGTCGAAACTCGACAGAAGTACTAACAACTTGACCTTCATAAGTGGTGATGAGAAAACCAGGATCGAACTAATTAACAACGAAATTAGGCATGGTAAATATTTCATTTAGAGAAGTATACTTATGTTTATTTCCTATGGTACAGGACAGCAATCGGCTCTTGCACATATTGTTGTCAGAATACCTCGTGACTAAAATGTGATAAACACAGTAGCTATTGCTTTAAATATATATAATAACGCAGCTACAGTGTTTGTTCAAGCCATTAATAAATGTGAGTCAGACAACGTCGGTGAAATGTTAACCAAGAAACACAACCAGTCACCCACCGGCTGGTTTAGATTTCATCACCCATCGGCAGACTGTTTAACCTTCTAGGATAGGATATTCATGTTTATCCCCGTGAATGGGAAAACCAAGGGGGTTAACACACGGGCAATCGTCAGATCACCTCGCGCCCACCGTCGGGTTGCCGGAGCTATTGCAGTGTGTTGTGTATGATAGGCACGTTCCTTCAATTTGGTAGAACCCATTAATCTGCTGGGTTCAGGCAATGTCCGTAAAGTGCCTTGCCCAAGGACACAACCAACTAGCTAGCGACCAGTTTCGCACCTGCAACCTTTCGACTGAAAGGCGACGCACTTAACCGCTAGGCCAACGGGCCGGACAAGTCAGAGTTGTCAGAATACCTCGTGACTAAAATGTGATAAACACAGTAGCTATTGCTTTAAATATATATAATAACGCAGCTACAGTGTTTGTTCAAGCCATTAATAAATGTGAGTCAGACAACGTCGGTGAAATGTTAACCAAGAAACACAACCAGTCACCCACCGGCTGGTTTAGATTTCATCACCCATCGGCAGACTGTTTAACCTTCTAATAGCCACGTTTGCCGGTAGAACTTGCTACATGCTTTCACGAAGTACAAAAATATAAATACAAACGTTTAGCTGCCGATCTACGCTAGATGTTCACTAGATAAATTTGTAAAACAAGGCCATACGGTTGTCCGCTGCTTTACAAGCTAGAACGTTTTACAATCCAATAATCGTTTTTACAACCAAGAGTTGGATCTTAAGTGTGGGTTAATAAGTGTTCAAGTGTAACAGAATGTTAACTTAAACCAACTTGCGCTAGCATTATTACTTGAATAATTTTTACTTGAATTTTGAATAATTATTACTTGAATTTCCCAAGGAAAACGATGATAAAGATAAAATGAATACAAAAGCACCGCGTATGGGAATTGAGCCGGACACCTTCCGCATTGCAGCAACAGCGATGATCGATTACATCATTAATTATAACAAAGAGATCGGAAATCGACAAACATTCCCAGATGTACAACCTGGTAGGATTCACTTTATATTATAACATGAACAGTTCTTATAACATGAACCATTGTCAGATTAAATCGTGCTTATAGTAGGGTTGTGGGAGATATTGCAACGAATAATTCCGAATTAAACTAAGGGCTTTTAGCAAATAAGTTGCCAGGTTGCAGTTAAAGGCACGATAAAACCTGTGGTTGGGACAAAACATTTCAAAACATCAATTATACGATTGTTTTTTTAATTGATGTAAATTATTTTGTGTAAAATCGACGATGGTATTTTTATGGACAAACATGTCGCACTCATCACAGCATTTATCGACCACGGGGATATTATACACAAGTTTTATACGCAGGGTTTATGAGAAATTTGCTACGGGCGGAAGCCCCGAAAGTGGGAGAGTCGTGGGAAGATGTATATAGCGACATCGAGCGGGTAGTGATGCAAGGGATGACACATTGGGTTGCTCCGGGATTCTTCGCGTATTTTCCAGCGGCCCTGAGCTTTCCTGCTTTGCTGGCTGACCTTCTGTGCGGAGGGGCACCTCGTATAGGTTTCTCATGGGTAGGTATTATTACAAAACCAAGGCGTGAAATGTCCTCTTTATTAGGTGCATAACTGTGCATTTCAGCATGCCCCTTTAAAATAGTTGTCCAAACTGAAATTCGATCTAAATAGCCTCAGCTAATCGACCATAGATAGCCGAGATAGGGAACCCAATCTCCAACACCGAAACACAGATGCTTCCACAGGCAGCGTCGCCATCTTGCACCGAGATGGAAACTGTGATGATGGACTGGCTCGCTAAAGCACTTGATCTTCCTCCATGTTTCATCCACGATGGAAATGGCCCGGGAGGTGGGGTCATCCAAGGTAACCCGACATGGTGTGTCGTTTAAACTGAACTGACCCTGTGCCACCACGATTTATATCTTATACATTTGTCGGGTGGTGGTTCTACACGACAATTGTTCAATATACTGTGTTGTTCAACTATTTTAGTGCGAATCAAATGGAGCAGTTATGCACTGCAATAACTCTAACAACTCGACTGCGGGCGAATGGCATTTTGACGAATGCCTGTGTTATAAGGACTGCATTTGTCCCATCAATGGTAAACATAATAATCACCTTAAAGGTACAGCTACCGAATCGATGCTGGTGACGATGATTGCTGCCAGAAACAAAGTTATTAGTCGCGAACTATCACGTGACCCGAAACTATCAAAGTATGATATCCTGCCAAGAATGGTGGTTTATACATCAGACTGCAGCCATTCAAGCGTGGAGAAAGTAGGTATGTGATGTCACACATACTTGGCCGGGAAAGATGTTGTTTCCTACTTAAAAGTGTTGTGGGGAATGTTGTATGGCAGAATGGTTAACCGATAGAAATTTTATTCTATACAAAAAGGAAGTAAGGAACACCATCATTGCTTCGAACTTTGGTGCGATATAAAAGTATTCTGAGTGGTTAACGTGACCGATTTAAGTTGAAATTTGTTAAACAAAAAAAACGTCCTAGTAAATTCTGAGTGATTTTTAAACAGATGGTTGTGTCGCACAAGATATTTATCCAACCGGTTAGTCAGTTGGTTTAGTCCGACGCCTTTTAACGGAAAGGCTGTAGGTTCGAACCTGGTCATTACCTAGTCGTTTTGTCCCTGGGCAAGGCACTAAACGGACATTGCCTAAAACCAGCGGATTAATTGGTTGTACCAAATTGTAGGAATATGTATATTAAACATAACACTCTGCAATAGCTCCAGTAACACGACGGTGGGTGCGAGGTGATCTGACCATTGCCCGTGTGTTAAGCCCCTTGGTTTTTCCACTAACGGGGATAAACACGAAAATCCTATCCTATCCTAAGAGTAGAAGTAGTGCCATTAATTAACACAGGATACGTATATATTGCACTTCAGGATTATTATCAATGATCGAAGTTAGGAAATTGAGCGCGGGGCGTAAGGGGGTTCTGAGGCGAAAGACGTTACAAGATGCGATCGACAAGGACAAGAAAAACAAAAAATTCCAACATTTGTAAGTAAAGTGTGTCGAGGTATACAATGTCTGTGTGTGTGACGTGCAGTTTAATTTTGGTTAAATATACACCAACACTAGAGGGTTAGATAGAGATAAGATTTTTAGGTTTTATCCTCGTAAATGGGAAAATGAGGAATAATTATCACATGGGCAATCGTCAGACTACCTCTATTATACGCAGCATAGTATAAATGCATCGTGTTAGACTTGAGAGACTTTAAACGATTTCCAGGTGTGTGCTACTCTTGGTACGACTCCGTGCTGTACATACGACAATGTGGAAGAAATTGGGCGAATATGTAAGTTTGTCTTGTCGTCTTAGGCCCAGAGTATTTAAAGAAACTTTATAGATTTCACAATGGTGAGATTACCTATAGCGTCCAGCGCTGGCTTACTAACGCTTTTGAAATGTGTTTGGCTGTTTGATGTTATTTAGTTTTAATAAAACCTATTATTCTACTGGATTCAGGCTATGTGTTCGTTGAATACACTGTCCGACCATCTCGTCCGACCAACACAACCATCTCGCTCTACCGAGATTCGACCGAACAACATACGAAAATACTGTATAAAAAGACCTCTTTATGTTGGTTTCGATTACACAACAATTCTACAGACCGCCGACGATTTTGTTAAATAAGCTTATCTATAGTTATGTAATAGGTTTAAATAAAGCTGGTTCTTACCAACATAACATACGATTTCCAAACCATTTTTTCGTGTTCAACTGCTTGTGTTGTCCCACCGACAGAAATTAACAATGTGTATCATATAATTGTGGATAATTCCAAACTATAATAAATGAACGAGAAAGAACTAATCAAAGTTGTTATTCATTCCTGCTTAAAATCACCGTGCAACCCAACAACGAAGTAGTTAGAACCAGCAACGTTTTAAGGTTGTGTGGTGCATTTCAGGTGAGATCGAGGATATTTGGCTACATATTGACGCCGCGTATGCAGGAGCTGCTCTAATATGCCCTGAATTTCGCCATATTGCTGACGGAATAAAGGTAAATGTGATGTCAGACGATTTTATATAAAAACATTGGTTGTGTTATATTTAATTACCGTACAATAGCTTAATGCGTAATCGGTTAGGTTAGATCATTGCTCCACAATCTTTTTCGGTCAAGACACATTTAGAAACTTAATAAATTTGACGGCACATTGCAGTCTAAATGTAAAATTATTTTTATTTGGTAAAAACTGTGTTCAAATATTATTATTTTTTGCGGCACACCTAGCATTGCACACTGGTTGCGGAGAACTGGATTATATCGGCATCCGTTAATCGAAAGATAGTCGTTTTGAAATCGGCCTCTGGCTAGTCAGTTGTACTTAAGGAAGGTTCCTTTATTTACCGACACACGTTTCGAAAACCTATAACTGGAGACGTCAACTTTTGCCGTCTTTATATATATATAAATTTCGGCCACACGACCGTACTTCAAGGAAGGTTCTTTATAAACTGTCTTTACAGTTAACAATGCCACTAGAAGGACGTAAATAAAAGACATAAATACTAAAATAAGTAAAAGACTTTGCAATAAAAGAAGATTGGTGTTGAATTAAGCGTTAGAAGAAACCAATAGTTGTCACACGTTGATATCTTAGGGTTAATACGTTCTTAACCCCAACATTCCATTTCAGAGAGCCACTTCGTTTAACTTAAACCTGCATAAATGGCTGATGGTAAACTTTGACTGCTGAGGATTGTGGTAAGTATATTCAGTGTTCAAGATTTTGAAACGTATTTTTAATATTTTAAACCCAACTTGTTAAATAAAAGTAACGAAGGACTGGGCGTGGTTTAATGTTAACTTAATATAAGACACAGTATGCCTCAACACAGGGTGCGTGACAGCAGCTACCTTACCGACTCGGCCAACGTGAACGCGCTTTTTTTGGAACACCAAACACAACAAACGACCATCGATTATCGGGTATGGCCTGTAAAGTTTTACTTTGCTAAAAGCCATGATAGTGTAAAGCTTAGCTCTACACCCCTGGGGTATAAATGAACCATCCGTTAAGACACTACAATAGCTCCTGCTATTTGCCTTTGGGTTTGTCTTGTCTTGCAGCCTCGATCAACATTACAAGACTCCCCAATAACATGAATGCATCGATAACATTTATGGAAAAGCGTTTTTACTGCAGCACTGGCAAATACCGCTCGGTCGAAGGTACCGATCGTTGAAAATCTGGTTCGTTCTTCGCATGGTGGGTATAGATGGCCTTCAAACACACGTACGTCGGTAGAAGCTGCATGGCATCGAGCAATTCCTCGGAGAGAGTGTTTCATGCGGAACGACAAATACTTTTTTCTTTTTTTGTAGGCCGATTTTCTCTTCTCAAATTGTTTAGCGCCCTAGATGATTTTCAAACCGCACCTCCTGGATTAATATCCAGAGTATCTAGGAAAACGATATGCGATATGATGAATATAAAGGCAGCAGTTAGTAAACTGTTATTCACTGATAAGAACCGGTATTATATCGATACCGGTGCAATGTACAATGACCCCGTGGTTGACTGGTTGGGATTAGTGTTCAGGTAGAGATTAGGGTTGGGGTTAGAGTTGAGTTTAATGTTGGGGTTGGAATTAGCGTTAGGGTTGGGGTTAGAGTTAGTTTTCTCACAAATAGTGTGTGTAGTTTCCCTCTTTTTAGTGTTGTACCATTATTCCACTGGTTTCAAGCAATGTCAACTTAGTGCATACCCCAAGCACACCACCGATGAGCCAGCTTTTGGTTTCGAACCCACCTTTCGCCTGACAGTTTGACGCGCTGCTGATAGTGGTAACGTATAAGCTAACCGGCGCTGTAGTTTAAAAAAAGAAGAATCGGCCACAAAAAAAGAAAAAAGATTTTGTCGTTCCGCATGAAACAATCTCTCCGAGGAATTGCTCGATGCCATGCAGCTTCTACCACGTACGTCGGGGGGTGGCGGAAGCAAAGTATTTCGAAAGTTTAGTTAGGAAGGACGAAAGATTTGAGATCGTGTTCCCAGTTACCTTGGGACTAGTGTGCTTAAAATTGAAGAGACCTGGATTAAATCTAGAGGTAACTAAAGAGTATCAACCATTTGTCAACCACCGTGTTTATTTCTGCAAACAGAAACTAATGGGTTCTGGAGTTACCAATCCAAACTTAATATCAATATCCATGTTTTTCGAATAAAGTATTTTAAGTTTGGCACAGTTTATTTTATTCACCTACAAATTTTCAATATAAATGGGATAATCTTTAACAGTTTTGAAATATCGGCTGTTATGTAGAATAACCGCTGCTAAATATTTGCAAAACGGCAATCGTGCTAATATTCTTGGGTCTCTCGGGAATTTCCCTGATGCAATATACCTCGATTTTGCGACTTTAGATCCAAACCGTATTACCTAACACTAACAGAAGATTAAACTCGATTGAATATTTTCTTCATTATTATATAAAGCGTAAATGTGACGACTGATCACAAGTTTCGGTGGAATTTAATAAATGGGGAATTCCCGGAAAAAGGTTAAAGAGGCTCAGGGCATACGCAACTTTTACGTGCATATTTACGTTGAATTTATTATGGGTCCCATTTGGAAAAATGGGACACATATTGTTTTTGTCCGTTTTTTTTTTTTTTTTTTTTTTGTCAAAGGTTTGACAGGCGTGGCTTGTGGCTCCGACATCTACCAGACGGGGTGATGGAATTGCAATGAAACTTTAACATTTGTTAGCGCACATGGTCTAGATATGCAGAAACCAATATTTTGGGTAATTTTGCCAGGGGAATTCCCCTGGGAGGTGAAAAACCAAAATGGTATTTTTATCTAAAAAAATAGCTTTTTTGAGCATAGGGATTGAACGTCTACTTCAATTTTAGTTAGATTTGGTATAATGTAAAAACATTAGCAACTGAAATAACACTTAACAGAAATACAAAAATTATCTAGGGAAATACCCGAAAAAAACAAGATTTTGTTCTCAATCATGATTGTGACAGGCGTGGCTTGTGGCTCCGACATTCATCAGAAGGGGTAATTAAATCGCAATGAAACTTTGTAATTTGTTAGAGTACATGGTCTAGATATGCAGAAACCAAAATTTTGGGTGATAAATTTAGGGGAATTCCCCTGGGGCGTAAAAAACCAAAATGCTATTTTTTTCTAAAAAAATTACCTTTTTTGGGGGATAGCGCTTGAACGGGTGTTACAATTTGAATCAGATTTGTCGGAATGTAAGTGCATTAGTCACTGATTTAACACTTAGAAGAAACAATAAAATTACCTAGGGAAATACCCCAAAAATAGGATATGGTCTCAAATCATGATTGTGACAAGCATGCCATGTCGCCCCGACATCTACCAAAAGGAGTAATAAAATCGCAATGAAAATTGGACATTTGTAAGTCAACATGGTATAAATATGCAGAAACCAAAATTTGGGTAATGATTCTAGGAAAATTCCCCTCAGACGTTAAAAAACCAAAACATTTTTGTTTCTAATAAATTCGATTTTGTGGCCATAGCGCTTGAACGGCTGCTCTAATTTTATTAAAATTTGGTAAAATGTTAAAACATTAGAGATTCTGTGCCAATTAAATAAAGAAAACATTTACTGAGGTTAATTCCAATGAAAACGAAGATATGTTCCTGAATTATGATTGTGACAGGCATGCCATATCGCACTGACATCTCCAACAAGAAGTCGACAAATCAGATTAAAACTTTAAGAATTGCTACATAACATGACTCACTTATGTAAAAACAAAAACTTATCTATTAAACCCAAGGGAATTCCCTGAAACAATGAAAAACTAAATCGGACTATTTGGGAATTTAGCTTTATTTTACTACAGCGCTTGAAAAGAAGCTATAATTTAAAACATTTGTGGTGAAATGTTCGTAAATTTAAGACGTTTATTCTTTATTTAACTAAATATTGAAAATGTTTGGTATGTTAACTATGGGACCCATGCGTTTATGCTTGCAGAAACAAAAACTACATACTCAGTGTATAAAATACAAATTATGGTTACGGACCCTGTAGCATGAATATAGGGTATACAACATGTGTTTTACAAATAGTGATGGTTAAACACGTGGTTGACACTCTCTAGTTTATCTTAGTTTTGTGTTTTATCTTATTTATACGCATAATGAGATTGTATTTATTATTGATTAGGCCCATTCTATTTTTGAGTTTCCTTTGGAATCGAAGGGAACCAATAAATACTGTGTGTTACTTTGTATGTTTAAATCTTTTTGTGTGGGAATTATATGCTTTTAAATACCTTTAAAAAATCGACTGTAGGCATGAGTCACTTTACCATTATACTTAGCCTTGTTCGACCGAAAAGGCATCAAATAACCCAGTGGATTTATGGTCTATACTAAATTAAAGAAAATTCTCAATCATATACAAAGCACTACAATAGCTCTGGCAACCCCACAGTGTGCCGTTTACTATACTTGACTTCGGACAGGTGGTGACTTATGTGCAGTTTTATAAATGACCCTTAGTTACAACTCCCTATTTCTAAACAGGAGGAAAACGCGATCAACGAGGAACTTAACCGGAAAATCCAGGCTGACCGTCGAATCCACTTGGTTCCATCAATTGTTCATGGAATCTATTTCCTTCGAGTTGCAACAGGGTCAGTCAACTGCAGCCGTCAAGCGCTGGATAATTGCTGGGACGTAATCCGCGAGATGTCGCAACTTGTATAAGATGAATCTATAGCCACGTGGCAGAATAGTGAAAAAGTGAAAGCGTTGTTGGGTTTATACAATTTTTTCCGATGCAAGCTCTAATTACCAACTACCAGACAATTTACCTATACTTTAAAAATGTTTGAATAAGGCTTGGAATATTAAAGAACAGTGGTGGCTTCATACAAGCTTTTTTCACTTTAAAATTCAACTCTTTAATTCGATTTTTTTGGTAAAATTATAGGTGAACGTATTTGCCAAATATTACCCTATCAGTGAAAATGCGCAATAAGTAATATAAACTTCTTGCTATTGTTGGTACGTATTTCACAGTGTAGAACATACCAAAAAATACAAATAGATTGACACGAGCAGATGTCCAATTAATATATTCCTTTAGTTTGCGATCAGAATTGAACCCTTTGAGAAAGCGAAGTAGACTAGGCGCTAGGCCTATTCACTTAATGGTTGTTATAATATAATCAATCTGGCGAAATGCAGTATAAATGTTGTGGCATAGTCCGACCGATTAGTCCGGTGGTTTAGGGCGACGCCTTTTAACCGAAAGGTTTAAAGTTCGGAACTGGTCACTAGCTAGTCGGTTGTGTCCTTGGCCACGGCACCTAACGGACATTGCCTAAACCCAGCGGATTATTGGGTTCTACTAAATTGAAGGAACATGTGAATCACACGCAACATACTGCAATAGCTCCGGTCACTCGCCGGTCGGCGCGAGGTGATCTGACCATTGTCCGTGTTTTAGCCCCCTTGGTTTTCCCATTCAAGCCTCCAAATTGTTACCAAAAATTATTGAGCCCTTTATACATCGTGAATTTTTACCAATAAATAGCTAGGAGATACACAATTAACACCTTTATTTCACAAAGCTTAACTATTACAAAACTTTACAGTTAAACGGGAACACCTGCGCGCAGCCTAGCACATGCTACTTCCACCCAAACAAACATTGGGGAATCACCACTGTTGTAACTCAGCAAAACACTCATTTAAATTTGTCCGGCCCGGTGGTCTAGCGGTTAAGTGCGTCGCCTTTCAATCGAAAGGTTGCAGGTGCGAATCTGGTCGCTAGCTAGTCGGTTGTGTCCTTGGGCAAGGCACTTTACGGACATTGCCTGAACCCAGCGAATAAATGGGTTCTACCAAATTGAAGGAACGTGTCTATCATATACAAGACACTGCAATAGCTCCGGTAACCCGACGATGGGCGCGAGGTGATCTGACGATTGCCCGTGTGATAACCCCCTAGGTTTTCCCATTCACGGGGATAAAGATGAATATCCTATCCTATCCTATCCTAAATACCATGACTAAGATAGGCACCTCATTTTCGGTCACGCATATAAAGGTCTATTAATTGGTGATGCGCCATTTATACAAATGAATTTTACAAAACTTTTTTGAAGGATATTTTCATGAAAGCTTGGTCACTGGCGAAAGCGAAATTGCCAAATTTATCGAAAACTGGAATTATAACCTTATCTTGACAAATACACATACACATTGACATAGTATGTTATTTTCGGTGTTTTTATATTATTTTGGGCATTTTAGGTTAAAATGAGATATTTTAATTATTGTTTTTTTTATTTGACAACCTTAGTATTTTGTAAATTTTCCAAAACACATAGCTATTTTGTTTACCGCGCGAAGGCGCTAGTTCTTTCTTGCTTTGTAGGGAAATTTCCCACAGATTCAGAAGCGTTCAAGTCGCATTGAACTTATATTTGTAATAATAAATGACACTTTATCAATGTAAGCTACGGTATCTACGAATTGTTACCCTCACAAAAACAAATATGATGAGCCTACTTTTATATTTTCGGGTATTTCCCTTGGTAAAACCATAGATATGCTAATGTTACCGGTATTCAGCTCAAACTATTCGTTTCCGACTTCCGCTAATCCGCGTTTTATAACTCTTGGAAATTGTGGTAAGGCTGGTGTGGCAGAGACTTGCAGGTTTATCAATTGAGGGCATTGGAAGTAGATCAGATTATTGCAGAAAAACTTCGCGTGTTAGCTCGTTGCCTTTTAGCCGAACCGCTGTGGGAAATGGACGATTCTTAGTCCGTTGTGTCCTTGGAAAATGCACTTACGACTGTATGCGCCTTAACCCGACCCGACGGTAAGCCCGTGGGTATTTGACAATTGCCCTTGTATTATTCCCTTTTGTTTTTTCATTCACGGGTATAAACATAATTTATCCTATCATATTCTATCCGACCCTATATCCCAAGAAATAATGGCCAATTTAAGGGTACCTATTTTAAAGGCTACAATTTACCTTGGTTTTTGTTTTTTTGGTCTTTATCTAAAATTTTATATCGTTTCTAGGTTAGGATTAACTCGTTGATTTTAATTCAGACTGATACATTATATTGGCTAATTGGTTTAATTTATATCCAAGAGACCCAATGCATGTTAATTGTAGGTTAGAATGGTTTGAACAGTTCATGTTTTAAAAAGCTATTTAATCGGATTACAAAAGGCACAGAATGCCAGAAACACGAAAGTTTGCTCAGGGCTTGAAACGAAAGGGCACAGCTTCTAAAAGAAGGGAGAGTGCCACTCAAGCTATACGTGGGAGCTTGTATTCTACTTTTGAACCGGTTTGTATTGGTGTATCATAATATTTATGCAATTTCATGGACAGATGGGAAAGTTAATTAATAAATATTGTGGATTGAAACAAAATTTATATAACTTTCTTTTATAAAGTACAATTTGGTCCCTACTGGAAAGTTCGTATGGTGCGCCGTATATATCTGGCGTGGCGCACAGACTACTTTTTCGCGTATTGGCGCAGAAAACTCTAAAAATTATTCTGGCGTGGCGTGACTTACACACTTCCTTTTATTTATGTCAGTATTTTTGACACTTTAAGCTTTATATTTCAAAGTTTTAAATAAAAATGATGCAACTTTCTTTGTGATGGTGCAAATTAGTATTGCTGGCGTGGCGCAAAATTGAGGTTAAAAAATGTTGGCGCATAAATCTGGCACACAGAAAACGAACTTTCCAACAGGGAATTTGGTCATATGTTTGATGAGTCGTGGTTAGGGCCTCAGGTTTCTTGCGATTTGTCAATGAGTTCATAATCAGTATATTTTAAACAAAAAGCTAAATACGGGAACCTATATTTAAATACCCATATTTTTAATGAAAAGTAAACAAAGTTATATATTACGAAGAAACAATAAATCACACAATTGAACAGTTGATAAAACCGATTTAAAAGATGAATACAAATATAAAAATATAACGGTTGTAGCTATACAAAACTAATTAACTATAACATCAATTGGTTACTGGGTTTCCATGTGCATTGAAAGAAGATAACAAAAGCCTAATAGTGGAAAAAGATATTTCTATAATCCTTGAAACAAAATTATTCTAGGCAGTTTGGAGATAAATATGCCACTAGATTAGATAGAAGAATGGTCAAACAAAAGTTCAGAAGACATTAAATTATAGCTGGTTTAACGAAATAATTAAAAAAAGTATAAACATGTTTGGTTTTAACTGTCTTGTTTGCAAACGAGTATGGTATTATCTCAATATTCTATCATACAATTTATTTTTAGTTATTAATTTAAAAATTTTCATTGCAGGGAATTTGGTAGTGGTGCCATTTTTTAATATGAAGGTTTAAAAGCAGTGATTAAACTTTTTACTGTTGTTATTTTCATTATTGTCTAAAAGTATAACATTATGTAAATAATTCTCCCCCCCTTTTATTTTTTCAATAAGCTCACATAATTCTCCCCCCTTTTATTTTTTCAATAAGCTCTTGAGTACATTATGTATATATGTGTTGGTAATTGGTATATACAATATACCGTACCATACTTTACCAATATAGCTATCTTTATTTAAAAAAATTCTATACTCTGTAAATCTTTCTTTTTAGCCCAGTAAATGTAATTCTCAAACAGAGAACTGATAACCAGGCATTTTTAACATATTTGTGTAAATTGCCTCTGGCATTATTGCCAATGTCGAGGCAGTTGAGGTGAATTTATACTTTACAATTGAGGTTGAGAATATTCGTTAAATTCAGCACTCCTCTAAGTTTTTTTACTAGTGAAACTGTTGTATAAATTACATTTCTGCATCTTTTAAAAACAAAATTATACTGGTATTTATGCGGTTGTGAAAAAATCACCAAGATTCTTAGAGAAGTCTGATTTACTGTTACATCAGGTATAAATGACTGTAATAACAACAAACACAATATTTGGTAACAAAAGATAGCAGCATATGACATTGACTAAATGTAGCAAGGAGGGAAGATATTAAGTGTTACACCTAAAATTAATTTGCGCTGAACATGGTTCTGTTTTTTTAATGATACCGGCACTGGTTTGCCTAATTAATTGCTAAACCATTTTCTAATAATATAAATGGAAGGCTACACTGTTATTAGGTCTTAGCCGTCTTACATGCATGTCTTGAAGTAACATTATAGTTTAGCCATTTGATGTTTAAAGTGTAGTAAAACTGGACAAATACTAAGCATACATTGGATATGTTAGTGTTTTGTGCTGTATTTCTCACATGGTATGTTATCTAAACAAAATTGTTTACCACGCAATAGCTGATTCATTCTGTTAGAGGAAATGCCGTCATTTTCCATTGTGCATTTCTAGTATTTGCCTAAATTTAAACGTCAATATCTAACTAAGTACAAAAATAAAACGACTTTATTTTTCGTGGGACTAACAAGAAATACCCTAATCAAAAAACTGTTAGGCCTATTGGTCTAACATGACTAACCAATTTGATTATTAGGCCTAGTATAAAGTTTATCATTATTTATAAATTATTTATATACATAAATTACTACAGTGAAAATTAAATCTCTTTTACAAAATGGTTTTGCGTGACATACACAAGTAGGTTAATTATGTTTTGTTTTTTCATGCTAATTTTTGGCACTTTGCACAAATTATCCAAAGAACTCATGTCTACACATGTAGTTCATAATTCCGTTAATGTATATCTCATACATAGATGTATAACCAACCAACAGGATGTTAAAGTTTAATTTTAAACATCTATATTAAAGTGTATATATATATATATATATATATATATATATATTGTATAATCTGTGCTTATATGATGATTGCAAATATTATATTGTATCAAATTTAAATTGCCAAATTGTTTCCTGCATGAGGTGAATTATTAAGTTATTGTCTATGGCTATGTTATGTCTGTGTAACACTTCAGTATTTGCTATATCTTATCTAATTGTAAAAGCATTGTTGTCAATGTAATTACTCTTAACTTAAGCTGCCGGTACTTAAATATTGGGTCCAGTCTACTCGCCTGATCACCTTATCATGGTTTACTAGTTTAAACTTTTGTTTTCCGCAACAGTGATTTAAGCCGTTTTATGCTACCATACTAGTTACAGTTGAACTGTGATGTGCTGTCTTTTGGAACACTGTCTGCTACCTGACTATAGGCTGCAAATTTGTCTGTACTTGTTTTTTTTCTGTGCAAAAAAAGTTTTCAGCCCTATTTATGTTTAGTGCCCAATTTCATAGATGTGCCAATACTTTTCCAAATCAGTCAGAAACTATTAGGACAGATAATATGCTTTTAACATTTTTTACTAAAATAAAAGTGTTATGTTAGATGTTAAGTAGTTTGGCTATTGCGTCCTCTTTAATCTCAGCATTACAAGTTGTAATTTACAACTGTACACTCTATTGTTAGCTGTATTAACATTATGTGATAGTTTCACCTGAACAAACATCTTAATGTACAGAGTCATCGAACTTTTAAACATTGAAAAAATAAGGTGTATATTTTTTTAAGTGGTGGTGTGCAATAAGTAAAGAAGCAAAACATGTAGCTTAACTTTTTATCGATTTGTTATTTTTTACATTGAAGTTTACCCTTGAACTAACTGATAACCGTATTTAAAGTTAAGTAATACTTTAGTTATATCAGCAGTATACACTGCTGTATTGTAGTAGTTAATAAACATATTTTATTTTTAGATGAATTCGGGAGCTTCAGAACCTGTGGAGTACGAAGCTTATATCATAAAACGTCAGTCTGAAATTCAACATGACACTTTGCGTAGTTTGCTTACATTTCCAGAAGATGACATTGTGGTAAGCCTTAAACTAATTCTGTATCAATGTTGACTAAATCCTCACAACTGTTTTTATTTGTTATATTTGTGTGTTTTCATAAAAATATATTGACATTAATGTATATATTTAAATATGTTTATTTAAATTCAATGAATGTATGATGTGTCTATTTTTAACAGTAACGATTTATAAACTTTGGTTCCTCGTTGTGTAACGTAAAGAAAATCCAAATCACAGTTATATGCAGTAAAGTGGCATATCTGTAACATTGTACATTATGTACAAGTAATAGTATTACATGAAAATTACTTATGATCATCCATGAATTTTTGTTGGCCTAAAATAGTCAATTTACGACGTTTTAAATTAGAAGAATAATATGATGTGTCAGTACAACCGGTAAGGAGGACATTTGGTAGATTGTGTATAGATTAAAATATAAATGGATTTCTCACACACATGTAAACCCCACAAAATTGTTGCAATTGTAATTAAAAGTAATTGAGGAGCAGGATGTTAATGTTATACAGTTTGTTTAAATTCATGGCGGTAGTTTAAATGCTCAAAAATAATGTAGTGATATATAATGTTTTATTTTTATTTGTCTTACTTTTTTATTTAATGAGTAAATTGTATGATATATAAATATATAAAACAGTTTATATTTTGAAACTGGAAAGTGTGTATTTAATGTAGCCTGTGGGAACATAAATTATACATACATGTATCATGTATGTGCATATTGTAACATGGAATTTTTGCACAGTCGACTGTGAAAGCACGTGACCGGCGAACTACCATCGACACAGTTCCTCCAGAAGCAAGTAAAGAAGCATCAGGTCTCTTTGTAAAAGAGGTAAAGATAATTTATTTTAAATAATCTCATTTTATTGATTGCTCTTCTGCCATCATGTTATAAATGTATGACACGTTAGAGTGGTTGGATTTCTTTTATACTTTTAATCTAGTGAAGGGCTAAAGGACATTTTTTAAATTTTTTGTTTTTAGTTTTACTTATCAAAAAGTGTTAAACTTTATTGCTGGTTTTAATGTTGTGAATTCTCTAATTTATTGTCAAATAATTTAATATTTACCGTACATGACCCATTCCTAGCTTAAATTTACTGTATCCAGTTACTTGTTTCTAAAACATAGAACAATAAAACTGGTGGTAACCAAGTTTCGAACTCCACTGTGTAAGTTCTTCACATATAATAACGTGTTGGTTGAAACCAAATTAAAATTGGTGCCAAGATATTACTTCGCAAAGCTGGTTTCAGCTTTCCAAACAATGTTTCAATCAAATGGTTGTAAATTTTCATTATTGTAATTGACAGATGTTCTGATATCTAAGAGTGGTTTTGGTATGTTCATAAAGTTTATGCTGAGTAGCTCACACTGTAGCTGGATAGTTTGTTGATAATGTTCTAGTTCCATTGCCAACAATGGTCCAGGAGTCCCCGATTTTTTGTACAACATTTAAAGACAAGCTTTGTTTTGCCCTGGTTATGTAGGTTTCTGCTTGAAAAACATTACATTGAAAAGTTGTTCTGTTTGCACAAGGTTGTTTCTGTAGCTACATTAGGATACATTATTTATGGCATTAACTATTAACATACCTAGATAGTATCCTTTATAATGTCCAATACTTTATCTCTTCCTACAACTGGTTCAAAGCAAGTTTTCTTTAGTTTAATGATATTCTTAACTTCTTTAATGTAAACAGGTAAATATTTTTTTTCTTACTAAAAATAATATATTTTAGTAAATAATTTTTATCTTGTATTTGTAGGTTTTTTGAAATCTTTTTCCATGTATTAAACTATCATTCCCGAAATTAGTGAACCTATGTAAGATATGTGATGACTTCACTATCAGTTCACTATCACTATCAGTTGGAATGAAATGAACCAGGAAATGTTTAGTTGGGGAATAATTAGATGCAAAATGTAATTTGATATTTTTATTATCTGTTTGTTTTATTACAGTGCATCAAAACTTACACCTCAAACTGGAGTCTCATAGAGCCCAAATATGAACAGTATGCAAGCGACTACTTGCACTTGCCTAAAGGAGATGGCAGTGCACCACCAAACTTAACAGAACAGGTAAATTGAATCTTTTTATTTGCTGTTGTATAGTTGTGGTTTATGCATGTTTCTCTTATGTTAATACTAAAAACTAAACTTAATAAAATATGTGTCTGTTCTTTTAAAATGAACGTGATAGCAACTCATTACATGAAGGTTTTCGAAGTGGATGAAGAGCCAGACTATGAGGATGATGTGAGTGGAACACAGAAAGAGGGCGTCACCAAACTTGGATGGCTGTACAAAGCACCTGCATATGGCGTATCCGGATTGTCTATTCGGGTGCGTTAACGGTGGATTAAAATGTTGTTTAATTTATTCTGTATCATCCGTCTGCTACAACATGTCAACTTAGGTTATTAAACAAATTTCCACAGGGTCTTACTACGGTCCAATGGGCTAGAAGTTATGAGCCATTTTAAATTTTAGTCTGCATTGTTTTCCAGTCATTTAAACGTCGGTTCTTTCACCTGAAACAACTGCCAGACAACTCCTATATACTCAATTTTTATAAAGACGAAAAAATTAACAAGGATCCCAAAGGAGCAATCTATCTTGACTCGTGTATCGGTGCTCATGTGGTGAGTTCGGTGAGTGCATGGATTTTCTTTCTTCTTTGTGTTTGTGTGGCTGCAACAATATATTGATAAAAAACAAGTGTCTAAACCAAATCCACCTCATAGCTTTTCTACTGTTTACTTAATTCCATTTCCAATGCTCAAGTATTCCCCATCCCTGTGATTTTGACCTATAATCCCCTCTTATTCAAGTTACAAACTTTGTTACGAAATACAAATGGTTCCAATATTTTGTAATTTGATGCATAAATTCCATGCATCCTGCTATTAAAGCATTTGATTTAAAATTATTTATTATATATTGTTGCAGTTCTGTAGCTTTGGTGTTGATTTCTGGGTTTTCTTGTTGGTGTGTATAAACTAAAACTTAACATGTTATTTTAAAATGTAATTCTTAAAATAGAATATTTAACCCCACTATATAGCATGCTCCACATACACCTACATGTTTACATCCACGCAGCATCTCATTGGTGACTTGTCCTGTGTTCCCATTGTATCTGGTGCATATTGCATTATATTGGAAGTTGATTTTTTGATTTATTAACAATTTTTTTTATTTCTTCTTTAATACATTTTTTCTGACAGTTTTTACCTTGCTCTATTTATTTTAGACTAATTCACATAAAACTATGAAGTCAATACAGATGTTTACTTCTGACCTTTCAATTATTCGTATGGCTAAAAATGGGTTCCGTATCTAAAATAAGGCACATGTTTATTGACCCCAGTTATCCCGTGTTTTTATTCCAAAGACAACAAAAGCCCGAAAGTATGCTTTTGAGGTTCGAATGCAAGACCAATCAAGCCACATGCTTGCTGCTGAAACCGAATCTGAAGCAAATGAGTGGATTGCCACCATTAATCTTGCTTTGCAAAGTAGCATAGAAGCACAGGTCACACAAAATGCGAAACTTGGTAAATTCATGGATTTTTCTCTGTACAAACTTTTAAAAAAGTGGCTTAATACATTGTATTTTTTGCTAAACTAAAAGTGTATGACATGTGTTGGATAAATATATATTAAAATATTGCCTGCAGCAATATGCACAATATTTCACAGAACATGACAAAAGCGAAGGTGACAGCAGCATTGAGCACATCAAAAGCAGCATGCACCCGGAGTTAGTCAAATATGCAAGGGAAACTGACCAGAAGAACACATTAGCTCGGAAGGAAGGAAGACAAAATCTCCTTAAACTTTTCCCAGACTTTCAAGATCGTTATGCAAATGTAATATACTGTGTGATATGTGGTGCTAAAACTTTTCATCGTAATTATTGATTAAATGCCATAATTTTTTATTTGTTTTTAGTTATAAAACTTTTTAATATATAGTGTTTAAAGTAGTATGTATAATATAAAGTATGATTTCATTAAAACACCTTTGGTACTTGCTTTTTTACTTGTTTTACTGGTAAAATTAAGTTCATTGGGTTAATTCATAAAAATCCAAAATGTTTTTGGTATTTTTTGATTAAAGTTTCTTATTAGCCTCCAACAAAGGTTTGATGTAAATTCCCTTCCAGCATCATCCTGAGAAGGTTTCTGGTGAAATTGAACCTCCATCTGTTCTCAAATCATCCCGCCATCGAATTATGGTCGGTTGTAAGAATATCAGTTTTACGCTACGAGGAGTGGTTATAGATGGGGCTGATGAACCTGTTACTAATGTAAGTTGTTGTTAATTTTTAACTTTTAAAAATTGTGAATGTAAACTGCGATTCTTGGCTAAATTAAAAACTTGTTCAAACACGAGTGTGTTATGTCATATTGAGCCAACATCTAGTGATGGTATACATACTTTGTTTGCAGGTCGAGCCGTTTTTTGTTACAATCGCCTTGTATGATATAAAGATGATGAAAAAAATATCAGCTGATCTACATGTTGATCTTAACCATCCACTTGTAAGTGATATATAAGATTCACCTTAACTTAGATCCAAGTTGGAAATCCTGCCAAAGCCGCCATTTGGGAGACTTTTCAACCTGCTCGATATTTGCGACTTTATAGTTTTTAACAAAAAGGTCTACATAATATTCTTAAATATCGTTGTATAAACTCTGTAATGATAAAGGTAAGGCGAATGATACCGAAGAGGGCTCCAAGTAACACGAAGCGATCCTCCGTTATCAGTGAGGAGGAGAGGACAGGGGAACCAACATTGCAAATCGTTGACAAGGAGTGGATTGCTTATCCTAAGAAGGTAAAACATTGTGTTGTTATGAGTTGTGAAAAACCCACTTTTAATAATAAGTTCAAAGGTTGACTGTGTTTGTACTTGCTGGTTGTTAGAAAATAAATGCAACTACAAATCATGGACATAATAATACCCATCGTATAAGCTTGGTTCCCGTTTTAATATCAGTTTTAATGAGACATTGCATTTCCAGGGCATATTCTCTGTGACGAACCCGCACAATGATATATACCTCGTGGCAAGGATAGAGAAAGTATTACAAGGCAGTATCAAAGCGTGTGCACAACCCTACATGAAATCGGACAGCGATAATCACAAAACTGCAGCCTCGGTATATTGATTGAATAAATTTGATATTTTTCATAGGTGATACCTGAAATACTTAGTTTTAACTAAAATTCTAGGAAAACAAACTTTCACCTTCGTGATATTTTTTTCTTTTTTATTATTATTTCTACCCATGAGGATAGCATTGAGAAAGTATGGAGATTGAAAAGGCAATGAGCGGCTGTTTTTCGAATCCAGTGGACCTTTATGGTCTACACTAAAAGTAATTTATCCCTATCATGTAAACACACATGATAAGCTATCCTGTCAAATGAGTAAGTATGCCGCACCCATTAAAATGTAAAAAATGCCCATCTTTGTTTCTCTTTTATAATCGCGTGCCAGATAGCAAATGAAGACGCGCACAAACCGAATAGTTTGATGTTAGAATCGTTTCGAGGCTCCTTGGAGCGAGCGGTGCACAAATTAACACGGTTACTTGTATTGGGTAGTGGTTTTCTTAAAACAAAGTATACCATATTAAATAATACAATGAAGCACGACGCATTTTAAAATATATTTCGTCATGGACTTTAGTAATATATGCAATTTGAGTTCATACTTAACCTTATAAGTTATCTCGCTTGAGAATTACAAAGAAAAATGTCAATATACCAGACCAGATGAACTAAACACTTGCGCAAATCGAACTGAGAATTTACAGACATGCTAAACATTGGAGCAACATTGGCTCGACGTTGGGACAACTTATACCAAACCAAACGCGCCGAACAAATTACTGATCAGTGTGCGCGCAGAATTTCCTGTGTGAATAACGGGAAACAAACTTGAGTAGATAAATATGTAAAACATACCAATAAACGAAAAATGGCCGAAATCGAGACGAAGAAGAATAAAATGTATTTACTCATTAAATATAAAATAAAAATGTTTATTTGCTTCTGACACTCACTGCTTCATAGATTAATTGTGTTTTGTGATGTAATGTTGCTAATATGCATCAGGTGTTGAAACATGCGAAACCTGCTTGTCAAAGACTGGGACAATACAGAATGCCATTCGCTTGGACCGCAAAGTAAGTTCTTCATTTATTGCCATTTGTCGATAATATTTGAAGTTGTTTGTTTGTATTATCAACGCATTCCTTCGGACCAACTCAGCCATTTACAAGTTCCTAGCTTTTGCACTTATCGTATACGTGGCGGACAGGATTTTTATGTCTTTTTTCATTCTTTAATTGCTTCTTCAAATCCAATAAAGGAAAAATTCACATAAAATTAATGTCAATTCCAAGAAACTATGCCCCTTTTAAAACCCCATTTTAGGTGTCGGTATATATTTAGTAAACCATAAAAAAGCACCACAGACAGATACGAATTTGAAGTAATTGCTTCCAATATAGGTTTGTACATCTCAAATATCATGATTGATAATCATTTTACCACCTTCCATTAAACGGTTGTCGACATTTATAATGTAGTCGAGTTCAATTTTTGTTTGTTCTCAGGCAAGACTCTGAGTTATGTATACACATTACGTCAGTTACGCAAATAATAAGTTCTTTCAAAGTTCAAATGAAATGGATCATATAGATACGTTCAAATAATATCATTTTTAAAGTCAGTTTACAAACGTTTTTCGCATACCAATATTTACATTAGTACGTTCTGGCTCTTTATATTCCACCATTTCCCCGCTGTCGCCAATGCATTAACGGCATTGCAATACAGAAGCAGTGCATGAAACGATCTTAAAGATATATATTACAATACATGGTAAATTGTTTGGTTCTTTGTGGTGGTGAAACATCGAGTCGTACGTACGATTTGCGTTGCGTCACTTATGCATGTTGAATACGATATAAATATGAACGTAAATTCACTGTTTGTAAAGCACTTGGGCGTTCATTGACTTGAGAACCACACAAAGACACGGCCTGGAAAAGTAAATACATTTGTAAAACCAATTATTACGTCGAAAACCTTAATGGTTATCGAGAGTAACATGTAAAATCGAACAGTCTCTAAAACACGACTAAATAAAAGTGGGTTGTTATACTTACAGTTAAAAGGTTATCTACGAAGTTTAAATCTAACTTATGCTTCATCTATTATTGCGATCTCGCTTGTGTTTTAAAAGGCCGCTATTTGACAACACCCATGGCCACATCAACACAAATGGTTTCGAATACGTGTACAAGCAGGAATCAAACAAACTCGCGCAAGAGGATCTGCTCAAATTTTTGTGCGATTTCAAAAGGTGAGTACCGTGTTTACTATGGAAGTGCACCAGAGGAGAGTCGCGCGTGGTTGCCTCACCATTCTCTGATTGTTGTTTTTCTTATTTTTGTCAATGGTTTGCCAATTTTGCGAACTCGTTCATTCACAATCTGTATTAGCCATTCTAAACCACTGTTGGAAGAGTACATGCTTTGAATGACTTACATCTGCGGTCGCACACACGTAATCTATTCATCCAACTTTAGACCGGAAAAGTTGGCCAAGTTGGAAATCATAGAATGTGAACTGCAGATTGGAATCCATTCCGTTCCCACCGACCTACCAAGTGGGTATTTAAATAAACTTCAGTTTTATCGCTCTGCTATTTTCGACGTGAAATCCCTGCCGGACGTTTTCAATTCCACCGCCGGATTTCCAAAATGTCCGGTGTTTCATAAATTGTATGTCTTTCGATTGGTTTAATTCACCGAAACTTTATTGAGAATCGCAGTCCATCCACGAGCGGTATATACCCACATGTCAATTTTTTGGTATATTTACGCTCTACATTTAGAAAAAAATAAATTAGAAGTAAATATATAAATAAAACAATATATGAAAGACACATGTTTAAATAACCTAACTGGATGTTAAACGAATGTAAATCGTTAAAAAATATATTTCAAGCCCAATGTTTCAGACATACTGACATCTTCATATATCCCGGTGAAACCATATGCTCCTACGTCATCTCCGTCCAATCAGTCCATGACGACACCAGAACCAGTGTTGGAAGTTGACGAGTTTCTTTCGAGTTCTCCAAGCGAGCAGCACATCAATATGGAGCTCACAAACCACTGTTATATTTATCCCAAGTCTCTTAACTATGACAATCAGAAGACATTTCAAAAGGTAAAACAACAACAACGGCAACTAGTCTTTTATATTTCAGCTTCGAAATTTCGCGTGAATGCGTGGCACGGCAAGATTGTCGCACTAAATTTCTTACTTTATTTCTGTGAACCTTAATGTTCTTCTGTTTTTCAATATCGAGTTCTCAAAATTGATCGTGCGTACATGCCGACTAGACGAACCAACGTTGTGTAACTGCAGGCTCGTAACATCGCGGTTGTGGCGGAGTTCCGAGATTCGGACAGCGATGGCAGCAAAGCGCTCCAATCGTTCTACAGAGCACCTGGTCGGCCTGGCAACGGACCATACAGCAGCCTCGCATCTGCAGCTGTGTTGCATCATGTTGAACGACCCGAGTTTTATGACGAGGTGAGTGATGACGTTGACCGTGTGCGGCAAACCAGGTCACCTGCGCCCGACCTTTTCTAATGTTTAAAACATCATACTTCTCATATTGAATGGCAATACCATACTAGTTTGCACGACATAGTAGTTTGTACATTTGCAAGAGTTTTACGGTATTCGTTCTTATTAAATACCCCAGAAATGTTGAATAGAATTACATATGATACCTTTTCAGGACCGAATATGTCTGTTTTACTCGGAATAATATACGAATCAGTGGAATGTGTGCTCTTAACTACTTACAATATGTTGCAATCCATAATATACAATTGTGGAAATTGTCAGTTTGTATTTTGCAGTGGAAACTCGCGCTCCCAACCCAACTTCACCACGGACATCATATTTTGTTCTCTTTCCATCACGTTGTTGTCGACACCAACACTAAGAAGAAGGAATCCACTCAGCTGGATGGTAATTACATACCCGCCCTGGATTCCAGGCCATTGTTGCACTCTTGACCGTGATTATTACGCAGTTGGATACGCGTGGCTTCCACTGTTAACAAAGGAAGGTCGGTTGAATTGTGGTGATCATCCGATCCCTGTGGCGGGTGTTCTCCAACCAGGCTACCTCTCTTTAACCGACCAATTAGCACTTGGAAAAATGGTAAGTACACAAGTTTACGTACTTCATAATGCAATATGTAAAATAATTTCCAATAAACTGCATTGATTTATATAAAAAAAATGTGTTGAATTGCGTAAAATCATGGAATTATTTTCGAGTTTATTTGTTCGTGCCTTGTATGTGCCTTGCTAAGCTGTCAGATACATCGGTAATGTTGATGAACTGGCTCGTATCACTACGTAATGCAATCCCACATAGTTGGTTATATTAGGGCTTAACCTCGGAGTTCACGCCCTTTCGCTACTGTGTTCAATCTTGACTTTACTCTTGACTTCCATAAATTTAATTTTCAAATACCTAACTGCACAAAGTGAACAGAAATATATATATGTCTGTAATACGATATTTACTACCCGGAGACTGACATGCATATAAACAACTAGTCAGCTACTGGAACTAAACCTGGATATCAAGTAGAAGAATAGCTTTCAACTCAAACAACTTCGCCGCAAATATTGCAAACTTTGTCGGGACTTCTTACGTTTCGCTCCCTATATTTATTTAATCAAAGCCGATGGTTCTATTTTGACCAAGTGTGCTGAATGTTGGCGGATCAACACAAAACACGCTCTTGTTTGACATCGATTTAAAAACTCAATTGTCACATACATTCTTTGGTTGGTGTAACCAGTACTTGTTCGTATATTAATATTTCCCGCGTATTACACACGTTCTATTTATCTTTTAACGCAAAGTATACCTGGTTGAAGCTATGTGTCAGGCTAGTTGAATTGTTTTTAAAAAACTAGGTGATTGACCAGTTTCTCCTTTATATAATTGTATTATGTATATACAAACTTTGAATTTTGAATTTTGCGAGACAGTTAGCATGTTTTGAAAATAAATTACGAGATGTTTGGTTTGCTCAGGCACTCAGTGGCGATTGAGTAATACCTATCTTGTGTCCATACATTCCGTTGTGACTGGTAAGGCTATTGAGAGTTTTAATACTTAAGATGCTGTGGTATTTTTCACTTTGCGGATAGAAACGCTGTCAGTTTAAAGCACATAAAGGATCCGCAATGCGCCAATATTTTCTTATCCTTTTATAAAGTTTCTCTTCACAGTTTTACCAATTTATGGTGTATGCAAATAGTGCTTTGTGCAAACTTATGACGAACCTGGTTCTGGGAATGTCGGTAGCAGAATGCGAACATCTCTAGACAATATGTATCCTACCAACCACAAGACTCTCATGTTTACCCAACTTCGTATACGACGTGCCGTTCTCCAGCTGCGGTTTGCTCTAAATTCAATTCGACATTGCTTCCGCTGTTACATCGCCATTTTATCTTATACATTCCAGCAAGTTTGTTTAAGTTTATTTTATTGTCATTGGACAGAAATTCTTCACTGCACGTGATAGCAAATAGAAAAAAAGATATTTTTTTAATATTTTTGTCAGATAGTTAAAATGAACAATATCCGCTAGTGTCATAATAAAATAATTTAACTTTTTCCAATTAATAAAAGTCAAATAAAAATAAAAATTGTTAGCCAATGAAAATCGTAGTCTATAGTATAAAGGCAATGAGAATCGGTATAGAGCAATAATAATAGATACACCTTTCATTTACACGCATGTGAAGCGGTACTGTGTAGAAAAATAATGAAAGGCAAAAATAAATATTTTCAACTTGGAGCAGCGACCTGTGCTTGGATGTACGTTCGCGTGACGCAATTGCCAATCATTTAAATCCAGACTTATTTCTTCAGTCGTTGCCGCTCATGACCATGGCCCTCGCCCGCGTCGCCGCTTCTTCGGTCAATACACGCGATGTACTTTCCTTGTATAAATTATAACTTGAGCCGAAGTTGTACCTCGAATTCGCCAGCGCTGCTTCCACGTTCACGGCTTCATCCAGCTGGATCGCGTATCCGGAAAACGTTGAGTAATGTGATGGACTGTGGCCGTATATGATGCCTTGTCGCAGTCGAATCCATACTACGTCACCACGCTGTAGTGAAAGCACAGCGCTCGCTGATGTTGTTTCAAACCGAGTGTCTTGGTTTGTACCCGAACTCACCATGTCATTGTTACGCATCATATGCACGTACAACGGGCCACTGCTTCTACACCGCAGTATGTGCAAATGGAAAACATAGAGTCCAGCGGCTGGTACAATGAAGCACCCTGTTACCGACCTGTACGCTGAACCAATGTTTGTTAACACGTTATCAAACGCAACCCCCTGGTTGTTTCCTTGGAAGTTGTGCGATAAAGCGGCCATGAATGCAACTTGTTGCCGTCTACAACATTCTGCGGAGGTTGAACTGTGAGTTGAAGATCCCGCCATGTTCATCCGTCCTCCTGATCTTCCTGGTGGTCCAGGAGGACCTGGTGGACCTGTTGCCCCCTTGATAGATCTCCCAGGAGTTCCTGACTCACCAGGCATTCCCTTTTCTCCCCTTCCAGGTCGTCCATTGATCCCATTCTTACCTGGAGCACCTTTATTTCCGGCAACACCTTTTTGTCCTTTCGACACCTTTAATCCAAAGCCACCCTTGCCAGAATTAAGAAGGTTCCCACTGCCTGGATTACCCGGCACACCCGGTGGTCCTGGCAGTCCCCGTTCACCACGAGCGCCCTTCTCACCATCCACCCCTCGATCTCCTTTTTCCCCAACACCTTTAATACCTGGAACTCCAGGTGGACCAGTTCGACCAGTAACTCCAACCCCAATATCACCTTTAGGTCCTTGGGGTCCTGGAGGACCTGGTCTGCCAGTTACGGTTTCTCCTTTCATACCGGGCATTCCCTTTTCTCCTTTAGGTCCGGGGCCGGCAATAGATTCACCTGGTTCACCTTTGGGCCCTCTTGGCCCATCAGTTTGTCGTACAACTTTAACAGTGTCCACATCACTTGATGATAATCCTGGAGGTCCCGGTGGTCCTTCAGCTCCGGTCATACCCTTTTCCCCACGCTCACCTTTCTCACCCACCCCTTTTTCTCCTCTTTCCCCCTCGATACCTGGCATCCCCGGTTCACCTTGCATTCCTTTCTCACCAGGAGGACCAGCAATTTTTAATGGCGAGCTTAACAACTCTTCTGTGGAATACGTCCCACCTGGCGGCCCGGGTGGACCGGGTTTACCAGGCAGACCTGGTTTGCATATCCCCGGTACACCCACATCACCTTTCGCTCCTTTTGGTCCACAGTCTCCTTTTATTCCATTAATACCGATTCCAGGAGGTCCTTGCACACCAGTTTGTCCTTGTATTCCCGGGAATCCTGCTTTCCCAGGAGGGCCAGGCATGCCAGGGAATCCAGCTGGTCCTTGCAGTCCTGGTGGTCCTTGAACACCGGGTGGTCCTTGTGTAAATCTGTCTATCGTCCTCAATAAGAGAGTGATGTCGGAGTCACTAGACCTGGAAGTTCCCCCACCACCACAACCCCCACAACACCCGCAGCCGCACGAAACACAGTTGCTCTGCCTGTACTGATATGTTGTGCCGCAATTAGCATTGGAAGATTCACATGACGTTCCACAATTCTCGTGTTTTTCCTCCTCGCTCTCATCCGGCTCCACCTCCACCCCACTGTCCTGTACCGGTGTTTCGCCAACCGCTTGTAAGTTGGGCACCACCACAGCGCTGTCTGCCGTCTCTGACTCCGCGTATCTTGTTTGTCCACTCGATGTTTCCTCTACTTGAGCTGTTATTCGCCCCATCTGCACTATTACCAGTAACCAAATACAAAAGAAGTGTGGCAGCATTTTATATTAAATCGTCAACCTATGATCTGTTAAAAATCGATATTAAAATTTAGTACATAAGATTGAATCTGGTAAAATACGAGGTTTTTTCTACAAACGATTAGAAAAGTCAGAAAAATACATCTGTGCTCATATCGGTACTCGGTTACAAAGAAATAAAACAGAACCAACCGACATTGACATATAGACTGTGAGCTTGGTATGGACGGATCAAACACGACTTGCTGATGTTGATAGCAGCTTGGGAAACTGCCTCTTGAAAGAAACCTTAACATGGTTGTGCTGACAGACAGAATAACGCGACTGTTTTATTCATTCTCGATTTAATGACCTTCTGCCAACAATACGAAAGAGCGTTATAAGGCACGAAGTTCTTGTATCTTAACAGTTCATTATCACGTCACATCCTCGCGCATTTGTTATAATAAAGACTGACACTTCAGGTTGCCAGGCGTTGTTGATTGCTGTTCCACACGGGAAGAGGCCATGTTTAATGCAACAAAAAACTCGTCTTATTTATACACACAAAACCCATTTATGGTTGCAGTCGATATCAATTTAAGCAGCTGGAATGACCTTATTGTAGATAATCTATTTATTTATTTGAATGGTCAGATTTTTTAACTTTCGTTGTCGTAATATCGCGGTATATCGTTTGTAATGTGTGGCTGACCCCTTTGAAAGTTTGGGTTGTTTCATGTTCTTACAAGTGGTGGTCTCTTCAATTGTGATCGATTGAGCTTTTAGAATCACCAAACAAAAGATAAAATATTTCAACGCATGAAAACGGGCTTTGTGTGTGAGATTCCAAGTTTCATCATTTTTTGATTACTAATAAGTTGAAACACAATGTTTAGCATTGATATAAAGGGGACAATTTTTTGTTATAATTTCTCCTTAATTAATCATCCCACATCACATGAGTTCTCACGTGTTGACTTTCGCGGTTGAGGTCAGCGGAAATAATCTTGAAAGTTGTTGGATGTTCGCTTGACGCACACGCACACTGACTCTACTTCATTGCACTCATTTAGCGCATTTGCGGTTTTCTATGCAATCAGGTGGTTTATATGACGCGCCTAATTTTTAAAAGTAATTACGCATAGTACAAGTTTTTAATAAAACCAACTTTTTTATGGTTTGGGGTAAAAAACCTACTTTATTTTGTTTTAATCGTATTTTCATATATGAGCGCAATGTTCATACGGCGTTAACAACTGTGTACATAGGGATACTATTAACCTGTGGCGTCGTCGTCCACAAACATTATCCAATAAATTGACGACTCCTGCCACTCCAAGCAGTCTGTAAATATTTGGACTGGTCGCGTTAAGGGCACTGGTTATTGGTAATATTTTAGTAAGAAAGTTATTAGGCAAACTGTTGAACGCATAATGCACAAACCGCTATCTTTTGACTATAGCTATAATGCCAAAAAAATTTAAACTTTATTAATTTTTAGCAAACTGCAGATAATATAATAGTTGTTATTCATTTTTTGTAATTGATCTATTAATGCATGAAGTGGGGTAATAGAAATATGCTGATGTGGCTTAAAATAAAACACAAATTATACCAATTGTTCTTGTCTAAACAAATTTTAAAAATAATTCCCCGAACTTTTCATCTTTAATAGAAATAAACGGAATACAATGGACCTTTTACTGACCTCGGTTTGCGCCCCACGTCATAACACCTATAAAGTTAAATGTCTTTCAACAAGTTTGAGTATTCCTATCAACCGCCTATCGTTCCATGCACGTCACCTCACACAGGCAATAAAATGTAAAATTCGACTTTTCACATATATCAGTGTTTGGCTAGTTATACATATATATTTCTTGTATCAGATTTCCAAGTTTTACAACCCTTGTCACGTATTGTTTAAAGTACATGACATTGCACCGAAATCACGTTAATAATTGGGGACTTTTATTCTGTTATTTTTGATTTTGTCACGTTATTGATATAAAAAGCAATAAAATAAATTGGCAATCGTCAGAAAACTGTTTGACCCTATAAGATAAACAGCCCCTGATAAAATGCGGTTACCGATATTTAACAATATAAATCACCCAGCACATTCATTGTATACCACTTAATTTCGCAAGGCGTTATTAGGTATTTCCGCCTCTTGTACACTAGTTGGTGAAAGGTTTTCTGTTTAAAATTGAATTCGTAAAATTAGAAACTAAACGAAAATTTCCGCAAATGAGATTGGTTTCTATCGAGTTGCGTAGTCAACTTATAAGATGATTGGAGGAATGGTAGTTACCGCGTTTATATTTCGAGGTTATATAGACTTTTGCGTTGGGTCGGCCGCTATATAATTTTATTGGAATACCAAAGGCGTCGTTTTTCTAGTGATTGATTACGCCAGCGTTATTACGGTGAAATATTAAAACTGTTATTGTCGCATATTTAAATTTGGCAAATTTAAATGTTTCTACTTTGCTGAGCCAATACCAACTTAATATTCCATCACGTTGACGTTTTACCCGCAGTAACGCAGACACACCGCTCACAAAATTCCAAACTTTATAAGGTCATTTTACGCTCTTGAGCTCGTCAAACTGCAGGTGCTTGTTAAGTAAATGTTGGGCTGGCGAAGCAAAACCAATTGTGTTAGTTTTCGTGTCTGTCGTTGTGGTGGCTCTGGTGGAAGCGCTGTTGTTTTTTTACTATTTTAATATGAATTAAAGTACGGTACTTACGCTTTTTTAATTTTTATTTTAAGCCACACAATGGGTGTTTGCCTACATGGAATGTGTATCTTATCTAAACATCTACTTACTACCCTACTTACTTATTACATACGTATCGGTGAAAGCTCGACTAATAGCGATGTCGACCTCGTAAATATATGTGTACTTGACCTGTTTATCTACGTATAATACGCATTTGTTCTGTCAATAGTCGGACGATTCAAGGCTTGTGTGCTCGATCGGTATTTAATAGTAATCTGCAGGCGTGGTTGGTTAAACACGCGATAGGATTGGAATTGTACACCGGCGTACTTGAGTATACCATTAATAACCGCTGGTCCACGCAGTCGCTGCTCTTTTCACGTTGTCACTTACCTTGACCAACTTATTAATAATTTATCGTCTGACACTTCGTTTAGTGCGCTTGTCAATTATCGCTGCCGACCACCAAAGAGTTGCCAAAAAACACGAAAATCTCATTTCTGCCAGCACTTAGCCTGTTCAAACGTTTCCCAGTAGATAAAAATGGTAAAGTCAGACAACATAGTAATAATTAAGGCGATGGCGATTCCGTTGCGTTCTCAACAACTCCTCGACATTCGTGCGAGTAGCGCTCTACCACTTAAGCGCCGCTCAAGTCCAACGCGACTACTAAATCTTCCGTCAAACATTCGAATAATCTATCTGACACTGAAGTGCACCCAGAGTTCCCAGAGCTACCTTTGTAGTGAAATATGTGTATTAATAGCACGCAGCATTCGGTGCTTTGAAACGGAAACTTTTTCCCCAACGTTGACATTTCCCAAAGCCTCTCTCTCGCGTGTGATTGTACGACCGGATGGAAGCCATACTACCAATTCCACTCGCTTCTTTTTGCGCCTATAGAACGTGGTTTCGATTAATTCCACGTTCATGTTCTAACATTTAAAACCTCGGTGTCTTGTTTCGCTTTGGATGGCAAACGTTACAAAAAGAAGATACAAACGTTCATTAACTGAAACTTGTTTTACGTGTGATATAAAAATGTGCAAATTATATACCT